>JAPDVR010000024.1:19606990-20196990 GCA_026230005.1 Gila orcuttii | reverse complement strand
TATATAAGTTTGAGTTTATGTAAAATATAATTATTTATATTTTATATCAAATATATATATTACAAAATATATTTTACTCTAAAACTGCAAGAAAATGAAAGCCAAAAATCTGAACGAGTTGTGTACCAAATTTTAGGTTGATATCTCAAAAAATGAGCTTTCAGTAAGATTTTAGTTGGGCGCAGTACCAAACTTTTTCACTAGATGGACAGCCAAGCTTCCTTACTGACCAAATAAGGGCGCCTCCATTTTCATATATGCTTTGAATGATCTGAACCATGGATTTCCATTATTTTCATACGATTTATGAAGTAGACATCCTATTAAGAAGTAGTATGGGAGGTTTGGCAGTATTTTATTTGAATTCAACCTCTAATAAATGCATAAAAAGAGCACATATGTGCGTTATAGCTCACAGCCACATCACAAATCAAGAATCCATCATGTTTTTCTTTATATTTAAAACATGTTCAGACCTTTTTTTCTCATAAAATTAAATTGATGTTATCTTTTGAACTCTTGGCATAAAAAACAAACTGAGGTTTCTACCAATATTTCATGATTTTTGTTTAATGTTTAATTTCAAAATAAAGGCCTAAACACTCCTAATGAATATGAAATATTCTTGTTGCAAATTGATAAATTACTGCTCCTTTGTAATTTATTTTAGAAAACATTGTTAAAATATAAAAATATAATATTATATTTATATTATTATTTATATTAATAATAATATAAAAATATTATTGTTTTAAATATATAATGGCAAACGTCCCACCATCTGGCTGAAGCATTTTGTCATCTGTAATTACTCACAGGTGGAGCTGTTAATGAGGAGTGACCCATTGGTGATGGGAGTGCAGCTTAACTTAAAGCTGCAGTCGGCAAGTCTGGCAGATTGAGTGGACTTAGGCAAAATTTTGAATGTTTACAACTCTCATGCCCCTCCCCCACTATCAACGAATACCCTCCCACCGAGTTTGTGTTCATCAGTGCGTGTGCACCAGATTTTCTGTGAACGCGCCCATCTCATCAGCATCCATCATAAGTCAGTAAGCATGCAAACTGACATGATTTTAGTATGATCTAGCTGCTTCAGATGGTAGATTGTTACGAAATGGATTACCCACCAATTAAACGTAAATAAACACTATCGTCTGTCTGAAACGCTATTATTGTTGTATGATATATGCGGCAGACATGGTCATTGTACACTGTTCTATTGCTTAACGTTAAATAACAGAGCTAGTCAGATAGCACATACAATAACAGTAGCTTTACTACTGTTCTTACTCTCGTAAGAAAGATAGAGTAGCATTGATTCTTCCAAAAAGCCGAACTTTATCCCTTCATCTGAACATGTTTATCCACCTAACGTTACGTGCACACGGATTTCAGTGCAAACAAAGCTAACGAACCTGCCCAACAAGTGCTAACGTTAGCTATCCATACCAACACATTTGGGCAACACATACTTAGATTACTAACATAACACTAAGAAATAAAGTAACTGGTTGATAAAGCACAATTACCTGTCGAGAAGAAATGTTGCAAGCTCTGCATCCAGCTTGAACCCAATTAAATCACGTAATCTCCACCTTTCAAATGCCGATCCGATATTGATCCTGGTTTTATTACGGGCACGGTCGCTTTCTTTCTTGACATTTGATGTAAAGGACTATTTTGCTAAGTTGCGATTCACTTGTGATAAGTTTGGCTCTTATCTGATTGTAAAATGAAGGGGCTTTCGCACCGGAGGAACCTTTTCATGGTTCCTATAACTATTGTTTTTTGGCGTGTTTGCACCGCAGGAACTAGGAACGATTTTAGTTCTAGGAACTTCTTTTGGAGGAATTATTTAGCTCCTACTTCCGAGTCGGGTCTAAACCAGCACTATAGGAACTACCAGTGACGTTAGTGAACACCGATTGGCCGAAGGCACGCAAAACACCAGCACCCGCCATTTTTTAAAATGTATAGCCTATACTGTATTTTTACTCCAGAAACCAACTCTTAGATGGACCTCTTATTCTTTACGCTTAGGAGAAAATCCAACACAACTTTGAGGGGACCAAGCCAAACATGATTATGTATTTCTGTTCAGCTAGCAACACTGGACATAACTTTTCATTACTGTCTACTTTCTAAGCATAACAGATCTATCTAATAACCTATTAGACAGGACTGTTAGATAGATCGTAAACTAATGAAGACGGAGAATGCGAGCACTGCTCAGCCTCTGCCGTTCTCAGCGTCGTCAAAATTAAGGTCCGCCGCACCGTCAAAATAAAAGTCACAATAACAAGCGAGTTCAGAATTTCTACTGTCGGTGCAAATGTGAAGACTAAAATTGTACTGTTTAATGTTATTTTTCAGTATTATTTCCTTTATTAATGTTCAAAATAATTTGTATAATCTATTTTGTGAAGTCAGAGGGTGCAGAATGCAACCAGGAAAATGTTCCTAAGGGAACCACCCTTGGGCTAGTTCCTAGAACTAACCGGTGCGAAAGCCCCTTTAGTTAGCTTGGTTTTGTTATTTGGTTTGGCTTTGTCCCCTCCCGAAGATTTTGATGCTTCTTATTTTCTTTTATAAATTCACTTTTTGTACTTTAAAAAGTGTTTTTGGTGTTTTACAGCCTTGTGAGTGAGAGCGGGGACTCTTCAACACATCAAGAGAAAGGGATTGCCGGTCCTGGCATCTTTATTCCATGTGGAACCACCCATCATAAAAATTCTCACACTTCACCTTTGCCAATGCACTTAACTTTATACAATCCATTACTGCCATCTGCTGGACTAAATAACATCTTACTCATCAAAGAAACAGTCAGTGATCTGATACGAACCCTTATGACTACATGTGCATATTGGCTGCTCCAGCCTGAACAAATAAGCTTTTTTTAATGCTATTTGAGCATAAGAAACAACATTTATGAGGCAGTTCCTGTCAGACTTTGTTTGAATAAAGCTGAAGATTAACAGTAAACACAAGTCACGCCCCAGGAGCAGAGATTGACATCATGCTGTGGTTCTTAATTTAATCAGAATAGCACTATGGAAAAGTGCTGACCAGTGTTAACTTTGGACATGTTTTGTGTGAATGAGGTTTTCTTTATTTATTTATTATTGTTTTGTTTTTTCCAGTGTTTGAATGAAGCCTCTGTCCAGACAGCAGTTGAGAGCACTACTTTGGGGATATAGCCTATGTTATAAAAGGTCCCAGTACTGGTGAAAATCCAGAAGACATTAGGATTGTGCTTGAAGGAATTAAGGTGTTTACAAGATTTGGATGATGTGTTATTTGCTGTTGTTATACTCTTCAGCCTAATTTATGCCCCGAACCTCAATTGCCCAGCCAATAATCAATACACTTTTGAAGTCCTAGAGAAAATAGTCAGGGAGCTGAATGAGGACAAGCTCTCAAACAAAGCTGTTGCATTTAGAAACAGACTACACTACTAAATTGTGTGTGCATGCAGGCAAATTATGGGTGTAATTAGTATAGTTAGATTATTATAGATATTATAATTAGAATAGTAAACATTTTTATTTACTATTCAATGTACAGTGTACAACTTACTGGATCTGCTCTTTAATATGCTCAGATTATTATTATTTTCTTTGAATTGAACTTAATAAACTCTGTCAAAACTCTGCTTTTTGCAGATGATGTTGTTGTGCTGGCCCCATCAGACCAGGACCTTCAGCATGCACATGGACGTTTTGCAGCCGAGTGTGAAGTAGCTGGGATGAGAATAAGCACCTCCAAATCCGAGGCCATGGTTCTCAGTCGGAAAAGGGGGGCTTGTCCACTTCAGGTTTGTGAAGAGTTCCTGCCTCAAGTGGAGGAGTTCAAGTATCTTGAAGTCTTGTTCACGAGTGAGGGAAGGATGGAATGGGAGATTGACAGACCGATCGGTGCAGCTTCTGCAGTAAAGGGGTCGATGTACCAGTCTGTCGTGGTTTAGGAGCTTAACTGTGTGGTATATTTTTCCCTAAACCTAACTACGTACCTGCTACCTGGGTCTCGTCTCCAATCGACATCCCCCAATGTCTCCAATCAATGCTTAATTCCACCTGGGTCTCGTCTCCAATCGACGTTTAATTCTATCACTTGTTCCCCTAATTAACTTATTTGCTTCCCTATCTGACATGCTTCCTGCGTAGGAATAATCAACAAACAGACTTCAGCAAATGTCCTTTAAATGCTTTAATCATGGCCGGGAGAGTACTCGAGCAGTTCTCAGAGAATCTCACCCAAGAAGAAGCAAGGCCAGAGGATCTCAGACAAATTCCATTTTGAGAATCCCACCAGTAAACACGAATACAACAGTTTTTATAGAATAAGGGTATGGAAAAATGACATGAAACATTACATAATTTCCCCAGAATTTGATTGGTTCTTCATATGCAAACTCTCCTGTTACTAGGTAGAAGGACAAGATTCCGGATACAGGCGGCTGAAATGAGCTTTCTCCGCAGGGTGGCTGGGCGATCTCTTAGAGATAGGGTGAGGAGCTCGGTCACTCGGGAGGAGCTCAGAGTAGAGCAGCGGCTCCTCCACATCGAGAGGGGCCAGCCGAGGTGGCTCGGGCATCTGTTCCGGATGCCTCCTGGACGTCTTCCCGGGAAGGTGTTCCGGGCAGACCCCGGGTAAACCTAGGGCATGCTGAAGGGATTATGTCTCCCGGCTGGCCTGGGATTGCCTCGGCGTCCCCACGAAAGAGCTGAAGGAAGTGTCTGGGGAGAGGGAAGTCTGGGCATCTCCCCCTTGACCCGGCCCCGGATAAGTGGAAGAAGATGATGATGATGATGATGATAATGATGATGATGAAACGCTGTCATGTTCTTCACATTAAGTGTTGAAGAGTTCTGCTGGTATTTTTTTCTTGTTAACTGTTGTTATTGTTTAACATTTGAGAGTTGTTGTACAATTCATTGCATGATACTGTAACTGATCCTGAAAGTTGTTAGTGTAATTGAACATAATTGTTCACAGTTTTCATAAAACGGTGCAGTTTTCACTAAAATAGAAGGTTTTGAGTAGAAAAGGTTTTGGTATATGTGACACAATACTAATTCCTCTATGTAAACTTTCAGTGACATACATTAAGCAGGACTTCATATTATGTTTACATGATTACTTTCTGTAAAATAACAATACTAATATATGTAATATGAGAAATGGAACACGTCAAATCCAAGAAAAATAATCATGACAGGAAGACGCATATAAAAATCACTTTGAAGGTACTTTACTTGGTCCCTTAAACAACTGATTCTATTGTTGAACCAATGTAAGTGATTAAATCATGTCAATCCAATGCACTGACTTTCTTTCATGATTTACTGTGTTTACTTTAAAGGTGACATATTATGCCCCTTTTCACAAGATGTAATATAAATTTATGGTGCCCCCAGAATGTGTCTATGAAATTCCAGATCAAAAAACCCCACAGATAATTTTTTTTATAGCATATTCAAATTTACACTTTTTAGGTGTGAGCAAAAATGCACCGTTCCCTTTCGAGAGGTCTCTCATATTGCATAAGTTAGCTTACGCTATGGGAAAACTCCTTTTCTGGAGAATATTGAAGCCAAATTTTTAAAAAGCAGTGCAGCTGCACAGCAGACCTAGCTGAGCGTCTAGCGCGCTCATTGGCTGTGCTGCGGCAACTACACGAACCTATGAAGAGTCGGCTAAGATACGCAAACCAGTCAGGTCGCTTCGCGCCAGAGCGTGTCAGAGCCCGCCAGTATGGGCGTGGCTTATAGCTATAGAAGCCCCCATTTCTGCCATAGAATTCTGATTTAATCTCCTTGAGCAAGTTAGCATTTCTCTAACCTCCGGTTGAGAAGCCTTCACCGCTGCCATCGAAAAGCCACAAAGCGGAACAAGCCACCTGCTAAGCAGTTCTGAGGATGCCGGCTTCCTGGTTTTCACTGGATGCCGCCTTCAGCCCGCTGTTCTGCTGTGCCATCCGGCGCGCATATATCCTTTTAAGCAAACTTAGTGAGTCGCAGCGGCGAACACACTATCTAAAAGAGCAATTTTCTAAGCGTTGTTTCAAATGCTTCGAGGCACATACGCCTCGTACAGAGGCCCTAGGGTTGCCACCTTCAATACAAAAAAATAAGGGACGCCTGCTGGCGGCCGCAGCGGGGGCCAAAGCCCTCGGGGCCACAATGACCACAGGCCCGACGGTATGCCAATGGTGGTATATCATAACTCAAAACATATTTTCAGGAAAGTAAATTTGCCTTTCATCTGAGTTGTATGTGAGATGTTAACCATACTTTATTACCTTATTAAATTAACAGATCCATAACTTATTCACTATAAATTAAACAAATGCGTTGATACTCAAACAAATACTAAATTTGATTGGAAAAAACTTTGACTTTAGCAAAGGATGTTGAAAATCAAAAACATCATTAGACCAGTCGTACTGTGCAGTATTGGACTATGTTAGGCGTTAAGTGTAGTTCGTGTCACTCCGTGCAGCACTGAGTAGCTGTTTCTTTCAAACATGTAACACCATCCAAACAGTGATACCACACATAAATAACCTATAATCTACAAACATTTCTAAATTTAATTATAACACTATTTTTATTATTGGTAAGAAAATCTATTTATGTATTTATTTATTTATGTATTCAGACCTATTGTTAATTATATAGTATCAAAGGATGAAATTCTCTAGATTTGTTAAGCATAAGTCATTTTCTTCACACATGCACATTTTTATTATTAAATATGTATTTAAATATATCTCTCTCTTATTTAAAAAATGCATGTGTCTGACTGTGTACCTTAACCATAATAAACAAATCATACCATAATGTATGGATATAATTCATTTACATTGTAACATTTCTTAACAAATGGGCATAGGCAGCATATGAAAACATAATCAATCAGAACATTATTGAGCTGATTAAAAAAACTGTCATTAGACTACACTATCTGATTCGGGAGATGCTTGAGGTATGAAGAACTGTGAGACGGTGCTTTGATTTCTCTGAGCTCTAGCATTGCTATCAACTCTCTGCCAAAAGACCCGCCCTCCTCTGACTCTGACTGGCCCTGAACCTGATGGTATTAAACAAACCAATCAAACCAACAATGGCAGTGAGTATTACCCAATCAAGGGTAGAATAGGACGAGTCTACACAGAATGCGGGTGGAATGATTTTGGATGATGCGTTTAAGACAACTCGGAAATACGGGACAAACCGCGTCCCGTATTGATTCAAAACGGGACGCGCTGTTTATTTCACAAATACGGGACGATTCCATATTTTAAGGGACGGGTGGCAACCCTAAGAGGCCCTCTCTTCGGCGCGGATCGTCACATCTTGTGCGCTTCCTGTCTGGGCCGTGGCCTGGACTAATCTATCTCCTCCACCAGCCTGTTCGGCCCAGCGGTAAGGGGTTTCGCGGAGAGTTTCACCGAGGCACAGAAAGCTTCGCAAGCAATGCGCCACTTCCTCACTAAACATTCAAGCTCTGCTTCGGGACAAGAAAGCGCCGCTGTCTTAGCCAGTAAAGCCAGAGCAGCCGGTCTCTCAGCCCCATTCAGTGGCTGAAGTCCGTCACCGCTCTCGTTCAGCGAGACAACAGCAGTTTCCAGACCGCCGGGGACCCCAACCCAAAATTGTGTTGGATCCCGAGCCTCGGAAGCCTTGTAGCCCAAAGGGGACCAAAATCCTCTTGAGTTCCTGTTCGCCCCACTTGGAACATCTGACGATTATGTGTCGCCCTTTTTTCCTTCCTCACGAGTTCACCTTATTTCCACGGCTGTATACATCCCACCACAAGCAGACACCGACAAGGCTTTGTCAGTGTTACACGACATGACAATTGGACTACAGACCAGACACCCGGAAGCTGCCCTCATAGTGGCAGGGGAAGGCAAATCTTAAAGGCAATCTTAAAAAAGTTCTGCCTAACTTCTTCCAACATATCAAGTGTCCCACCAGGAATGACAAGACACTAGATCACTGCTATACACCCTTTAAAAAAGGGTACAATTCCATTCCTATCCTTTTGGGAAATCTGATCATAATGCCATTTTCTTGATCCCGGAATATAAACAGAGAATGACGCGAGAGCCGGTAGTGACGCGAGAGGTCAGACGCTGGACAGCCGAATCAGAGGAGACGCTACGCGACGCATTGAGTGACATGGACTGGGAGATGTTCCGGGAGAGTGCAGACAACGACGTCAGTGTGTTTACGGATGTGGTTACGAGCTGTGTGGCCACACTGATAGATGATGTTGTACCCACGGCGATGGTGAAGTCTTTTCCGAACCAAAAACTGTGGGTCGATAGATCCATCCGCACTGCACTGAAAGACCGCACCACCACTTACAACGCTGGACTGCTGTCGGGTGACATGACGGAATACAAGGGTGCATGCTACAAACTGAGGGGGGACATAGCAGATGCTAAGCGGCGCTACAGGAACAAGATGGAAGCAAAATTCCAGATAAAGGACACACAAAGCATATGGCAGGGATTACATCAGATCACGGACTATAAAAGGGATCGCCCCTGCATGGTGAGTGCGGACGCAACGTTGGCGAACGAACTGAACTCCTTCTATGCACGTTTCGAAGCTAGCAATGTTAACGCTGGCCATGCTAACGTGGGCCTGACTAACACAGATAGGAGTTCTACCAGCCCCGTTCTCTCTGAGCATGATGTGAGAAGGGAACTGAAAAGGGTGAACACCAGAAAGGCAGCAGGCCCGGATAGGATCTCAGGATCTTCACCTCCATATTCAATCTCTCTCTTGCACAATCCACAGTCCCCACATGCTTCAAGATGTCCACCATCATCCCTGTGCCCAAGAACGCCTCCCCAGCCGGTATGAACGACTACCGTCCCGTAGCACTGACCTCGATGGTTATGAAGTACTTTGAGAGGTCGATAAAGGACCACATCTGCTCCTCTCTTCAAAGTACCTTAGACCCACTGCAGTTCGCCTACCGCTCCAACAGATCCACAGACGACGCCATCTCCCAGGTCATGCATGCCGCCCTCTCCCACCTTGACATCATAAGAGGGGGCTATGTCAGACTGCTGTTCATAGACTACAGTTCAGCTTTCAACACTGTAGTCCCCAGCAGGCTGGCTACTAAGCTGTATGACCTGGGCCTGAACCCATCAATGTGTGCCTGGATCCTGGACTTCCTGACTGCCAGGCCTCAGGTTGTCAGAGCGGGAGGGCACACATCACACCCCCTCGTCCTCAACACTAGTGTCCCTCAGGGCTGTGTGCTGAGTCCTTTGCTGTACTCCCTGTATACCCACGACTGTGCCGCCAGGCACAACTCCATCGCGAAATTTGCGGACAACACGGTTGTGGTGGGCCGATCACTAACAATGACGGATCCTGATTTCCTTCTACTATGCTGCTGTACAGAGCATACTGACTGGAGCCATATGTGTCTGGTACGGTAACAGCTCCTGAGGGAACCAGCAAGCCCTGCAGAGGGTGGGGAGGACCGCTGAGCGGACCATGGGCACCACACTTCCCCCTCTTCATGACTTATACATCACACGCTGTACAAACAGGGCCAGAAGGGTTATCAAGGATCTCCATCACCCTTGCAATAAACTGTTTGTAACCCTCAGGTCAGGCAGACGCATGCGCTGTCATAAAACACGCACTGAGAGGATGAGGAACAGTTTTTTTCACTTTCAACATTTTTATCCCAGTCATTGAACTTTAACATTTGTACACATGGCTGTCGATCTAGGTTTATCTAATAAAATATTCTTCATTCATAACTATTGCACATTGATTTCATTACTATTGCACATGTAAAGTAGCCATAACCATAACTAAATTATAACTTATAATACGTATCTTAATTATAACTTTTTTTAAAATCTTTATTGTTTTATATTTATTGTATTCTATTGTATTATTTTATTTTATTTTTATTTCAATTGAGCACAGAAGTACAGTACATGTCACAAAAACATTTCACTGGACATCTTGTATGATTATGTGACAAATAAAACCTTTGAATCCTGAATCCTTGAATCCCTCTGTAGTTCAGGCGGCTGGAGGTGTCAACATTGCAGTCAACGAGTCTGTGTTAAAACATGCACACCTGCAAACAAACGCTGTTTTAACGGCGAAGCAAATACAACACGAAAAGAGCAGTTTTCAGTCTGTTCTCCCTCCAGCTCGCGCTGGAGGTGTAATAAATGTAGGATGTGTGCCCACAATAAAGTACGCACCCCTGCACATAAGCACTGTTCCCACAGTATCAGTTCTCCCTCCGGCTCGCGCTTGATGTGTAATAAATGTAGGCTTTGTGCCCACTATTAAGTACGCACCCCTGCACATAAGCACTGTTCCCACAGTATCACAAACACAAAACAGCTGGGTGGCCGGGTCCCTATCACAAATCAGCCCGTCCCCAGACTTCATTCAACCCCTAGCTATGCGGGCAAAGGCCTGGGAAGCCATCCCTGGAATATCAGAATGGGTGTTGAACATAATAAAATGAGGCTACTCGCTACAGTTTCCTCACAGATCTTCGGGCTTTCTAGCTGCGGTCGAGACATCGGTGAGAAGCAACGTGGCTCACGTCCTTCGTACCAAAGTGTCAAAACTGTTGGTGAAAGGGGCTGTAGAGCCAGTCCCTTTATCACTAAGCAAGTCGGGCTTTTGCAGTCGCTATTTCCTCGTTCCAAAGAGAGATGGTGGCCTCAGGCCCATCTTAGATCTCAAACACCTGAACAAAGCGCTTATGACGCACCCGTTCAGAATACTGACAACCAAACAAATCCTTGCACAGATTCGCCCAGGGGATTGGTTTTTCTCAGTGGATCTGAAAGATGCTTATTTTCACATTCAGATAACACCCCATCACAGGCCATTCTTGAGATTCACCTTCGAGGGGCAGGCTTATCAGAACACAGTCCTACCATTCGGTCTATCCCTAGCACCCCGTACATTTACGAAGTGCATGGACACAGCCCTCACCCCCCTGAGACAACGGGGAGTGCAAGTGTTGAACTACCTCGATGATTGGCTGGTTATAGCCCAATCGGAGGTGCAGTTAATAACTCACAGATCCTGGCTCCTCAGCCATTTGGAATGCCTAGGTCTCAGGATCAATGCTTCAAAAAGCGTACTGTCTCCCAGCCAGAGTATATCTTTTCTGGGGACAGTCACAAATTCTATACAAATGAGAGCACAGCTTATGTCAGAGCACGCGCTCACCATCCAGCGTCTAGCGGCATTGTTCAGAGCAGTCGCTTGCACGCCTCTCAAGAGGTTTCAGAGGATGTTAGGCCTCATGGCCTCAGCATCATCAGTACTCCAGCTGTGTCTACTGTATATATGTCCCCTCCAGCGCTGGTTAAAACCCTGTGTACCAGCTCACGTGTGGCAATCTGGCCACTTATACATCAAAGTGAACCACGGCTGTGTCAGAGCCCTGGCTCCTTGGAAAGCAGCCGACTGGTATCAGTCCGGCATGAGTATGGCCGTGATTTCGAAGAGGAAAGTAATCTTGACAGATGCTTCCAACAGAGGTTGGGGAGCCCTATACGAGGGCAGGCCCATCTCCGGCCTTTGGTCGAGCCCGGAGAGGCGCCTACACATAAACTGTCTAGAGATGAGAGCGGTCACTCTATCACTAAAAGCTTTCCTCCCATACATAAAAGGTCACCATGTCTTCGTAGGGTCGGACAACATGTCAGTGGTTTCCTATATAAATCGCCAAGGTGGGCTCAGGTCGAGCAACCTCTACACCATGGCCAAACACTTCTTGCTATGGGCTCAGCTCAACCTGTGCTCACTGAGAGCGGCGCACATGCCAGGCATTCTGAACCAGGGTGTGGATATGCTATCCAGAGACAATGTCCCCCCAGGGGAATGGTCTCTTCACCCACAAACGGTTCAGCTGATATGGAGCATCTTCGGCAAGGCAAAGGTCGACCTCTTTGCTTCAGAAGACAACACTCGTTGTCAAGCATGTTTCTCCAAAGACAGGGATGCGCTGGCCCAGAACTGGCCAAGCCGCCCACTGTATGCATTCCCTCCGGTCACGATGCTACCTCAGGTCATTGAATGGATCAGGGAAAGCAAGTGTGCAGTGCTCTCAATAGCCCCTCTCTGGAGGAATCAGCTATGGTTCTCCGAGTTGACACAGCTGCTGGAATCAGCCCCATGGCCGATACCGCTGAGGAGAGACCTCCTCATGCAGGGGAATGGGACGATCTGGCATCCCTGTCCCGACTTGTGGGTCTTCCATGTATGGCCCCTCAACGGGTATCCGGGAACCTTCCAGAAAGGGTGCTAAATACCATTACTGAAGCAAGAGTGCCTTCAACCAGGCGTCTTTATGCTCTAAAGTGCTCTCAGTGTTCTCCAGCTGGTGTACAGCGCGGAGCCGGGACCCCTACTCATGCGGATTGACAGAGGTACTATCCTTTCTACAAGAGCTTTTGGACACGGGTCACACCCCCTCCACGCTCAAAGTATATGTGGCGGCCATAGCAGCACTTCGCGCTCATGTGGACGGGCAATCACTGGGAAGAAACTACCTAGTCGTGTGCTTCCTCAAGGTGGCCAAAAGGCTAAACCCACCTCGAGCCCCCTCTGTACCTATATGGGACCTCTCCACGGTCCTGGATGCCATGAAAGTGGCCCCTTTCAAGCTGCTTCAGTCTGCTGACCTGAAGCCTCTTTCGCTCAAAACTGCTCTCTTGCTAACACTGGCATCAGTCGAGCGAGTGGGTGATTTGCAAGCACGCTTAGTGAGTGCTTCCTGCCTTAAATTCAGGCCCCAGAGTCGTCCTTAAGCCAAGGCATGTTCCTCAAGTGCTCTCTACTCCGTTAAGAACGCAGGTCATTTCGCTGTCAGCTCTTCCCTCGTCAGAAGACAAATAAGACACAAATCTACTCTGCCCTGTGAGGGGAATTTGGAGTGTTCTACCCCCTTCAGGCAGTCAGAACAGCTCTTCATATGCTTCGGTGGCCGCGCCAGAGGTTTTGCGGTCACAAAGCAGAGACTGTCATTTTGGATAGTTGATGCTATCTCGCTGGCTTATGAGTCTAAGGGCCTCTGTTGTCCTATAGGTATCAGAGCTCATTCCACGGGAGGCATGGCCTTGTCATGGGCATGGTTGAGTAGAATACCAACTGAAGATATTTGTGCGGCGGTCGGCTGGGCCTCTCCGTCTAGATCCATGAGGTTTTATAACCTGGAAGTTCCTGCTTTGCAAGCAAGGGTTCTTTCCGTATAAATAAAGTGTCTAAGACACAATATCCACAACTTTAAGGCCCAACGTCTGTCTGGTCCTGGGTGAACCTGAAATACAGTTCTATATACCAGTGGTTCTCAACTCCAGTCCTCGGGACCCGCTGCTCTGCACATTTTGTATGTCTCTCTTATCTGACACACTCAGTTCAGATCATGGAGTCTCTCCTAACGAGCTGATGATGTGAATCAGGTGTGTTACATAAGGAGACATACAAAATGTGCAGAGCAGTGGGTCCCGAGGACTGGAGTTGAGAACCACTGCTATATACTATATAAAGAAGGAGCTTGGCCCTTATATGGCCCATTCCTATGTTTCCCTATATGAGGCTCATTACTGATCTGGCATCTATTAGAACTCATAACTTTACTCTTCTATGAGCCTCGGGCGCTTGGCCCTAGGCTATAGTATGGGGCGAAGTTTTTAAGCACGCATGGTGTTTTGAAAGGGGTTCCCATAGTGTAAGCTAACTTACGCAATACGAGAGACCTCTCGAAAGGGAACGTCTCGGTTACTAACGTAACCTCGGTACCCTGAGAGTAGGGAACGAGTATTGCATAACCCGCCGTGCTACTGTGCTTCGATCAGGGGATCACTTCAGTCGATTTTACCTGAATTCTATGGCGAAAACGGGGGCTTATATAGCCCTAAGCCACGCCCATACTGGCGGGCTCTGACACACTCTGGCGCGAAGCAACCTGATTGGTTTGCGCATCTTAGCCGACTCGCCATATATTTCGTGCAGTTGCCGCAGCATAGCCAATGAGCGTGCTAGACGCTCAGCTATATGTCTGCTGTGCAGCTGCACTGTTTTAAAAATTTGGCTTCAATATTCTTGAGAAAAGGAGTTTTCCTGTAGCTTAAGCTAACTTACGCAATACGAGAGACCTACTCTCAGGGAACCGAGGTTACGTTAATAATCAATACGTTTTTGTGAGTGTCCCTTTAAATGCAAATGAGCTGCTGCTCCCCTTTCAGACAACAGCCGATCCTTTACACAAGCTTTGGATACTCCGTCAATAACAAAACATGCGAATCTCACTCATCCAAAATCTCAGTAACCAGTAGCGGAGTGCAGACTTACATAGAGACTCAGGAAGAGGTTGCAACTTTTAGACGCACCTGGACGTTTCTGAATGGTTAGTGGATACATTTATGCAGTTGTTGTCACATTTATGTCAGTTGTTGTAGTCAGACCCGTCGCCAGACCTCAGTCTTAAGGGGGGCATATGAAATGCATGGGGGGGCACAATTATTATTAGCCTACAGTACGTATATTTATAATAATCAACTCTAGTCGCTCAGCACGTAATCATCACTTTAAACATATAACCAACAGCAATATGACCAGGTCGCCTATAGCCTACACCACATTACATAGAAGCAATGTTATGAATATCCATAAAACACTTGACTATTCAACATATTAGATGTAACACCAGAAGCATCTCTCAAACATTGAGAGATATGCATTGCCATGAGACACACACACGCACGCACATACACTCGCACAGAGACTTTAAATCTACCGGTACTTTGAGTGGAGGCAGCGCTGTCCACTCTCCATCCTGTCAGTACAGCGGGAGGCGGCGTTTCTCCGAGCAGAACCTCCACATCGAAGTATCCTTCCACTCTGAAGGAACTGAAGCGAGTAAGCCGGGGAAACCTCGTTTCGAAACAGCTTTCAAAAATGCGCGGTAACTGTTGAGCGGCTTAGTTGAACGTCACGTACATAGCCTAATGTTATTTTTAGTAAGGCCGTGATAGGCTGTTGCAGTGTAGATTCCCACCAATCAAACAAAATCACACCATTGTTTCTTTATATTTTTAACGTTTTAATGATAAAGAATGCAACACAAAATTAGCAACTATGATAATATTAAAATTAAATTATCTGTGCCTCAAGTGGGGGGGCACAAGCATTTTTTGGGGCGGGCCCGGCCCCCTATGGCCCGCCCATAGCGACGGGTCTGGTTGTAGTTACATTGACTCATCTCATCGACTTGCATGTACCATCATGTTTAACTTTTACAAAAGTTGACACAGTTCTCTGAGGCCTTTATAAAACAGCTGTAACGTTTTTTGGTCAAATAGTGTTCTGTGCTTGTCATAAGCATACCCACAGTGGCAGTTGGCACACCTAAAAATAGATGCAGAATTATTTTTTAAGTCTTGATAAAACAAAATTTTCTAAACTTGATTGTTGTTTACTTACAATTTGTCAAATTAAAATGTAATTTAATGTTTTAATTATTATCGTTAAAAAAATATCTGCCGACATTCGGACTGCCAACCAATCTGCAAACAGCCGCTGACTGTCTGACGGTAACAAGGTTGTAGCCTACTGTTGAGGCTCGCACCTCATGAAGAGAAATGGAAACAAATGAGCGCAGTTCACAACTGAACAACTTAATGAACATACAGCTGTAAAAATGTATGTGGAGTTCTTATATTTAAAACATAATAATATTATACAATTAAGCAACATCACACGACCACGAGTGCTGA
Source organism: Gila orcuttii (assembly GCA_026230005.1). Lineage (NCBI taxonomy): Eukaryota > Metazoa > Chordata > Actinopteri > Cypriniformes > Leuciscidae > Gila > Gila orcuttii. The sequence continues at coordinate 20,181,182 of JAPDVR010000024.1, read as the reverse complement.
ATACCATCACCATTGAAAATGTATCACTGATTTCATATGACAGTTTAATAAACAAGAAATTAATATTAAGTCACTTACATTTTAGACACAATATTGAATGTTTTTGTTGTATTTGAGTAGCGAAAATAGTTCACAGCAGAACAAAGATCACAGCAGAACCACAGCGCGTTTCATCGGAGCACATAACACATGATTCAGCGCTTTGAACGAATCGGTTGAGTCAAAGATTCAATGGCCTAAACAACTGCCTAATTCCTGAACAATTCAGGTGTTTGAACGAATCGTTTGAATTAATGGCTCAATGACTCGCTCATTAAGACGGTGATCTGCCGCCACCTATTGGTGGTTTAGTTTTGTGTTAAAAAGTATCATTCTTTCCCATATTTCATATTTGTATATTCAAAAAATATTTAAAACAATCTCATAACATTATTTAATGCCGTTGTAATTTTTCACTGTCAGTTATTTAATTTGATTGTTAGGCCTACCAGCCATAGCCTATAGTGTCTTATTATTCTAATTTATACATTTATTAGAGGATCAGCCCCATGAGATGAAACATCTCGTTTTCATGGGGGTCCTCAGGATCATGTCCAAACAATATAGAAAAGCAAAACAACAGAGTAGATACAAAATACAAGATACAAGAAAAACCTCAACGCACGCACTCACACTCATTCACACCATGCACCCCCTCACACCACACACACACACACACACACACACACACACACACACACACACACACACACACACACACACACACACACACACACACACACACACAAGCTCTCACTATCCCCACTCTTCACAGATAGAGTTAAAGTACATCACAGTGGTTCCCTAACTGTGGTATACCACTAAACAGTAAAACCTTTTTTAATCTTAGACTACGCATATGGTGCTCTGAAAGTCAAGCATTTTAAGAGTGGTATTAAGTGTGAGATATAAGAGAACAACTGGTATAACATATCGCATAAAACACAATAATCCCAAATTTAACTGACAAAGTTGACATCACTAGATATGTATATTTCTACATATATACACATTCATACACACATACATAACATGACACATATCAATGCTAAATCTGAAATGCTAGAAACATGGACAAGTATTCTGAAGATGTGTTAAAGTAGTTCGGAACAGAGGAAAAGACGTAAGCGAGCGGATAGATGCAGGAAGGCTGTTCCCATCACGAGGGGCTTTAACACAGAAAGCATGTTTCCCAATTTCTCTCTGAACTCTAGAGACAGTAAAGAAGATCTGTTCATTGTGATGAAGATTATATTGTGAACTGTAAGGCACTAAATATTGCGATAAATAATATGGATATTGAAAGTAAATGCATTTAAATATAAGCTGAAACCAATGATATTGTCTTCTGGCTGAGGGTGCAAGTAATTCAATTTATTGATCAAATTTAAGAATTTAAAAATGAAAGATGAAGCATATATTTAAAACGATTAAGGAAAAATGCTCTTTATAAAGGTTAAAATATGTCAAAGTTGACTGAACACTGATGAGAATATTGCTTTATTATTGCATTTTTTTCTGGACAAGCAATTTTTTTACTTGGACAGTTGTATTGACCGATTTACTTCTTCGAAGGACAATCACATGAAAAGGCTTAATGTCGAGCCCTAAGTTATATTTTATATAGTATTATGGTTATGTGGTGAGCCTGAGTATAGTTTTACACATCAGCCCAATCTATTCTGTAAAGTTAGTGATCAGGGTTTATTGCATATTAATCTGACAATAAATGTGGCACACCCAGTTTTTCTTATGCACACCCAGAGACTCTTTTCTGGCTAGCCAAGTGTTGCTTGTATGTGCAGCAATGACAGAACAGTTTACATGCTTGTCTCAGACTTTTGCCATTGCGTTAGAACTGGTTACATTGTTGTCGCTTGCGAAACCAAATGGTGGCGCCGTGGATGGAAACGTGCAGATTAAGGGGCGGTAATATTATAATAATATCTCCTTCCTACTCAGAAGGGGAGGAAAATCTGATCGGCTTATTTTTTGACATGCTTGCAGAGAAAGGCTCACCAAAACAAAGTTACTAGGTTTCCACTGTTCATGTTTTCTGGGTTGGTAGATTTATTGGGGACACGATTATAGCAAAAAAAAAGTCAAATCATTTTCATGATATGTCCCCCTTAAGAATTATTTTTTTTTTTTTAAGGTTTAACATTTTTATTTGGCAATTGTTACTGAAATTTGGGACATGTGATTTTAACACTGAACATAACTACGAAACAATATTAACTCAATTATAAACACAAATTGCATAAACATAAATTAGAAAAAAATATATATACCCAAATGGGTAACTGGGTTGCAGATTTAAATAATAATTATAATAATAATAATAATTATTATTATTATTATTATTATTATTATTATTATTATTATTATTATTTATAATTCCTGCTACCCCCAGATTTTGAACCATCTGCTGTGGGCATTGAAGCCATTCATTTATAAGAGATCAATATGTCAGTGGCATTTTTTGATGAGCACGCATTTTCAGTATATGACCAGCAGGTGTCAGTGTCCGCCTGGAGAATGTTATGAAGCAGATTTTATTGGGTACTAACTTAGACATGTTTGGATAGTGGAGACAGTGTAACAGTGACAGTAAAATTTAATAGTGACTGCTTCAAGTGAGTGGCACACTTTTATATGGGCACAGACAAGTAGAGTAAAACAAACAACTAATAAAGAGCAACAAGCCGCGTCTGAAGACCAACTTCATAGACAAAAACAATCTAACAAGGGCCTTATGAATAAAGATCAGTAATTTATTAGGAATTTGTTTAGTTATATCACGCCAACCATGAAATTATATTGACTTTAGTAACACTGGGGTCCAAATCTAACGATGCTTTTTGGAACTTTCTCTGAGAACGCTGGATAATGTGAATGTGATTTTCCAACTAATAAATAATAATAAAACATGAATATAACAAACAAACAAATAAATAAGCAACTGCATTTTAAGTTCTGATGTGTCGAGCAACAATTATATGGTGTCTAAGAGATGTGATTCAAATGTCTAAAAATAAAAGGTGAAAAGCTGTGTCTCTTCTCTAATGGCCACATCAGCTGTTATTTGCTGGATAATGGGCCAGCAATCAAAGTTAATCAAGCATAGTACCTCATCTGTCATATAACTGCACGGCATATTATCCATTTTAAGACATTGTCTGATATTGCTGACAGACACAGACAGTTGGAACATTTGACTCCCTCTTCTTATTGAACTTTCCTAGCGATCGTTCACCCCAAAATGAAAATTCTGCACACCAATTTATTTTCCATACTGATGCATTTCGTTTGATTATGGCATACAGGGCTTTCACTGTACTTTCTGCAGGCTACTCTGGCACTGGACAGACATAAACTGTCATCATTTGGGAGGGAAAAACTATTGTATGTACAATTATTCAAAACAGTACTTGTCCCTCAAATGAGATGTCGAGCCTTCTCGAAAATGTATTCGAAATGACTTAGGGATAGTTCACCCAAAAAATTAAATTAGCCCACGATTTACTCACCCTCAAGCCATCTTAGGTGTATATGACATACTTCTTTCAGACAAATACAATCGGAGTTATATTAAAAAATGTCCTGTCCTTCAATCATGGATAGATGCACTTTTTTCATGGATAGATGCACTTTTATGGACTTCAAAACAGAAACGGCCATTCACTGCCATTATAAAGCTTGGAAGAGCCAGGATATTTTTTAATATAACTCCGATTGTATTCGTCTGAAAGAAGAATGTCATATACACCTAGGATGGCTTGAGGGTAAGTAAATCATGGGATCATTTTAAGTTTTGGTTGAACTATCCCTTTAACAGCATATGGGTTTGGAACAAGATGAAGGGGAATAAGTATATTTTGAGTTTTGCACAAACTGTTTGTTTAAAATCCCAGATAATTCCTTTAGATTCCTGAGGGCTGAGTATTTCTAAAGAACGGAATAGCGCTTGTACGCCTGTCACTTTAGCAGGATACGGTGTGTTTTCTGTTAGACTGGGTTGGATATGCCAACACATGCGGCTTTGGGGTCGGAGTGTGGCAGCTAGTATTTGTGTCTTGCCCCTGACAGTGACCGTGAATCAGGCACACCTTAAACCTTATAGAAGAGTGCTATATCCTCTCTTGACAGCGGCTCTTTTTTTTGCCAAGTCATAAAAGTGCCAGTCATAGCACGCCTGGCCAGGGCGAGTCTTTGAAGACTGTCACGGGACACCCCGCGGCCCTCCCAGCCTGTAAGGTGTCGGGCTTCACCGCGGGCCCTTGAGCGCTGTCTCCACTCCGGTACCAGATACAGACATCACAGCCGTGTGCCGGGCCGTTCTGGCAGGACTGGGAATGCCAAATGCAGTTCATGCTGATGGAGTGGACTGTAAATCAGTCTCAGTAAGAAGAAAGGGAGGAAACTCTCCTTTTCTTGTCTGTCGTCTGGCCCGTTTCCCCCCCGCTGACCCCGGAGTGCTTGCCACTGCTCGCGTCTGGCTAAGCAAGAATCCAGCCGGTCACCTGGCCAAGACTGAAATTAATTAGCGCCTTCCCACCTTAACCCGGCCCCCCTCCTTTCTCGGACCAGACTTGGCGCTCAATACCGGCCATAAAAGGAGGCCACCTTCATCCGCATTGGGAAAGAACCAATTCATCAAGCTCCACTTCTGCTGCTGGGAGGTGCAAGAGTCAGAGGAAGATGAACAGCACACTTCTCAGCTGTCCCGGGACGTCTACGGGGGCCAGGATCATCTGTCAGGCGGGCAGCAGGGCGGTCGTGGGGTTCTCCTCTCTCTGCTGCTGATTACACAGTGTGATTCACACTTGATGTGCATCAGATGTGCTCTATACGGATTCTTAAGAAAAGCTCAACCGATGCAGAACATACTGCTTTTAAGTCACGTCGGAATTATCGTGTTTACAAGATGAGCGCACATGAAAATGACGTGTTTACAAGTAGGAAAGTCTGGATTTTCTTTAATCCAGGATTGAGTTTGGGATTTGTCAATCAAAGAATCATGGTGGACATAGATATAGAATAGGCATTATGTTTCACAAAAAAAATCCTCATTTAGTCATGTGAAATACACATTCATTTATCAACATAAGATGTATCATAAAACCCTAATGAACTGATTAGAAAAAAAAGAAGAAGAAAAAGAAGAAGAAATAAAGTGTCACACTGGTAATTCTGGGAAATACTTTTTTTTTTTTTTTTTATTGTAAACTATAAGATGACTTGTTCTTTTTCACTTCCAAAACTGTAATTTTATCAATTTTTCATTACATGAAATGTCCCATTAGATTTTTTGGTAACACTTTACAATAAGGTTCATTAGTTAACATTAGTTAATGTATTAACTAACAATGAGCAATACAAGAGTATTTATTGATCTTTGTTAATGTTAGTTAATAAAAATACAGCTATTCGTTGTTTGTTAATGTTAGTTTACAGTGCATTATTTAATGTTAACAAATACAACCTTTGATTTGAATAATGTATTAGTAAATGTTGAAATTAATATTAATTAAGATCAATAAATGCTGTAGAAGTTTTGTTTATTCTTAGTTCATATTAACTAAGGTAGTTATCCAATGAACCTTATTGTAAAGTATTACTGATGTATTTCAGTTTTTTTTGTACCATATTTAGTAAGGAAACTTAACATTAACCAATTTTTACCATAGCATTTAGCAACCGATAAGCCTACAATCAGTGCATGTCAATCAAAGAGCTGAAACAAATACCAACCCCTAAACTGAACCCTAACCTTATAGGCTATAGTGTCGGTATGTCCTGATAGTTAGTCTCACGTTCGGAGTCGGAACCATTCATAATTTTTCTGAACTCTTTGAATACATGAAATCTGACCTTTTCCTGACATGTGACTGCATGATGGAGTTAACCAAATAAATCGCTGTGGAGTTGCATTTGCTCTGAACACACTTAATGCTAATTTAGCATTACTTTAGCTCAGACATTAGCTCATGGTGCTAGCACCCCCAAGGTCATGGGTTCAATACCCACAGAATGCATGGACTGACAAAGGTCATGTTCTAGACTGTGGCTAAATGGCAAAATACAAATAAAGCAGTAAATACACATATAATCTGTATTCTTTGCTATTTGTTTTGTGCTAAAAAGTGCTAAAAATGCTTCCTGATTTTTGGTCAGTTAGCTAAAAATCACTTAATTACAAATTACATCATAATTATGACTTCTGAATCTGAGATATGCAATACTTGCTAAGCTAAGTCTTCTAAGATAAGTAAATGATACAATAGACATTTATTATTTTGCTTTCTAAGACACCTCATTTGGCCAAATTCTAAGACAGCATCACATGTAGGCTATCCTCCTTAGAGATGGAAATCTCACAATGTCATAAGCTCAGTGATCATAATAATGATAAAATAAATGTTGATTAAAATGTGTTAATATTTCATCAATACCTAAAAGTATTGATAAAAAGCAGTGGTAAAACGTATTTGAGTAAATGCAATTAGTTGCTGTACTTTAGTATATTTTGGCTTGTTTTACAGAGTATAAAAATATACTAGCAACTTTTACTCTCTAAAGATATTAGCAACTTTTACTCTCTACTTGACTAAATTTTTGAATAAGTATATGTACTCTTTACTCCAGAACATTTGTGATGAGTGATGCAATTACTCCTTACACTTTGCATATCAGCTAACTTTTCCTGCAGCAGTTTATATCTGCTACAGAAGAAGTGATATCGCCATCTACAGGGCATTGAAGGTACTATATCTTGTGTGTTTTGCCCTCACTCACCCAAACTTATCAACATGGCTACTTTATGTGAATGTGAGTGCACGTGACTGCAGCCGAAACCAGCACACCCAGTGCAAGTAGGCTTTGACTACTTTATTTTACTTAACTTATTTTAAGTTATACTAAAGAGACCTTTTTGAAGGATATTGGTTTACTTATGCCCTTTTTGAGCACTTGAGCTTAGCTGAGACTTTTTGTGTGTAGACTTTAAAGAGACTGTCACCCTTGATTTATTGCAATTTTGAGGTGTTTAATTTTGTTTTTAGAAAATAAACGTGATTGTTCTCCTCACAAATCAACTTTATTGTTTTTCACTTGCATGTCTCAGGTTTTTATTTTGATTGTTACCGTAGACAGTGTTAATGTTAAAAAACGGAATAATTTATTTATATGACCACAGATTGAAACTTGAAAAACTTTTCCCCAATAAATAAATAATGATTAAAAAAAGTTCAAAGTGATCATGTGTTTATTGCAATGCACTACTGTCTTAAACAGAATGAGGATAACAACTTCTTTACCTGGAAAACATATTGAAAAACAAACAAATACTTTGTAAGGTTGCAGTCAAAACAAATAATTTTTATTACATGTAAATAGCAAAATCTATGAGTGTAAACATCTTTTAAAAACTGTTCTTGGTAAGTGCTGGTATATTGTATAGATTGTATACATCTCCAGACTGTACATATAGACAGGGTTAGGCTGACTTACATCACATAAATGACAACTTTAGAGTATAATATATAACAAAATGAAATAAGCATTTTCTCTCTCATTATCATGGCATTTTAAAGATTATTAAATGTAATTTAGCACTCTAGCAATTTAAAAGAGAGAGAGAGAGAGAGAGAGAGAGAGAGAGAGAGAGAGAGAGAGAGAGAGAGAGAGAGAGAGAGAGAGAGAGAGAGAGAGTGAGAGAGAGAGAGAGAGAGAGAGAATTGAATTTGAAAAATAACTTTATTTCACAATCATCCTAATACACACAAATTAACAAGCTAACAACAGAAAACAAATTATGGGAAAAAAATTAAATCATCTTAAAAAAAATGGTACAAAAAAACTCCCTTACAACACCAAATCTACTCAAAAGTAAACAAATCATTCATAGTTTTATAAAACTTATAATCAATTAGTACTCTCGATTTCACCAATGTTAAAAAAAGTCTCAGTAATGTTTTGACCAGGTTTCTGTTCAATTTTATCCCTTCTACTAATATATATAGCCATTTTCGCTTGACCAATTATGAAATTCAGTAACTGACAAGTATACTTTTTTTTTTACTATATTTAAAGCCCAAAATAAAAACGGTTTCCGTAAATGATTCATTAAAACCACAAAAACATTTTTCAAAAAAATCAAACAACGATATCAATCTTGCACATTGTACGAATGCATGAACATTTTTTTCTTTTTGTAAACAAAAGGGACAACCATCATTAACTTCCACATTTAAAACAGAAACAAAAAAATTAACAGCTAAAATACTATGAATTATTCTCCATCGCAAATCCCCAACCTTTTTTGATAATGGCGGTTTATATAGAACTCTCCATTCTGGTTTTACATTTTCCTTTAAGCCAAAAAAACTCTTCCACAGTGTATCCGTTTTTCTTGCCAGATGATTCTTATTAAAACCCATTACACAAGCGCCATACAATATCTCTCCTTTAGTAGATAATAAATCCAACCACTGCGAGTCCCAAGTTTTAAATGGAAAACCCTTAAAACCATCCAACTTTGGTAAAAGCATCAAACAAGGAAAAAAATCATTTTCATCAGGAATAGACACTCCAGAAAAATAATCATTTAACATTAGACTCTCCTCTGTTGTGAGTGTAGACTTTAACTTAGCTAAAAAAAGAGCAACTAATCGAATAGATCTAGTGCCTAAAAATTCAGCTACTTTTACAGCATTGTCTAATTTCTTTCCAGCCATGTCCAGCAATTGTCTTAAAATAATCACTTTTGATTCTTTAAGCTTAAAACCACAATTAAAAAAAACTGTTATTATCATTAACATCCAATCGGGCTCCAAGAATTAAAGGTTCCTCCAGAAGCCAGTAAAGTGAGTACGGGTTTTCTGTTTTCTGAATGTGAAACCTAACAGACTGTGAGTCCTAACAGACTCCAAACTTTAAAAAGACTCTTATAGAAAGGTGGAAAACCAGACAAGTCCATTTTTAGAGGGTTTAGTAGAAACAGATGTTTGTTTAGTCCGAAACCTCCAAAGTTTTGCAAAACGATATGGGCCATTGCCCTCCAGCATTGCCCTGCAGCCGATGCACCGTCCAGAAGTCTCTGCAGAAACTGCAAGCGAAAAGTGGCAGTTCTGCTCTGTAAATGTATCAGTCCTTGTCCTCCTTCTTCTTTCGGTAGATAAAGAACACTCTGTCGAATCCAGTGTAATTTGACCCAAAAAAAGTCTACAAGAATCGCTTGTATTTTCACCAGTAGTTGAGGAGGAGGATCAATACACGCCAACTTATGCCACAGTGCAGACGCGACCAGGTTGTTGATAACAAGAATGCGTCCTCTATATGACATTTTAGGGAGCAGCCACTTCCATTTTTCTAAACGTCCATTAATTTTTTCAACAACTCCTTCCCAGTTCTTTTGTTGAGTCGTGTCATCACCTAAAAAAACTCCCAAATATTTCAAACCACCTTTACCCCAGACCAAACCTTCAGGAATTTTAGGTTTGCCATTTTTCCATTTACCAACCAAAAGTGTTCTACATTTCCTCCAATTCACTTTTGCCGAAGATACAAGAGTAAAATCATTAATTAAATTAAATAAAATTTGCACATCTTTTTGTCCACTTACAAACACCATTACATCGTCAGCATAAGCAGATAAACATATGTTCTTTTTACAGTTAGGCAAATGTAATCCATAAATTCTTTCCCTTATTTTTGTAATAAAGGCTCAATGGCCAAGGCGTACAACATTCCAGAAAGAGAGCACCCTTGTCTTACACCTCTTTTAACCTGAAATGGAGCACATAAACCGCCATTAATCGTCAATACACTTTCAATCTCACTATTGAGTACCTGGACCATCATAATAAAATCTTTTTTAAAACCGAACGCTGCTAAAGTTTTCCACAAATAGGGGTGCTCAACCCTATCAAAAGCTTTCTCCTGGTCCAGTGAAATAAATCCAAAATCCAAATCAAGTAATTCTGACACCAGTATTGTCAACAATGGATCTTTGCGGAATACAGTACAGTAGGACTGGTCTGGATGTATTACTTGCCTTATTACTTCAGCCAATCTACTTGCTAAAACCTTCGAGAGCAGTTTGTCATCACAACAAAGAAGTGATACAGGGCGCCAATTTTTAATATCTGTCAAATCTCCTTTCTTTGGTATTAGCGTTATCACTGCCCTCCTGCAGCTCAACACCAACATACCTTTTGACAGACTATCACTCAGCACTTGTAACAAGTCCGCTCCCAACTCTGCCCAAAGGACTTATAAAAGTCAATTGGGAGGCCATCAATCCCAGGAGCTTTTCCCAATTCCATGTCATGAAGGGCCTTATATACCTCTTCCAGACTTAGCCCGCCTGAAAGAGCCACATTACCTTCTCCTGACATCTTTGGAAGGGAGTTCAAAAACACATTGTCCTCATCACCCTCCGTTACATACTCACTTCTATACAGATTTTTGTAAAAACCACCTGCTCTCTTTCGAATGTCACTGGGGTTCAGCAAAACTTGACCCTCTTCCGACCGCAAGGCTTTAATCAACCTCTTCTGCCCATTTTTTTTTCTCTAAACAGAAAAAAAATTTGGACGGTGCATCCATATGATTTTTGTTTTGAAATCTTGATCTGACCAATGCGCCCTGTGTTCTGTATTCTAGCAGATCCGCTAACTGAGCTTTCTTTTTGAAAAATAGTTCAAAATGATTACCTGTACCAGTTGATTCAGCTATTTTTTGACACTCACTTAATTCTTTCTCCAAAGTTTCCAAAGATTTTTTAAACTCTATAGTGAAGTTGCGAGTGTATTGTTGACAAAACTGTCTCATTTTAACTTTACCAATGTCCCACCACTTCTGTATTGATCTAAAATTAGTCTTTGAATTTCTATAATTCTGCCAAAAATAATTAAAAGAGTCTCTAAAAAAACTATCACTCAGTAAAGAAATATTGAAATGCCAATAGGCGCTGCTAGGTTTAATTGAATTTAAAATACTATGATCAGAGAACCCTATTGGAATTATAGAGCAATTTTTGAAAATATTAAGATGATGTGTACTGTAAAACAATACAATCTATCTAATCTGGCAAGGGATACCATGTTTTCCCTCATAGAAACCCATGTATATTGTCTCATATCTCCATTTAATTGTCTCCAAATATCACATAGTTCAAACTTCTTGATTAGATGAATGAGACGTTTCTGAGACGACAAATGGGGTTCAACATGGTTCCTATCAATCATATTTTCTGTGCAATTAAAATCTCCCCCCAAAAACAAATATTCCTCTTCCGAGCAATTTTGTAAAGTAGTACACAGTAAATCTAAGAACAACATTCTTTTCACAGGAACTGTTGGAGCGTAAATACAAATTAAAAAAAAAGTATAGCTTTCATAGACAGCTCTGATTTTTAGTAGTCTTCCTTTCACAACTTCATCAACAACGTAAGAAATTGGACTAAAACTCTTAGAAAATAATACTGCAACTCCTGCACTTATTGAAGTGTTATGGTTTAAAACAGTTAGCCCCTCAATTCCCTTTCCCAATCTGCTGCATTCCCCCCGTCACTATGTGTTTCTTGTAACAATAAAATATCAAGATTCTTCTGTTTCATTAACTCATTTAACATTCCTCTTTTCTTAATATCTCTAGCACCATTTACATTCAGGGTTGCTAGACGAACTTCACTCATGACAAAGAGGAGAGAAAACAGCAAAAAAAAAAAAAACACTCATTAATGTAGAAAAAGAGCTCAAATTATTCAACAACAACAAACATTCAACAACATTCATAAGTTTAAGCTCTACATTCCTCACCAATTTTTTTAAACGATAAACTTCTTTATTTGTGAAGCATCCTTCAGCCATTAAGTTCCTCATTTTCTAAACAAACTGTGTTACATTAGGGAAATCATCTTGTACACACACCCCTCTCCTGTTCTTCGTTGACTTCAGGAACAACTTTATCTCTTCAGCATCACAGCTACGAACAGAAAAGTCACTCAAAGTCAACGCCACACTGGAATCTGATGATTCACCTTCACTCTCGGTTTCATTATCCTCGCTACCATATAAATCAGCTTTCTTCACAGCTTTTTTATTTTAGAATTTATCACTCATTTTTCTTTTCTGAGGTGTTTTGAACATTTCTGCCCCTGTCTCCATTTCTAATTCTGCACAATCAATTCCACTCTTTTTCTGTACAACCTGTGTTACATCATGTTCAGTAGTAGCACCTTCTCTTTCTTTTTCAGGAAGTTTTGAGTGTTTTAGGCCTACATCAGATACCATATCAACTTTGTCTGTCAAACCAACAGATTTTATTCCATATTCCAAACAAACAGATATTATTTTATCCTTGCAGTTAACCACTTCAGTCCCACTGTAATGGTCACCCTGTACCTCTGAGCTCAGCGAAACTACACCAGCCTCTCTACTCGTGCTTGGATTGGAAACCAGATCCCCTTTCTCAGTGACTTTCTTTTCTGTGCAGTTACAAATCAAATGCCCTGCTTTTCCACAACCAAAGCACTTCGTTTTAGCAGTTGTTACAAAAATGATGTAATCAAATTCATCAGCTCTAAAACTAAGTGAAAGATCCAATTCCTCATCATCCTTAATTATCATATATGCAACTCTCCTGAAAGATACAATATGTTTCAAAAGGGGAGAACCTGTACTAATCGGGCTTTTTTTTATTGGGGATACCAATTTTCCATAGCGTGATAAGCTTCTGTTATTATCAGGTCACTGAGAAAGGGGGGGACGTTAGATAAGGTGACTCTCTTAGAAGGTAGTGAGAGGGGAAGAACAGAAACAAACTCGCCACCAATCACAATTCCAATCTCAACTACTTCATTCACCTTTTCAACTTTGCTAAGAAAAATCACAGTAGCGTTATTCATTCTTGATGCGGATAAAATACATCCATGTCCTACAACCTCGCCAATCGCTAAACAAATCTCCTCTATAGCCTACTCGCCGCAAACGCCACTTTGACCGCATGGCGCCGCGTGAGTGTAGACAAACCCTGTGTAGCTGGGGTCGTCATGCTTCTCCCGGTAAAAACCGGTAGCACGCGGCCCAAACCACACCAAAAACTACCACAAACTAAAAAACAACACAAACAAAGAAAAACAGGCGGAAAAGACAAAGATATTTAGACACAGAAATCAACTTCACTCACCGCACTCGCAATACACCACTCACGCACTCAACATCCACACCGGAAGTGCTCTGTAAAAAATGATTTTATGGCAAAGTAAATAAAACAGGAAAAATCATGTATATTTGCTAAGAATAATTTTGTAAAAATGAAACCTCTGGAATATTAAGTAAATTCTAATTATGTACTCAATTTTTACTTGTAATTATACATCCAACAGACGAGTAAATTTGACTTCTGACTCTCTGGCATATTTACACGCATTAATTAAGTACTTTAAGCAAATTTTTAAAAAATCAAGTAAAATTTACGTCATTGAAGAAAGGAATCTGCGCATGCGCGGAAAGAAGAAAACCCGCGATCATTGAGGAATTTGGATTTCCAATCTCCATCTGCTCTCAGGTAAGCAACAGTTAAAAACTGCAGTATATTACGGATTTTTAGATGTAATTTATTCAGTAAATGTAACTACGATAAACCATTGTGTTTCATCACTTAATTCTTTACATTTGAAAAGTTTAATGTTCTTAATGACAAGTTAGCTTCGTTAGCTTTCGACGCCCAGGCCTATTTTTTCCTCAGTTTTAAACTTTACGTTTTACACAAGTAAATTACGCATAAAAACCATGAATATGTTACTTAAATCAAGAACTTTTCGTTTAATATTTGTTATTTTGTGTGCAATGTTCTTTATAGATGACAAATATTGTGGCTACGAATTAACAATAGGCCGTGTGTTCACACCGAACGCGAATTTAATTATTTGCGCGAGTAGATTACATACAAAGTCAATGCAAAGACGCGAATAGACGCATCATTCGCGCCGGGCATTGCGAATTGGGCGACGCGTTTGCCGCGAACGTCTTCCGTGCAAGTTGAAAAATTTGAACCCGAGCGAATCTTCAACCGTTTAACTAGACGCGTATTTGACGCTCTATTCGCGTTCGGTGTGAACACATTGAGCAGGTTTTCGTTCCCTCATCGTCCACAATATAATTCATTCCCTCATTCACTCATTTACTAAATCGTGCATACTATCTATTAAATGATCCCTGCTTTTACCTAATGGTGACCACGTTGTAAATAACAATAATTTGCCTAATTTAAATCAAGACCAGTGAAAAATTTGTAATTTAGGCATAAGTTACTCTCAAATTCCTAATTCTTTGCCATGATAAATAAATGTATCTGCATGCTGTGTGCATTAATGTGAAGAAATGGCTAGGAGAGTATAAGGTCATGCAGGATGTTTTTAATGTTTTTGATATGATTTGGCATGAGTGAAATGACTAATGTGAATGCAAATTGATTAACTTTTAATTTAAAAGTATTTGCTGTTTACTGATTATTGTTTATTTTTTCTCTTTTCTTAATTTCAGGATATTTCTCAAATGCATTCAGTCCTTTGTGCCTTCGTTGCTGTAAAGGTTGAGAGGGACAAAGAGAGAGACCGAACAAGCTGAATTGTGTGCCCAAAGTGATCTTTTCTGTAGATGCTTATTTCTTAATAAATTACTCTTAACTGCACATTGTCACTGTATGATTTTGTCACATTATAAGAGTAACATTTAATTTAAAATAATTACCAGCACTGCATAAAACAAGTAAAATGTATTAAAATATCTAATGGTTTTACTTAATTATATTAATTACATCAGATTTGTAAGTAAAAAATACTCAATATAATTTAACAGGCCAAGTTGTATGTACTTTTTCACTTTGTTAATTTTACTCGGCTTAGTAGTAAAAAGTACTTTGTAATCATCAGTTAAGTAGATTTACTTAATTTCCATTAATGTGAAATTTACTTGAAAAATATCAGTGCAAAAACTTGCCATTTAGTAAATTCTACTTATTGTTTTTCTCAGTGTGTGTGTGTGAGAGAGAGAGAGAGAGAGAGAGTGTGTGTGTGTGTGTGTGTGTGTGTGTGTAGTACGTAAGTGAGTAGGTGGGTGTAGTGGAGTGACCTTGATTTGAAAAATCAACAGGCAAGAGAGAATAATAGGTAATCGGGTTATGACTTCATGTATGTCATCTCATTTTAAAGATATTAACATAGTATTATTTAGAAGTGGCATCTTCTGGATTTCTTTGCAGCAAAGTCTTTGATCCAATCAGTAAAATCCACTTTACGTAGAAGGTCACTCTCAATTGACATCAGACTGAGATGATTTAATTTCTGCTGTACAGTTGTGGATCTTAGTCTATTTTTTTTTACCAGTTTCAGTTTGGAGAGACTGCTCTCCCCACTTGCATTTGTGACTGGTAATGTCAGGTAAAGTCTGAGAGCAACATCCACGTTTTGGGAGATGGTCTGTACTTTTCTTTTTTTAATGCACAAAAGAAGTTCCCTTGCAGATGATGGCTGATCATGGCAGAGGAAGTCTTTGAACTGGATGATTTCTTCACAAAATTCAGTGTGGTATCTCTTCTGTAGATCTGCTGCTTTTTTACGCAGATGTTCTGCAGAGAGGGTAGATATGTTTTTCAGGAAATCAAAAGTGCTTTTGAGGTCATTATAGGACTTAAAACGGCAATCAAGTTCAGCCAGCAGCCTATCCATCACAACTAGAAACAAACTAGATGAGAACCGTTCTCTTCCTGACAAGTGAACCTCAGCTGTTGCAGACTCACCCACATGAGTCTTGCGTTTTCTTTGTCTTAGTGTGTCTTGTTTGTATGTTGCTTAAACGGTGGGAGACATGGCTTTTGCTTGGGCTTCAAACACATCAAAATTCATCTCTCAAACCAACAATATATTCCTGCAGTGACCTCACCAAATCAACAGCATTGCACAGGTTCAGATCCACAGCTTGAAGTGCAACACTTGTCACATGAAAGCGTTGGAGAACATGATTCCACATAGTGCAAAGAAAAGCAGTCTCAAGCTTGTTCATTTTTTTTATGCAGTGACTGTGCATCATTTTGTGTTGTCGGGTTCGGTTTGCTGTCTTCTGCAATATTCATCCGTGACTCTTGAATATTGGCATAATTTCTGCACACCATGGTGGCCTGTGCATGTGCAGCCCACCAGGTGTCAGAGAGTGATTTTAGTCTCAATGCGGTGGTTTTCATTAGACTGCAACACTGCAGTTACCACCTTCCACCTAGCTGTGGATTTCAAGCAGAAGTTGAAAAAAGTTTGAATGAAGTAAAAAAAATCTGTGGTCTCTATGCAGCAGTTTATGCGTCGCACGGCACCCACTCTACTAGTGGATTAATGTCTTTGATGTGAGCTTGCAGCCTGTCACTCCTGACATGTTTGCAGCATTATCATAGCACTGTCCACGGCAGTTACTGATGTTTATGTCCATCTGATGTAAAATTATGAGCACTTTTATTGCCTTCCCTGTGTGGCTAGATATAGGGAGGAATTTTAAGAATCGCTCTTCTACGAGGCCCTCGGGTGAAAATATACCTTATGATGAATGTAGGCTGAACAATGTGCGTCATGTGGGGAGTTGAATCAATGCAAATAGAAAAGTACTTGGTCACTTTCACTTCGGCAATGATTTCAGAAAGCACTCTATTGCTCATTAGCTCGATAAATTCTTCACATGTTTTCGAGGAGAGATTGTCAGCATCCTGCCTCCTGTTGTTTGTCTCCGGGCCTCTAGAGGTCACCTGTGTTCCCCTCTGCCGTAGTTCTTCCTCGTGTGTCCTTGTTAGCCTCATCCAGGTCACCTGTGCCTTGTTTCCCCTAGAGTATTTTAGTTGTGTTTTTTCCCCTTGTTCCTCACTCGGTTTTTGAGTCTTTGCTATGCGTCTCCTGCTGTGTCCCACTGAGTCCCCAAGCTACCCCAAGCTACCCCAAGCTACCCCAAGCTACCCCAAGCTACCCCAAGCTACCCCAAGCTACCCCAAGCTACCCCAAGCTACCCCAAGCTACCCCAAGTAAGGTTTTCTTAGTTATTTGATTTTGTTTTTCTCCCCTTGTGGAGTTATTTTATTTCTCTCCTGTGATTGTTTTCATTATCACTACTGTTAGTAATACCTCTGTCTGAGAAGAACTTTTGTTGGATTACTTTTATTTGGACTTTCAAAGTAACTTATTTAAAAAAAATTTTTTTTTTATAAATCTACTTTGCCTGGAGTTTTGCCTTGAGTGTTTCGTTTGTGTCCAACATTACCTCATCTGTGGCTGAGTGGTAGCTCAACTTACCACACCTGAGACCCGAGTTCGAGCCCGGATTGTGACAGAGATATGAGGGGTTCCTACCCCAGCATTGCCATATATCTGTATGTGTGATTTTCAAGAATGGGTCAAATTCAGTAAAACAAACAACTAATAAAGACGATTGTGACAGAGATATGAGGGGTTCCTACCCCAGCATTGCCATATATCTGTATATGTGATTTTCAAGAATGGGTCAAATTCACTAATCAGTTCAATTCCCATTGTCAGCTCGACCAAATATTTCACTGGAGCCACGGAAAGCCAATCCCTGCTCTGACAGAAATTTTACAACCGCAACCACTCTTTGCAAAACTTCACTCCAATAACTGCATCGTGACTCAAGCTGCTTTTTAAATTGAGATTCTATAACTCCGTCAGCTGCTGCTCTGTTGATGTAATTAAAGATTGCCTTTCTATGACTGTCACTATTCTGGTAGTGCGTCTGGCAGCATGTTTCCAGTCAGTATAGCCAGACTCAAAAAGGGATTGACCGTCACCCTCGCCAAAAAGGCGGCAAGCAAAACAAAATACACAACCAGTGGATTCGTGAGTAGAGCAACCATTCTCTGGGCAAGTATTCACCATTCAAATGCTTGCATTTGAAATGAGTTTTAGAAAACAGTCTCTTCTGATGTTTGTAGTGGCGTTCAGAGGCCTTGACATTAGCATCCTTATTTTGACAGGACTCCAGACCTTTTCGCACCCAGTAAGCACGCACGCTCTCATCAATTTTACCCCAGAGAACAGGATCAGTGGATAAAGAATCTGTAGTTGTAGGCGTACATGGTTCAGTTGCTGTTTCTGTTGCCACTTCCAACGAGCTAGCAGCGTCTGACTGAAGAGATGATGATTCATTGATGGGCTGCCCTGCTCGTGAAGTCAAATCGGCTCCAACCGTTTCTTCCAGCGTGTTCGGGTTGTTGTCCTCTGGATTCTCTGCTTGCACATCAGGCTGTGGTGTCTCAGGTGTAAAAAATCCAGTAATTGTTTTCATTTTACTGAGTACTTCCTTTTCACGTTGCTGTATTTCATTTTTTTATTTTTTTTTTAAACACGCCACTCCAATACCATTTGTCCGCCATTACATCACTGTCTAATGCAGACAGGTTTTTTTAATGGCGGTAAACGAGGCACAACATAACTGCCAATAACCAATCAGCAAACATCAAGATGACTGACATTTCATTTAGCTAATTAAATGACATTATTCATTGCAGGACAGGGCGAGGTAACCATGCTAGACCAATCAACAGACTTTAAATAAAAAATAAAATGACTGGCATATTATTGAACAAATTAAATTAACGTAAATGGGCGGGGCCCATGGTATGTCCGGCCTTGCTTCTAGGCAATGAGACATGAGAAAGAATTAAAACTGATGTTTCTAATTTATATTTCATTAAGACCAAATTAATTAATAATGCATTATCCTATTTCAAAGTCTTAATTTGCACATTGTTTCTTAAAGATACTGTGTGAAAATGAGAATATTTATTATACTGAATATTTCAGAGCAGTGAAATAATTTCCATTTTATTTTTTAGAAATGAAAAATAATTAAATGTATCTCCAAAATGTACATGGTTTTATATATTGGCAATTCCATTAAATTAATTGTATTATTTTTTTTGTAATGGAATTTACAGAATTTTTTGACAGTTCTACTCTATTTTCAGTGTTTTAGGAAAAAATTTATTAAATTCAAAGTTGTCAAAGTGCAATTAACAACACTGGCAGGCACCACTTTGATTTTCCTTAGAAATTTAAGTCAGTAATTACACTTAAGATTGAAATTTTATTCGGTTGAAACATTTATTACTAATTCATGTATCTAAATGTCAACTTTTGCAACAAACTTACTTACCTTACCCAAAATATATTAAAATGGATTTTAACATTTATTTAACATTTACTATAAGTAAATATCATATCTATTCCACAAGAATATACGCCACGCAGTGCTGAGCAGGAAATATTAAAGATCAGCTGGGAGATTATTCCTGGAGATAGATATTGTATCTGTGTCTGGATTCCCAAATCTAATGGAAATGGAGGGAGGGGCAAATCTGAATTTGCCCTGCAGTTATTAGGTGTCATTCATATAGTTAGCGGCTCTGAAAGGTCGAGGTTGTCATTAGACAGGCCGAGGTGCAGACAGGCATGCAATGGTCTATTGATTTTTCCCAACGTGCTGTCGGAAGTTTAAACTTTAGGTCTGACAAAGGATGTCAAAATAGCATACTGGTTTAGCCTGAGTACTTTCAGCATTTGACAGAGGAAGAACAGGTTGAAAAATGTTGTAGAGTTTCATCACTGTGATAATTTCAAAGTGATATTCCATTTAAAGGAAAATTATGTTTCCTATCTGTCAGTCACTTCGACATTGTGTTGAGACTGACACTAGGGGTCACTCTTGGGAGCCCAAAACACCAAGGCTGGTATGCTCCACTCATTCATCTTTGTTCTTCTTCGGAGCCGAAGCACCGTGTGTCTTATGGTAAAAGACAGGTGATTTTCCATTCACCTCCCTATGCTGCTAGATCAACCAGCACATTTCAGCGGTCTCTCTCAGTGTACACAGATAAGTGCACGGAGTTCCCCTGGCTGCTTCAGTGGCTAAAAGAGGTAATTTCATTGAGAAAAATAGCAAATTCCTCTGAAAGAGCTACACAGCAGATCACGTACAGTGTTTATAAAGATGTCTTACTGTCCGTGTCCTTCTGGGTGATTTCTCTCTCCTTCGGGCGGCCGCAATTGCTGTCTTGACTGCATGGGCCATGCTCATGCTGAGAGAGGTTATGAATGATATGATGGGTTCACGCGATAAATCCCGCCTCTTGTTTTCGTACGTGTTTCGCATTTGGAAATTGGAAGGCTTATTAAAAAGTAAGTAAAAAGCTATGCCCCTTAGATAACATCGCTTTATATCATGTCAAAATCAAACTTGAAATGGTGAGCAATCAGCTTGGAGAAATTAAAGACACTTTGTGTCTATGACCAGTGTTTACTGAGCATGACTGTCTATCTGAAAATATGTTGACTATTAAAAAGAACAGCTGAACATCAGTTCAAAAATAAAATATATTGTTTAAATTGTTAAAGTTTATATTTTGGAATAAATGTAAAAATGACCACGTGTCTCCCATTCCTTAGCATACTTGTGTCCCCCAGTTGAGTTAAACGCTTCACCCGAGGGTGAACTTAATTACTCCTTCTGGGCATGAGAGGAAGATGACCTGCCAATCGCTGCATCAGAGGGAGGGTTATGCCTTCTGAAACAGATGACTCGCTTAGAATTCCACCCTCGGGTGTGATGGCCCAGTCTAAGGCTGATGCCGAGTTGGCAGCCATGCTTGCCTGGGCAGCCGTATGCATCAGGCTTGAGTGGACTCCTCTGTCCTGCCCTGAAGGCTTGCGGTTGGACAATTGGCTTCTGGGCTTGGAACGCAATGCACTGCCTCGTTCTGCCCCGCTTCCTTTCTTCCCGGAAGTGCATGAGGAGATCACAAAGTTGTGGAAGACACCTTTTTCTGGCAGAACACGCTTTGCTGGCTCCTCCACCCTCACAACCTTGATGGTCCTCAGAGGTTCCAGAGGTGGAGAGTGCAATTACGGTGCAGTTATACCCACAAAATACTGCCACCTGGAGGAATCGTCCGAGGCTCCCTTCCAGGGCATATAAGTTTACCTCGTCTCTGACAGCAAGGGCTTACAATGCCGCTGGTCAGGCCACCTTCGCCTTGCATGTGTTGGCCATCCTGCAACTCTACTAAGTCTACTAAGCCAAAGCACTGAAAGATCAGCACCAGGGTTGTTCCGATCCAGAGGTTATGCAGGAACTGCATTCAGCGTCTCACTAATCCAAAGATAACACAAAGATCACAGCGCAGCACTTCGCACACTGAACGACTGTTCAACTGAACGATTCACACGGAACGATTTTAGGCCCGATTTTCACTTGCTGACAGGTTCTGGGAGATCGCTGACAAATGCCCGAAATCATAGGCAAATTGGTGCTCATTCACGCGAGTGACAATCACGCAGTGTGAATGATCAAAGATGCGATCTGAGAGAATCACAGATGAGTCTGCTGTGTGAATGTGTTCTGACTGAAAACTACATCGGCGATGACCTACAGCTAATGAAAGAGCAAGAAACAGGACAGTGGAATGTTTGAGGAGTTATAGACCAGAATATCAGTATTTTAATAGATATATTTACAATTATATCAAACAGAAACAAAGCATTTGCTTGACCAGCAGCAACACATTGCAAAATCATTTATTTATCCCCAACTCTCTTTGCAGAACACACAATCCTTGCTCTAGTCTCCCCAACCATTTCCTCCTACATGAGCTGTTTTTATTTTTCTCCTTTTCACTGTTCAATCATTCACAGTGTACAGACAATTTGGATCACAAATCTTCTTGCAGGCTATCATTTTTAATAACAATTTCAGTCTCGCACGAGAACTCCGGTCTCACGCACGAGTGATCTTGCGTTATTTCCTTATCACTTCTCGCGTGTGTTTGGTTGTGAAACGTAGTTTGCGGACCAGACAGAAGTTGTCTGCGATTCTTTCTTTTGTAAAGTGTGCAGTGTGAAACCTCCTGTCGCCGATCCATTGTACAGTGTGAACACAGCAGCAACTGAATGCTACCCCAGATAGTCACGCAGTGTGAAAAGAACAGTGACCCGACTACTTTGAAAATCGTGCAAACTCGGGATAAGTGTGATGACATACTAAGAAGCACATATTTCCTGACCGTCATCGACCCCCTATACCGCGGGCCTCCGGAGCAAGGTTACTTTTTGGATGCACCATTTACCACGAGTTCTAAGGGACGCCGTAGCTGCCTCTGCTCCACCGTGCTATGAGCTACTCATCACGGTTACGCCATACATTGTTACATTGGTGCTGCTGGTGCAGTTTGGATGGGTGGTTAGTGCTTTCCAACCTGTCAAGCTGCCTCATCAGAAAGCCTCGTCTTTGCGATCCAGTTTGTCAGGCGCATGCCAAGATACAGCAGTGTTCTTTTCACCTCAGTACAAGGTGAGAATGCCAAGCCCAAGTCGTACCATGCCCACTGGGAGTGAGTACTTACTCTACCTCTTTGGCTTTAGCTAATGGTGCTTCGTTGGCAGACATCTGCAGAGCTGTGGGCTGGGCAACACCCAACACCTTTGCAATATTCTGTAATCTCCACACAGAGCCAGTTACGTCTCGAATCTTGGGAACTAAAAGGTAAAACTCGACAACTCTTCTGGTGTAACACTTGCTTTACAGTGCCTGTTCCCTCTCTGAGATGATAATGTGGCTTTGTTGTCCATCTGAGTTTCCCATGTCTGGAGAACCCAGGACTCTTTTTTTGTACTTTCAAGCACTCATTGGTGGCCAAGTTCTGTGGAGGATTTCACTACCAGGCCCAGAACTCATGGTATGCCCCATTTTCAGGTGAGCTCTTGTACTTGGGCTAAGTGCTCCATGTGTGCAGATTCCCTAATGGTGATCCCATATGATGTCTCCTTACACTATTCGGTTTCCCTGTCGGTGAACCTTGTGTCTTCCCCTGAACAGAACTTTGCTCCATCACCAGGCACTGTGGCCTGTAGTCTGTGCCTTAGGTGGAGCCCACCACATGGACTTCTTCCCTATGTAGTACTCCCCATTAGGTGAGTCCATAGGACGTACTCTCCTCACACTATCCTCCCCTTGGATAGGATGTGATATCGGCAGTGTTCCTGTCTTGGCAAAGAAGGAAAACACTTCCCCAACATGACAACCAGGTGTTTCCAGTTGTAGTAAAACAAACGAATACACAAACAAAAAAAGAGAATGTCATCTATGGCTGACGTGAGCTATTTCCCTTGTGAGGCTCAAGTCCCCTGACAGAGAGACTCTGGGTCAAAACTCATAACACAGTTCAGCTAGTTGTGGTGCTTACTATAGGGACCCCTAGTGTCAGTTTTGAAACGACGTCAAAGTGACTGACAGGTAGGGGATGTCTCCATTCCCTGATGGAGGGAGCGAGACATTGGGTCAAAACTGACAGTAGGGGTCCCTATAGTCTTGCCTTACCTCTGAAATGCCAGCTGAAATGGTTGAGATGCTGTCTCGGCTCCTGAATGAGTGGAGCATCCTTTTATACCCATATGTCCGGGGGAATGGCTGGCATGCAAATTCCACTTGCCCCAGTGGTCTTTTCTGAATATGCCAGAGGTGTTTAGGGCTCCAAAGAGCCACCCCTAGTGACACTCTTGACACAATGTCTCGTTCTCTCCATCAGGGAATAGAGGTCAGAACAGTTACCGAGATGTTTTGTGTACATTCACATAATGGTGTAGATGTCACGGGTGACAAAAACGCTTAGCGAGCGGAACCCCCTTGATGAGTCCCGAGTTTCCCGAGGGAACGATTTGTGTGCGACACATCCCACTCCGGTTCCGGGTGTGGCAGAATCATTGCCCGGCCTGATTAGCGCTAATGCACTACAGGTGAGAGAGAGAGAGGAGCGGCGTTTACACGGGCTGTTTGCTTCATAAGCCATAGATAAAAGGGCTATTCAGGAAGCGTCTGGTCGTTGGTCCGTTGTTGGTCCCGTGCTGGTCTCGTGCTGTTCTGTGGTTCTGGGTTTCTCGGAGCAGTGGTGAGCATAAGCTTATCCTGGGAAATTGTCTGGGTGTGGAAGCCGCCCATTGAAGTTGCTGGATTAGAGTGATCGTCTGTGGGAAATCTGCTGGACTGAGTTATCGATCGAGTCTACACTGAGAGGAGAGAGAGAAAGATAAGTGAATTGATTTCATCTTGCGAACATTCAAACAGTTTGAAGAGGATGCAGTGAGTGTGGAACTGATTGTTGGAGAAGCTATGTGTTTCAGAGTGTGTTGAGGAGGAACTGAAGATTTAATATCCCCCACGTGAGTATAACAAACGGATTGGACCTCTGAACAGCCCTACCGTGTGAGTGAATTGCAGTGCTTTTGCCTTATTGATACACATTGATTCTTGGCTGTGGAATTGAAGTGAACACGAGTGTGGTGTGCTTTTGCTGGGAAGTGGCCCCTACCCATGCGTACACGTTTGTGGAAAGTTGTTACTATATCTGTTCTCCATCAGAAGCCTAGAGTGATACAGCTGAGCTGAAAAGCAGCCTGTACTGTGAAGATCCTTACCTGTTCTCCTTATTGTCTGAGTCTGGAAGTATGCAGCATAGCTGGTGAAGTAAGCTTTTAAACCACTGTCTCACTGTCGTGAACCGAAGAAAATACTTTGTATTGTGAAGATCCTTACCTGTTCTCCTTACCGTTTGAGTCTGGAAGTATGCAGCATCACCGGTGAAGTAAGCTTTTTAACCACTGCCTCACTATCGTGAACCGAAGAAAATACTTTGTATTGCGAGGATCCTTACCTGTTCTCCTTACTGTCTGAGTCTGGAAGTATGCAGCATCACAGATGAAGTAAGCTTTTAAACCACTCTCTCACTACTGTGAACCGAAGAGAGTACTTTGTACTGTGAAGAATCCTTACCCGTTCTACTTACTGTCTGGGTCTGGAAGTATGCAGCATTGTTGGTGAAGTAAGCTTTTAAACCACTGTCTCACTATTGTGAATCGAAGAAAATACTTTGTATTGTGAAGATCCTTACCTGTTCTCCTTACTGTCTGAGTCTGGAAGTATGCAGCATCACCGATGAAGTAAGCTTTTAAACCACTGTCTCACTACTGTGAACCGAAGAGAGTACTTTGTACCGTGAAGAATCCTTACCCGTTCTACTTACTGTCTGGGTCTGGAAGTATGCAGCATTGCTGGTGAAGTAAGCTTTTAAACCATTGTCTCACTATTGTGAACCGAAGAAAATACTTTGTATTGTGAAGATCCTTACCTGTTCTCCTTACTGTCTGAGTCTGGAAGTATGCAGCATCACCGATGAAGTAAGCTTTTAAACCACTGTCTCACTACTGTGAACCGAAGAGAGTACTTTGTACTGTGAAGAATCCTTACTCGTTCTACTTACTGTCTGAGTCTGGAAGTATGCAGCATTGTTGGAGTAAGCTTTTAAACCACTGTCTCACTACTGTGAACTGACAAAAGTACTTTGTACTGTGAAGAATCCTTACCTGTTCCACTTACTGTCCGAGTCTGGAAGTATGCAGCATCGCTGGTGAAAGAAGCTTTTAAATCACTGTCTCATTACTGTGCACTGACGAAAATACTTTGTATTGTGAAGAATCCTTACCTGTCTACTTACCTTCTGAGCCCCGAAGTGTGCAGCTATCGCTGGAAAAGGAGTGCTTACCTGGTTATTTACCTTCTGAGCCCCGAAGTGTGCAGCTATCGCTGAAAAAGGAGTGCTTACCTGGTTACTTAACTTCCGAGCCCCGAGGTGTGCAGTTATTGCTGGAAGAAGAGTGCTTACCTGTCTACTTACCTCCTGAGTTCCGAAGTGTGCAGTTATCGCTGGAAGAAGAGTGCTTACCTGTCTTTCTACCGTCGGGGCCGTGGAGTGTGTAACTTTCCGGGGAAGGAGCCCTCGATCTGCCCAGCTGTTCCGGGGAGAAGGCCCAGCGACCGTTACCATCCTTTTCTTTACTTCCATAAATAAAGTGCTTAATAAAGATTGTTATTCCTTGAAATTTATCTTTGCCTCTGTCTGGTCCATTCCGTTGCGTACCTGTCGTGTCGGCTCCTCGCGGTGGTGTCTGGAGTCAGGGGCGGCTGGTCATATGAGTCCGCCCCGGCCTGCACCGGTGACATAGACAGAGTGCACCTATAATGTATCTTAACCATGTGATGCATTGTGTCTAATAAAGTGGCAAACAACAACAAAAGGGCACCAAGTGGTATGGATTTATATGCAAAAGTTTCATGTTTTGGTTCATGTCTTTTATTTTATTGCATCTAGTCTTTAAATTATTGGTTCCCCTTCCTTCACAACTCTTGTCATTGTTTGTTAATCTTGATAAGTTGTGTCTTATGATTGGTTCATGTTGATTAGTCTTGGTCATAGTTGCCTTGAATTTTTGTTTCAGCTAGAAGGATATAATTAGTAAACTAACCGTAAACCACACTAGTACACTAAATTACCTGTAAGTTTACTTGTAGCATAGTTGCAATAGTGAAGACAAATTAGTTGTCTACTACAAAGATTATGCTTAAACAACACTTAAAAGTATACTTTTATAAACTTAAAATTGGACCAATTAAGTCCCTAGAAGTATTGAAATACTACACTTACAAGTATACTACTAATATGTTGATCAAAGTTTTATTCAGTAAATAAAAAAAATAAAAAATCTATTCCTCTTTTTTTTTTTTTGTAAGGGTTGCAATAATAAATCTTGTTTTAAAGTAAAAAAAAAAAAAACAATACAGCACATTTTTAATGTTGGCTTGAGAAGCCAACATATTTCTAATGCCCATTTCT
Source organism: Gila orcuttii (assembly GCA_026230005.1). Lineage (NCBI taxonomy): Eukaryota > Metazoa > Chordata > Actinopteri > Cypriniformes > Leuciscidae > Gila > Gila orcuttii. Next base: position 20,154,368 of record JAPDVR010000024.1, on the reverse strand, counting down.
GTTCCTGGAGATCTAACTTCCTGCAAAGTCCAGCTCCAACCCTGATTAAACACAACGGAACCAGGTAATTAAGATTTTCAGGAGCACTTAATAATTACAGACATGTGTGTTGGATCATGGTTGGATCTGAACTCTGCAGGTTGGTAATTCTCCAGGGACAGGATTGGGCACTACTGATTTAAAACCACCCCGAATTCCATAGCAACACCCAATCAACTAACCCAATCAACCTACAACAACCTAGCAACCACCCAGAATACCCTATCAACTGCATAGCAAATGCTTTGTCTGTAAGACTTAAAACCTTCAAACTTATATATTTTAAAACTGATTCAAACTTAAAACTCCTTCAACCTTCAAGCGTTTTACACTCCAGATTCACAAATTGGTTGAGAATTCAGTATCATGTTAAAGGAGTATAATGCAATGCACTATATAACATCAGCCGCATGCTATGAGTTAACATGCCTGAATGAGAATTAAGATTTAAAATTATTTATGAAACAACGAATTTCAATGTTTGTTAAGCTGTAAGAATAACTTGTATTTATTGGAATTCATTTGCTTTAGTAGCTGCAAAATTTATGAAAACCTAAAAACTCAGACTCAATTTTACATTAAAAATGAAACAGACAGGTCTGTGATGATAAAAATGCATTTAGGCCTTTGTGGAGAGTGAAAACATTGTGAACATTGCAAAGTTTGTGCACAGCCTCTGTGTAACCTCGCTCAAAAAATATAAATAATTTCTACTCCCCTTAAATCTTGATTTAAATCGTTTGCAACAAATCAGTGCTATTTCATCTGTCATTCAAAATGGCAACAGTGAGCACCAGCTGTGTCAAAGACGTGCTTCTGTGCGAAACAACCAACGCACTTAAAAAAGCCAAAAAAGCTCCTTAATATCCCGGCCTGGCAGCTGTCTGTCAGAAAACTCTATCCTCCATAACTAACCAAGCCTCTGAACGCTACAGGCCTGGCATGACTGATCAGTCATCGTAATGCCTGGCTAGACGGCCATTGGAGACCGCAAGCCTGTGAGCCATTGATTTTCCTGTAAGTTTCTCCTCTCTCCTGCCAGCTAATAAGGGTTCTTGGGTCTAGACTTTAGAAGACTTTAAGTGAAGGGTAAGTCAACAATATGCCTTCGGGTGTACAGACTGAGAGAGATTGATGCTTGAAGGAGAGTTCTGGTTCTCCCAGACATAGTAACTCTCATGTCAGTGGTTCATGATCGAACTTAGAAGTAGTATGAAAGAAAATAAGGAAATGCTCTCTTTTCACTTCATGTACACCAGTGCGGTGCTACCTTAAAGGAAAGGTTCACCCAAAATAAAAGTTTTGCCATCATTTAACTGATGTTATCATTTAACCTCATGTCATTTTAAACCTGTATTACAATTTTTTTCTTTGGAAAACAAAAATAAATATTTTGCAGAATTTTATCCTCTCCACTGAGGCTCTCAAATACAAACTTCAAATCTTTTGTGCCACTTTCACATAGCAGGAGAATATGGTTGTCAGTCCTGTATTTGAGTCCTTAATGCGTTACATTTACAAACAATTCAGTAATTTACGGGAGTAACAATCAAATTCTGTAACCAAATTCACACCTGTACATTTTTAGGGCATTTTCTGCAAACCAGCAGTGTGAACTGAACTGGAATGGTCAACTGCTTGTCTTGTATGTTTTCATTTTTGGTTTCGGTAATTTACTGAGACCACAATATGGAAGCCATGGTTAATTGCACGTTTTACAATTTGAACTTTATTTCTTGCAATTCCAAGTTTATATCTTGCAGTTCAGATTTTTTCCCCCTCAAGTCTGAAAGGAGAAAGTTCAGAAAGTCAGAATTGCTAGATGTGATCTCAGAATTCATATAAACTCAAAATTGCGGGAAATAACTGTATCAGAACGTGTATGTCATAATTCTGAGAACAGAAGTTCAAAGTGTGAGATGTAAACTCAACATCTTGAGACTTGAAATTAAAGGTGCTCTAAGCGATGTCACGCGTTTTTTAGGCCAAAACATTTTTTTTGTCACATACAGCAAATATCTCCTCACTATCCGCTAGCTGCCTGTCCCCTGGACACACTGTAAAAAAAACGTGGTCTCTGCAGACACCCCAGGCTCCAAAAACGGCAACAAAAACAAACTGGGCTAACCCACACCATGAAAAATAACAAAATGTCCCAGTCAATAACCGACAAGAAGGATTTGGGGGTGGGAGTGGGGGTGGGGTTTGGGGAGTTAGTGCGCGGATGAGGAGGAGGGAGCGTCTAGCTAGCCTCCATTTTGTTTGACAATACTTTGAACGTCAACAAGTGACGTCACCCAACACCGCTTAGAGCACCTTTAAGACTGAACTATGTTATAACTTGTAATTCCGAGAAAAAAGTCTGAATTGTGAGATATAAACTTGGAATTGTGAGATGTAAAGTCATAATTGTGAGAAGTCGAAATTACTTTTTTAATTTTTTCAGTCTGTTGTGGAAACAGACTTCCATAGTCATGAGCTGAGTGTCATCTGAAGGTTTTAGATCCAGTCACTGCAGACATCCCAAGTCTCCCGGAAGTTCCGGGAGTCCCCTGACGCCCGCAAATTAGTTAAAATCTCCCGTAATCTCCAAACTGTATAGCGCGCGCTTGGCAGAGAGGGAGAGAGCGAGAGACCTTGCGTGTGTGTGCAAATATGCGTGTATCCCTCTTGAAGCGCGTGTACACCCCCCCCCCCCCACACACATCCCCACTGTCAACAAAACCAAACAAACCCCAAGGACAATAAAACCAAAAAAACCCCTGTCCCCTCCCGGTCACCGTAGTTTATTGATGTCCAATGTAAAAACATTTGAGAAATGCACCACATTCAATGACAGACATGAACAAAAAGATTGACAAGTTCTACTCATTGTGAAATGGTCACATTTAATGAACAACTTCTCATTTTATATACATCTATAAAAAGAACCCAGATACAGGTTACAAGAATCTAAATCTAATACATACATTATTAAATAATAAACTTTTTCTCATGTTAAAGATACATATCATAGTTTACAAAATATGATCAAGGAGAATTAAGCAATTATGGTTTGAAAAAAAACAACAAAAAAAAAAAACAAACAAACCACAAACAAATAAACCAAAAAAATCTAAGGTTCTAAAATTATATTTTGTTCAATGATAACCAAAAACAAAGTGAAACAATTGTCCTTGAAGAAGGTAGTATTAAACTGTGATACGGACTAGAAAAGTCTGCTAAAAACAGATGGTGAAAGGCAAATAGTCGAAGAATGAAGATATGGTTCCGAATGGTGCTTAATCTTCAGATGGTCTGACACGACTCATTGTTCTTCCCGTTACAAAAGGTGGTCCAGAACAGTCCAAACCAATTTGTTATTTACAGTTTCAACTTCTGTGTTCACGGGCCAAAAAAAAAATAAAAATAAAATATATATATATATATAAAAGAGGAAAACAAAAGGAATACAACAGATATCAAATGATGGCCTTCAAAATAAATGTGTTACTACTCAGTCTTTGAAGCTTGGGAAGGTTTTGTACTGCCAGTTCCAATTCCTTACAGACACAGGTTTGGGGAAGCTAGGGATCATGGGGAAAAAAGAAAAACAGTCCAAGTCTTTGGCATGATGAGTTAGCTGTATGTCGTGGAAATCAATGTTACACAAAATGAGCTTTTTCAGTCCTCGGAACAGTTTGAAAGATCGAAATGGATGAAAAAATCTTGTATGACAAACAAAGATGAGGTGAATGAATTTTGTTTGTGTTGTTCTTGTGCTGCCAGGCAGGTGAGTCTCGTGTCCCCAAATCTTTTGCTCCCCTGGGGTTCGGGTCCTGTGTCTGCGTCTGGTCTGCCATCAGCTGTCATCGGCAGATATGTTGAAATGCTTGATTGTTCTTTTGTCTTCCTTTTGTAATTGTCAGCATTTATTAATCTTTCTAGGTCTTTTTTCTTTCGTGAGAAAAAGAACTTGAGTTAAATTTTCAATGCACGATATCTATTAACATGTGCAAAATAGAAATAGAAGACTCCTCATTTTTTTCCACAGGAATGAAGCTTACACATCTGAAAACAAAGAAAAGAAAATGTATGTTAGATTTGTGCTGAAGTATTTATGGAATTCAATTAATTGTGTAATGCATTTGCTTGTCATCTAGTTCACATAAGGGCCAAGATATGAGTGTGTGTGTGTATATATATATATATATATATATATATATATATATATACACACACACACACACACACACACACACACACACACACACACGCACGCACAGTCAAACCAAAAATTATTCAGACACCAGATATAATTTTTGATATTTTTTTACTAGTGGGTGCAGGACACTATAGTTCAATAATGTAAGTGAGGATAGCAAAATAAAGTAAACTGTAACATATTATACTCAAAGATTCTTCATACAGTGGACTACCAGTAAAATTTATAAAAAAAAATTGGGACCAAAAATTATTCAGACACTTTGACCTGACCATGTTTTGCTTAAGTGTTTTCTTCTGTTATTGCTAATGCGACCTTTTTACACCACACACTGAAAAAAAAAAAAGAATTGCTTGGTAATGGGTTGACCTAAATTGGTATTATCTAATTGTGTACTTAAATTTAACAGCTGACAGATATTCAGCATAATTAATTTGTGAGACAAACAGAAACAGTCAAACAGAAGGATGGCCAAAACCAATGAAATATCAACTGATTTGATAACTCTGAGTTCTTGACATATTTTATTAAAATGTTCTAAACTATAGCGAATAAATTGTGATAATGCGAGAAATGTAGAAGGTGTCTGGATACTTTTTGGTTTGACTGTATATAAATATATATATATATATATATATATATATATATATATATATATACACATATACAACCCAAAATCAATATAGTGAACTCCTTAACCGAATTTGAAAACATTCCCCAATTGAGCACTTCTATACAGCGGTCAGCCTACTACAGCATAAATTACCGACACAGTATTGCAAATGAGAACAAACAGGGGGCAATGAGAGCAATATCCAAATGGCTCCCACTTCATGCCAGTGGGAAGTTGTAATTGGTGAGCAGCCACCCATGATGTTGCCTTTAATTTTGTCTTGGCTTATTACAGACTGACCAATTAAATCTTGCTCAGAATGGCTCAGTGTGCAGGTATAAGGCGAAGGTATCTGAGTGCGTACGTGGCCGTCTCGAGAGGGTGAACACATCCTACCCCCGAGGCGCTATCATACACTTCCTCCTGCCTTCCAGCTCCATGCATGAGCTTGCTTTAATTAGAGATAGGCTCGTTATACTGTGTTGCTGAGTTTGAGATAACAGGCATGCTGTAAACATATGGCCCGAGCGCTAATGAATCTCCGGCTTGTTACTTGACTATCTCCCCTGTTTTCTGACTCCTGCAGGAGATCGATGAGGTTTATATGGCTGTAAGCATCAGTAAACGGTCCGTCCCTCAGTTTCTCAGGGGTTCTGGGTGAATTGTGCTGGTCTAATGAGCCAATGGTCTCTAGTCGCTGTCCTGTATTCTAACCCGCTGTCAACAATCTCTAGTTTTTCCCAGATGAAAGAGGGCTGACCACACTGCAATTGTGTCAAAGAATGTCCAATTTCACATAATTACAAAAAGGCCCAATAGTCTTTGTTTTGAGAATGGAACTCATTCAGTAATCTGTTCATTAAGTGTAGTACATATGACTACCGAGAGTGATACAAAATCACGGTCTGCAAGGACTGTGACCATGTGAATGATGTTAAAGCCTAAGTGGACTTAAGACCACTACCACCAAGACTCAAAACTACCAGACCCTTTAAGACACAGAACAAAACCAGACCCCTTAATTACCTACATCACTACCAATACCCAGACCAGACCTCCTAAGTAATTTTCATCATCAGTACAGTCCATGTACAACAGTGCATGTGCAAGTGATTTATCCATGCTCATGGTCAAAGGAGTCTGCTTTAAAAGGCTTGTGCGCTCAACTGTGTGCGAGATGGGACGTAATGCAGAAAATGAAGTATACCATCTTAAGTCCCTTGACCAGACCGCCCTAAACCAAAACTGTGACCCAGACAAATACCATATTGTACCAAGACCCAGATCAATATCAGATCCACTAAGATCCAGACCAGACCTTTCAAGGACCGCATCCAGACTCTATTTCAATTAACTGAATCAAGAAATTGGTAAATTTATTGCAGCATTCATTTCTAATGTAAAGGGACTTTGGGGCCTGTCATACACCTGGCGCAATGCGGGACCAGGTGCGACACAAGTGTTTTTTGCTAGTTTCGGCCCGACGCAGTTATCATTTTCACATCCGGCTCCGCGTTGTTTAAATAGCAAATGCATTTGAGCCCATATGTGCGCCCATGGGCTACTGGTCTGAAAACGAAGTGTGTTCATGCGCATTGTTGGCGTGTATCTATTTTGAGGCAAATGAAATAGACTGTGTCATTGACCAACTGAAACCTGGTCTAAAGTCAAAGTTTTTGTTAAAGAGCCCGTTAGTAATGTGTGCCTATAGGTGGGTCCACAACGTGCATACACTTTGTCCCGTATATGTTATGCTTGAGCGCTTTAACCTCACGCACAAGCAGATCAGTTTCCTAGAGAAGCGTTCAGTTTTTCCGCTTGCAAATTCCGCCATGTAAATAGCGAATCCGCCATGGCGCGAGCGCAACTGGCTTTTAAAGGGAATGGGAGATGAGACTCTGATTGGTTTATTGCACATTACGCCCAAAACACACCCATTACTCATTAAGAGTATCTAACCCTTTTAGACCATGCACCGTGTGCGCCGACCATTTTTCCCCTCGTTAAACTAGCAAAAGTGGATTCGAACACGACCTAAGTGTGATTGTGCCGTGTGCTTTAGACCATGCGTTTAGATCGCTAAAATAGGGCCCTTAGTAAAGTGGTTGAATAGGCATTCTTTTGAATTCTCCGTAATGGTGAAGATACAGCACTAACTAGTAGTGAAGTTAAGTATCACCATTAGTACCTTGGAAATAGACTGTGGTACTGTTTGAGATCAAGCATTGTTTAGCCAATTTTCGCAGGTGAAATCTTGTCATTTCAAATGGAATCCATGCGATAGGGAATTTCACAAGAGGGCAAACAATTTCCCCACACAGAATTCGCTAGCGGTTCAGGTTGGTCACATGGATTTGCCATAAAGCTGCTTGGTTTAAAAGTGACTTCTGTGTGAGCTGTGCTTCATATATAACTACACTATTGACAATGGACCTTTTTGCCTGCAACATTTCGCCAACATTTGGTGAGCGCACCTTAAGACTTATTTTAATATTTTTCGTTTTGGACATTGACTGATCAGACCTAGACCAAGGTTGTTCTTTTATTTTATGTGGTCAATAGAGGTCTCAAGACCATGACCACAAAAACAAGACTCCAACTCTGACAATGAGGTGAACATAACACAACTTTAGTTACTCACTGAGTTGCAATATCTCTTTAATAAACTATATGCATTGGCTTCAACTATTAGTTAGTTATTGGTGTCTCAAGTGTATTGTCATTATGTATGGTACATAATTAGGAAAAGTGTAGTCCATTTGCATGAATAAAGTGGTACTGTAAGCCTCTTATGATTTATAAATGCTTGCACATTATGTTCGCACATTGCTCATTGTTAATACCTCAGGCATTGTTCAATTGTTTCATTGAAAGCTTGTGATTCTTTCTCACATAAGAACAGGCAATGAGATGTTCATTCTGGAAATAGCATTGCAATGATGTCACATACCACATGATGGACAGCAGGACGCAGGCCAGGAGCAGGTGGGTTGACCAGAGAAGGGTGGAGCAGGCCGCTGTGGGTTTACCCACTCGCGGTGCGGCCGAAGGCGGACCAGGGGTGGTTTCTGCCAGGGAAGAAGAAATGGTCACTTTTTTAACAGGAAAGGGTTTGTATGTCCTTGATTTAAGTACTATATACTGCATGGGTGAATACATACAAAGACTTGAATACAATTATCATGTTTTAAATGTATTATTATATGTAATAATAATAATAATAATCCATTTTATTTAATGGTGCCTTTCATAACACCCAAGGTCACCTCACAAGCAATATACAGGTCACTGCATAAGACAAAACACACAACAGACAAGTCGCATACAGATTAAGTGCAGTAAAGTCTCAATAAAACATGTTGTAAAAATGCCTGTATAAAAAGATATGTCTTAAGACGCGTTTTAAAAGTCAACAAGCACTCGCTATTGCGAACATCAGTGGGAAGAGAGTTCCATAGGCGGGGGGCAGCATATCTAAAAGATCTGGCACCCATGGTAGAAAGTTGAATCTGAGGTACCACAAGAGAAATTGAAGATGAAGATCTGAGAGAACGTAAAGGAGTGTAAACATGGAGAAGTTTACTGGAAGCCAGTGCAATTGCTGAAGAACTAGAGAAATGTGCTCAGTATAAGGTGTTCTAGAGAGAACGCGAGCTGCAGAATTCTGAACCAACTGAAGCTTATATGTAACAGTTTGGAGGGATTACCTGTGATGAGCATTACAGTAGTCTATACGTGAAGTGACTAGTGCGTGAATAAGAACTGCAGTATTATTATTTGAAAGAAAAGGACGGAGACGGTTAATATTAAGCAAGTGGAAGTATGCAATCCGCTTGATATTATTAATTTGAGCTTCAAATGATAGTGTGCCATCCATGATGACACCCAAACTTTTAACCTGTGATGAAGGACAGATTGCAGTATTGTCAATGTTCAAAGAAAAACAGTTAGATTTAGACATAACAGATCTAGTGCCAACAAGCAGAGCCTCAGTTTTGTTGCCATTTACCTTCAGGAAGTTAGCTGAAAGCTAATCTTTAATTTCAGCTTAACAGCTGGACAAAGACGGTGGAGGAAAAGAACCAGTGGGTTTGGCAGACAGGTAAAGTTGGGTGTCATCCGCATAACAGTGAAAATTAATACCATATTTCCTCAAAATATAACCAAGAGGGAGCATATAAATAATGAAAAGAAGCAGGCCCAAAACAGAACCCTGGGGAACACCAGTGGTGACTGTAGATATTCTTGATCTAAAGCCTTTTAATTGAATATGCTGACTGCGTCCAGATAGATATGACCTAAACCAAGACAGAGCAGTGCCAGTAATACCAATAGAAACTAACCTGTCAAGAAGTATCCTATGTGAGAGTATCAAAGGCAGCACTCAAGTCAAGAAGGACTAGTATGGTTAAAAGCCCACAGTCAGCTGCCCACTGTAGATCATTGGTTATTCTTACAAGAGCAGTCTCAGTACTATGGTGGGGACGAAAACCAGATTGGAATTGTTCATACAAGTTGTTATTGGAGAGATGTTCATGAATTTGAATTGCAATGCACCTTTCCACTACCTTAGAGATAAATGGTAAATTTGAAATTGGACGAAAATTATAAAAATTAAATGGACCTCCTGGTTTCTTAAGTATGGGAGTAATAATAGCAGATTCAAGAGATGGAGATACAGAACCAGAAACAAGTGAAACATGAACAATTTTAGTGATCAATGGTGACAGGGTTGATAAACAAGCTTTCACTAAAGGAGTTGGTAGAGGGTCTAAGTGGCAAGTCGAAGATTTAGATTTACCTATCAGACCCACTATCTCTGAAGTAGTTGGTAGTGTAAAGGTAGAGAAAACAGAGTGGGGAGATGCATGAGTGACAGACTGACAGAAGTCATTGTAAAGAGTACATTGCTGATGTACATTTTCAACCTTAGATGCAAAAAAACTCAAAAAGTGATCACATAAGTCAGTGGAATACATATCATATGGCAAAGAATCAGGTGGTTTCAGAATATTGTTAACCAGCAAAAAAAGAGACCTGGAGTTCCCATTGCTAACTCCAATTACATTGGAGTAGTAATCAGATTTAGCTTTGGACACTGCATTTTTATAATTTTGAAAATGTTCAGCATACATTTCTTTATGAACAGTAAGGCCAGACCTGACGTACAACCGCTCTAACCTACGGCCTTTAGTTTTAAGTTCACACAGTTCAGGTGTGAACCAAGGAGCTGAATGTACAAATGAAACAGATCGAGTTTTCACAGGTGCGAATTCATCTAAAATCATGTTCAGTCCATCATTGTAATATGTAACCAGTTCATTAACAGTAGAGAAATCAGATTTACTGGAGAAGATGGCAAGTTCATTAGCAAGAGTAGGCACATCAATGTTCTTAATATTCCGAAATGTGATCGGATGACACGGGTTTACCTTAAAAACTGCCAGTTTGGCACAAAAGGACACCAGAAAGTGATCTGATATGGATAGATCAGAAACAGAATAATTAATAGGTTATATACCAGAGCAGCAAACAAGATCAAGAGTATGCCCCTTAGTATGAGTGGGCAGTGTGTTAAATTGTTGTATACCTAAGCAATCCAAACATGATAAAAATTCACTTGTAAATGCATTGCTGACATTATCTATATGAATGTTAAAATCACCCAAAATTATAACATTTGGAGATATGGAACATAGAAAAGTCAAGAGATCAGATAGTTCATGCATTATGTATTCAATGTATTACATTTATGTTTTTGTTAGATTAAAAAAAAATGACATGTGGTGTGAACAACAACAACAACAACAACAACAACAACAACACCCTGCAGACCCTCATACTATGTGTCAAGGTCAAAAGTTCTGTATCGCCAAGAAAGTTCAAGAAGACACGAAAGGGAACTCAATTTTGCATGCTGTATGGGACGTGCCCAGAAATCCGTGCCTCAGACAGCGCGCGAATACCGAATTGAACTCTCTTTCAGTTGAGAAACAAAATGCATGTGTATCAGTATATTGGATCTGTGCATTAGCTCTTAAAGTGACAAGAGCAGGAATATCAGGCTGCTGTCACTTTAAGAGCTAATGGACTTATCCAATATACTGATACACACGCATTTTCTGTTTTTATTTTGATTCGAACCACAAAAGACAAAGAAAAATCACTCACTGCTCTTGACTTCTGTAACTTACTTTTAAGGATTAAAATGGCTATTAAAACATATTTATGACCGATACATTTTCTTAAGTCACTGGTCATTGGCAGGTGTGGCAAAAAAGTTAGCTTTATGGTGTAAGGAAATAATGTTATTGAGTTAAACCACTTTTGCTTGATGATGTATAGACGTTAAATTTAAACATTTTTCTGTAAATGAGAATGAAAAAAATAAAATAAAAATTATTGATATTGGAAAACATGGAGAAAAAAACAAAAAAAACATTTGAAACTCCAAACAGTACATAAAAACAAAACGAACTGTGATTGGTCACTTTACGTATCAGTTAGGCAGTCTCTTCCTGTTGTATTGGACAGGTCCTGGCCCAATAACTGGACCAGATTTTAAACCAAGAGTCAAACGCCTGGTTACATGAGACTAAAATAAACTTTTTAATTGTAACTCACAATACAATAGTGTTAGAACAATATGTTCAGTTAACTAAACAACTGCTCCACTACTGCTTGAACGTGTTCATGTTGTGCAATTGTGAATGTCACAAGTGTAAGTAGGTATTAGTTATTGTTTCAATATCGCTTGTTTATTGTATTATTTGTGCAGTGTGACGATGTGTGAAATGACTCCCTAGAAAACATCCTGGATAAAGTAGAAAGACCTGTCTCGCACAATGACTCATCTCAAATTAAGCAATTAAAATGCTGAACTAACATGAGGCAATGGATGAATTATTACAAGGACGTTCTCCTGTTTTACTCAGGAGAAAAGAAAGAAAGCTTTTAGAGAGAGTGTTTTGACACACGGCTCACACAACTAGCATGCATTTCTGCTGACTTTTTGTTTCCTTCCTCCGTTCCAAGTATAGTTTATAGAAACTCAATGCCGTCTGCTGGATCAAACCGAGCAGGGCAGCCGTCACTAGATATTACTTCTAATAACAGCCATAAAGTTGTCAGTGCTATTTATGAAACAAAATGTACATAGACTATCACAAGGGTCTTCAAGACAAGATTCTCTTTGTCCATCCCAAAACGGCTGTTGTACCAGTATTCGTAAATCCTAAATGTGGAAAAACTAAAACTGGGGCCCAGTTAGTGACACTACTTATGATAACAGGCCATACGATTAGACTCCTTGTTTACTTAGGGCTATCACGATATCTTTTTTGGCCAATGATACAAGTGTAGGGAGGTAGTTTGAAACCATAACTGTACAAAAGTGCACTAAAAGACTTTATGCTGATCAGGATTTCCTGCTGATTAGGATGTTTAACACTAACTTTTTGGGGGGTGTGAGTAGTGTCTTTCTTTCATTTGTCATCTCCTTTGACATAGTTTTGTGCGGCAGTAGTAGCTACACACTGCGTCATTGTCTTTTGTCCATTTCAACACTCTCTCATGGCAATTTGTGACTATTTTACATTTTGGAAAATTGGTGGCTAATTCATATATTTTTTCTAATGATTGTACATTTTTGTATGAATCACATCATACAGATCATCTACAACATTTCCACCACGTTACATAGTTACATTTTCCTGTAAGATCAGGTTGTCCATTTTATGACAGGTGGCAACCAGTGTTAAGGTGCAATACCGCGACCTACTGTGATGGAGAGTCAAAAAATTGGCGCAGGATTATTTTTGAAATCATACATGTCGTATCAGTGGTGGGCGAAGTACAAAAATCAAGGTACAGATAACCTCATAAAATATTACTCCACTAATTATACGTAAAGTAATAGTAATAGTAAAGTACTCCCTTTCAATTTTACTTGGGAAAAAAAAAAACTACTTGATTTTTAATGTACTTGTGTACTGAACAATGAACCGTTTATTTATTTAGCTATTGTATTTACTTCATCCTACAATAAGGAAGATTAGTGGATGCACTGATGTATTCATCTGCAAATAAGTGAACATTTTATTTTATTACCAAAACTCTCTGTGCCTGTGTCAAATTTTTCAGTTCAAAATAATGGGGAATATTATTTTATGAAATACAATGGAGTAAAAACTGCCCACCACTCTGTAGTATTTCATTCCTTAAATACCACAGTTATCGTCAATGCGGTATATTGCGACACCTCTAATGTGAACGATGGGATAGCAGTAGAATTCATGAAATACATTGCACAGTTAAAAACCTGAGCATTCAAAGCATTCAACTGGGCAGACCTGACTGACAAAAAAACTTGGAAAACGTGGATATTACGATGAGGTGGTATTCCAAATCCATTTACTACTATCATTCTATCATTTCACGGTAAAACATAATTTTCAGTGAGAAAAAAAGAACTGAATTAAAAGATTGGATGGTCAAAAGTGAGTCCTAGTAGAATCCAAACCTTTAAAGTAGATTATAAAGGACATCTAAAAGTTTTTTAAAAGCTTTTTGACTGAGATATGGAGGCTGAAGGCCAAGTTACAAAGAGAATATCAGCGTATCCCATTTTGTTTTCTTTTGGATAACTTGGACTTTGAGGTAGGGTTGATTCTGAGTTCATACTAACAGACATGTGTCCCTCAAGGGGTTTTGCTGGTGTCCGATTAAATATGGCATCTACTTTATGATTTTCATTAATAAACTTAACAGAACCTGATGTTAATTCATCATTAACTTCAGAGTGTATCAACTATTCATTTGTTGTTAAACCTCTTTGACAGCAGAGGGCAGCGTGACAGTGAGATGCAGGGCTATATACAGTCTCCTCATTATCAGTCACTATTATTGTTTTATGAGAGAACAGAGATCACAGAGGCAGACAGAACTGTCGTTACGGTGAATAGGAGAGTAGCTCATGCATACCTGGGATAACGTCACTCTCAGTGGTGGAGGTTATGGGTTTGGGTTCCTCCATCCAGGGGGTGGCGTGAACCGCCACGCTCCAGTCGCTCCAAGTGCCGATCTCCATGTCCTTGGCCGCCAGTTGGATGATGTACTCTTTCCCCGCGTAAGCGTCGGTAATGGTGTGGGAGGTGCTGTCGGAGAGCTCCACCTGTCAATCAATAACAAGAGGGCCAATCAGGGATATGGAACTTATGGGAATGATGCGTGCTGTTGAGATGATTACATACGAGATGTATGCGATGTTGAGGTGTTTGTAGTGAAAGAGATTGGGTGAGTGAGGGGTATTCCTGTTCGTGGACTTCCACACACCTGAGGACCACCTGTGGACTCTTTGGTATCTGAGGGTAATGAGGTTGAGAGGGTCACTTGACCACAACAGAGGAGGGGGCGCAAAAAGACTGGGAAGTCCCTTGCATGTCTTTGAGGAGAGGGGGAATTTGACTAATGCACTGCAGCTGAGGCCTGTGGAGGGAGATGAGTGATGGCAGAGACGGCCCAGCGTCTGTGACTCATCCCGTGCATCCATCACTGGCCTGTCCTGCACTGCCGAAGCTCCAGTCTGGAACTTGAAATCATGTGCAGTTGCTCAATCTGTGCTTTTCTTGCTCTTTATCTGTCATACGGCAGGACTAGGAGAAATTCACTTTTAATTCACGAGTTAGAATTTGAGTTACATTGACCTTGACCCACAAGATGTTGAATTGGAATAACAGGAATATTTAATATAGTCACATAACAGAAAGGATGATGTACAATGATGTACATTTTCTCAACTAATAACACAATGTTTGAATATAAAACGGTTAGTTCCAGTCCTTGATTCTGATTGGACAATAGCAGTGTTTTATTCACGATAAAACAAGGGTATGACTGCTTCACCAAACGGTTCTTTGTATCACTACACAACAGCCCCCCCCCCATAGCAACCACTCTTAGCAACGTAAACATATGTTCTCATTGGTATTGTTCATTGAAGCTCATAGAGTAGAGTATTGTGAGAGATCGAGTAAGCAAGTGTACCTGCATTTACAGTAGATATAGCATTTTCCTTCAGGTCAGTCCTATATTCATAATAAAAATCCGTTTGAATGTCTGCTGCCATATCTTGTCCTTTTAACGGGGTTTTTCCGTGCCCTGACAGGCTAATCATTTGTCAGTTGCGTCTTGCTTATCTGTGTTCACAACAAGTTCACTCCTTTCAATATAAAAAAAAAATCAATATTTGCGTCGTGCCTAACAGCGCTCTTCAGCCGTGACTTATTCACGATAAAGCACAGCCTCTTGTAACTTATTGCTTACATATCAGGCTTGTGCACAATTCAGAATTGAATTGAGAATGACTCCTAAATTCCAATGAATGTTAAAAGCTCTAGTCACAGAACAAATAATTAAGTTTGATTTATTGTAATTGTAATTTTGTTGATCATGATAGAACATGACTCAGAACATGACTCCCAGAATTACTTTAGTAAATCTTCAGAAGAAAAAAAAAACTATTTGAGGTGGAAATTTGTTTATATATATATATATATATATATATATATATATATATATATATATATATATATATATATATATATATATATATATATATATATATATTAGAACAAAATGTATGCAGGGTTGAGGAGTGAGTTAACTGTAATGAAATTATGTTATTGAATTACAAAATTAATGTAATTGTATTTAGTTGTATTACTGAGGTAAAATGTGTAATTTAATTACTTACTAATCAAATTAAAAGGAAATTGCTTTACATTGATAAAGTAATCCAAATAAAGTAATACAAACCACATTTATAATGGGTAACTTATAGCAGTAAGCAATTACATTTCCAAAGTAACCTTCCTAACGCTGAAAGTATGTGAGACTGTGTGGAATTTCTTTGAATTGCCATGAATTTAATTCCACTTCCTGTCATTCCAATTCAAATTCAAATTCAACTTCTTGTGGGGCGGAGTCAATTCAATTTAAATTCCAATTCATGAATTGAATGGAGGCCAATTCTGAAATTCTGAATTTTGCACAAGCCTGTTACATATACAGTGTACTTATAAAGCAGCATTATACAAATGCGTAGTGAGTTATTTAAAATACCATCTGCAGCAGTTTGCTACCTCCATTTAAAATCATATCAAATTCAAGAATTCAATTAAAATGTAACAGGCGTTCTCAGTTCAATTCTGACCAGTGCACAGACCTCTCGCACTCATGCTTAGTAGAAATGAAACAGTGGGATGGAAGAATTACTTTGCCCACAAAGCAAGATCCTACTGCAGTAAAGTGCAAAGCATATTTACTATTACTTCATTGCCTCCCAGGTCTCCTAAGTGCCGCTGTACAACACAGAGAAAGAGTGAGCAGGAAAATTGGAGTGTGTTTGCTTCGAGACTCAGAGAATATCTCATCTGCACCTGAGCTGCTCAGAACAAAGACTAAAAGAGCTTTTTTTCTTCACTGAATTTCCACTAGCACCGTCTGCAAGTCTTTCCATCTAGTGTGTGCAGACAAACACAGCCTGTGTGGCTGTTAGTCTCTGCATTTACATTTTAATTGAACTTTATCTTTCATAATTGGAAAAGAGAGCATTGCTCATTTCCCCAGTGCTCCTCAAAACCCACAAAACAAAAGCTGTATCCTTTTAATTTCAGACTAAACCACGTTCTCTGCGCTTTCCCTCAAAGTGGCCACTGAGCACCTGGGCTGTCAAGCGTTAGATTCGATTATTATCAAACTGCAGCGTTTCGTCCATCTATTGTCCTATATTTAGAGTTGAAATAGACCAATATGGCCTTGAATTACAAATGTGTGCTATTCATTACCAAATTCCCATTCACCTCAACAGCCGCTTTTCCACCATTGGGCCAAACAGTTCTCGCGGCTTAACCGTTCCATTTCGTGCTGATCCGGCCCAGTCGAGATGGATATGGTTTCGTTTTCCACTGTGGGCCTAATAACGTAGCTCTTTGGAATGTAATACAAATGCGGCAGTCGTTGCCTTGTTAACACAAGAGTTTACATAGTGTATGAGAAGTAAATAGTGACTGCATTATGGAGGATGATCAGGTATTTCTATTACTAACTTGTGTTTCCATTGCTCAAATAAGTGACGACGGCGCTACACATTCGACCAGCATGGTTCAGCACGATTAGCCAGCTGTGTTGAGGATTCCGGGCCAAGAAGGGTTTGTAATCGTGCCTTGTTGAACCAAACTCTAGTGTATAATAACAGGAACCGTTAACGTTCTTAGAACTGTTTGGTGCGATGTGGAAAAGTGGCTAATGACAATTTCTCAGCTGTCATGGCTACTTTTAAATGTGCGCCATTGGAGAAATAATAGTGTAGTTACGGCATCTACATACTAAACCCTCAACCAATGGCGTGTGTTTCAACAATGGCAGACGGAGAGTGTCTGAGAAATGTGTCAGGAAACAATTATTTGTTTGCATTTTAGTCTGGTCAGTTACATACATCAGCTGATTTTATTTGCAAGGCTGCTTTAAAACAATAGTTTTAGCCATTCAGAGAAAGATCAATGCATATTTAATGTTTGATTCCCCCTGTAATTCAGTTACACAAACCATTTCACAATTGCTGCCATTTTGTCAAAGCTGTCAACTCCCGAAATTGTTGCGGGAGTCAAAATGTCCTTTGTAACCCCTGTACTTTTAAGACACTAGGCTATAAATCCACAAATAAAACATCAGTTTTTACCATCGGTAACAAATAACAAGTTCATGGAAATTCCTGCCTAAAATCAAACTTTAAAGGCTAAAAAATTGATCAACAGATTCCTTTTTTTCTTTTTCTGGATCAGGTAACATTGCACATAATATTAGAGAGAGCTATTTATATAGCTGTATCATTATGTACCAAATACGCTCTGACCCTCATACATGGATACGCCTCGACAAACCTAGACGCCTCACTGTATTCTGGGCCTGTTTCAGTGCGGCCAAAGCTCATAAATGAAATTAGGTGTAAGTTGTGTCATCGGAACAACGAGAAGAGGATTTCTCTCTTACATTGTGTATTACAATCAGTGAAACAATGAAACAGCTGCACACTGGGTACTTATGAGACAAGATAAAAGCTATATTTCCATGTAAATCTGAGCTTGTGTCCCAACCAGCCTATTGGTTTCTATTTGTGTAAATTGCTTTGGTCCAAAATCCACATGTAACTGTGTATTAAACATTAAAGTCAAAATGTTGAGATCAAAATGATGCTATTTACTTTCATAATACATGTTCCAGGTTGAATTATTTATTGGTACATGTTATTCCAACACCTGTACACTAATTTCTGATTAAATAAAATAATAAATCCTCCCCTACTTCTACATTGGTTGTGAACATTTCATGTTGACTTTAACACATTGGCTGTGATTTCTGTGTAGGCTTTTTGCTTCTAGTTGTTATTGGTAACTTAAACTAAAAAAAAATAAAAATAGTTTCTGATAATTGAAATAAGATAAAATATGAATATTAGATGAACACCTTTAACGTAAAAGAAAAAAGAAAAGCACAAATGCTGCTTTGGCAACTAACTGAAATAAATACATTTGAGTAATAAAGTTACTAAACCTAAAACTGTAATAAAAATAAATTAAGCTATATAGAATATTACCCCCCCCCCCCCAAAAAAAAAAAAAAAGAAAAAACTAATACAAATTACAAAAAGCACATATCAAAATTACTCAAACTTAAACCAAAATTAATACTGAAAAATAAATAAGCTAATTTCAAATATTAATAAATAACTACAGTATGATATAAATAATACTAGACTTATTAGAAATATTGTGTATTGTATAACACACAAAATGTGGTGTGGTCATGTGTTTTAATGCATGTAATTATTATGGCTTACAAATGTGGTTACTATTATATATTAGAACTCAGAACTGATTATAAGGCTTTATAAATGCTTAATGCATTTATAACATTTATATTTAAAGGCTTCATAGAAACTGTTACTGTTTAGAAGAATCAACATTACTTACATATGTAGGATATTATAGATACTTATTATACAAATATTAGAAAATTGGGATATTAATATGAACTACAGTCCAATAAACATGAAAAATCACTACATGATTACTATTCAGCATATTTTGAACCCCACTGCAACTACGCTGACATCTTTTGGTATAAAGCACTCATAAGCAGTTCCAACTAAGATATAGAAAATAACTGAAGATTTCTGACTTGCATGATAGGCAAACTGAGCAGCAAATGGATCTGCCAGACTCCCAGCAGTCACTGTTGGCTGATTACTGCCACCATGCTGTGATATTTTCTAAATTCTGCCCACTTCCCTTCATTCGTGCCTCCAGCCCAGCTGTGCTTAAAGCTGACGGTAGTGGAGTGCGGCGCTCCCCACCTGATGCCTGCTTGACCAAACACGAAAGGCTGTAAACAACTTCTGTTGATGATATATCAGTGAAAGCGTACAAGGCCAAACAGGTGTGAGTAGGATTTTAGACAGTTTTCTTTCAAGAGTGTCTTCCAGTACATTGCGGAAAATTTGACTGAACGGAAACGGCTATGAATGGGAGTTTAGAGTAGTTGTTTACAGTGCTCAGGATGGGAACTTGGCCCCTCTTGTATTTCTCATTCTTTTAAAATCCCTTGTTTGCCGTGATTTTGTCAGATATATATTTCCGACTCTTCAGTTATTGAAATTTGAAACCCTGACCTTGCAGAACCTATGAGACTGAAACTGGGAGCTGCATTCAAAAGTATTTAGTATGGTCTGGTAAGTACACTGCAACTGATGGTCTTTTTAATGACTTGGAAATGGTCTGATCTTAAATAATGCATACAGGAAATGATTTTAATAATTTGCTTAAACTTTACAATAAGATCCCATTAGTTAACATTAGTTAATGTATTAACCTACAATGAGGAATACATTTGTCATATTTATTAATCTTTCTTAATGTTAGTTAATAAAAATACAACTCTAAGTTCATGTTAGCTCAGGTCCATTAAATAATAATAAAAAAAATAAACTTTTGATTTTAATAATGTATTAGTAAATGTTGAAATTAACATTAAGATGCTTTAGAAGTGTATGTCATTGTTAGTTAATGTTAATGCAGTTAAATAAATAGTTCATTTCAAAATGAAAATGCTGTCATCATTTACTCACCCTCAAGTTGTTCCAAACCTGTATGAGTGTGTGTCTTCTGCTGAACACAAAAGAACATATTTTGAAGAATGTCAGTAACCAGACAGTTGATGGACCCCACTGACTTCCATATTAGGAAAAAATAATACTCAATGGGGTAAATCAACTGTTTGGTTAACCACATTCTTCAAAATATATTCTTTTGTGTTCAGCAGAAGAAAGACATTCATACAGGTTTGGAACAACTTGAGGGTGAGTAAATGATGACAGAATTTTCATTTTGAAGTGAACTATCCCTTTAACTAGGGTTGCCACCCGTCCCTTAAAATACGGAATCGTCCCTTATTTGTGAAATAAACAGCAGGTCCTGTTTTGAATCAATACGGGACGCGGTTTGTCCCGTATTTCCGAGTTGCCTTAAACGCATCATCCCATGCAAATCATTCCACCCGCATTCTGTGAAGACTCGTCCTATTCTACCCTTGATTGGGTAATACTCGCTGCCATTGTTGGTTTGATTGGTTTGTTTAATACCATCAGGTTCAGGGCCAATCAGAGTCAGAGGAGGGCGGGTCTTTTGACAGAGAGTTGATAGCATTGCTAGAGCTCAGAGAAATCAAAGCACCGTCTCACAGTTCTTCATACCTCAAGCATCTCCGAAGCGGATAGTGTAATAACAGGTTTTTAATTAGCTCAATAATGCTCTTATTGATTACGTTTTCATATGCTGCCAATGCCCATTTGTTAAGAAATAATGTTACAATGTAAATTAATTATATCCATACGTTATGGTATGATTTGTTTATTACGGTTAAGGTACACAGTCAGACACATGCATTTTTTAAATAAGATATATTTAATACATATTTAATAATAAAAATGTGCATGTGTGAAGAAAATAACTTAATGCTTAACTAATCTAGAGAATTTTATCCTTTAATACTATAGAATTAACAATAGGTCTGAATACATAAATAAATAAATAAATACATAAATAGATTTTCTTACCAATAATAAAAATAGTGTTATAATTAAATTTAGAAATGTTTGTAGATTATAGGTTATTTATGTGTGGTATCACTGTTTGGATGGTGTTACATGTTTGAAAGACAAACAGCTACTCAGTGCTGCACGGAGTGACAAGAAGTACACTTATAAAAAAAAAATATAGCCTAACATAGTCCAATTCTGCACAGTACTACTTCTGGTCTACTGATGTTTTTGATGTTCAAGATCCTTTGCTAAATTCTCCTGCACTATATATATTTTTTCAATCAAATTTAGTATTTGTTTGAGTATCAACACATTTGTTTAATTTATAGTGAATAAGTTATGGATCTGTTAATTTAATAAGTTAATAAAGTATGGTTAACATCTCACATACATCTCCGACGAAAGGCAATTTTTTTTTGTGGTCTCATTGTCACGCTTTGTTAACGTTGTTTGTGATAGAGAGTGATTGCATCTATTCACACTGATTTCAATAGCAGATAGCTTATTATAATGTCCATTGGTACTGATCTTATTACTTTCCTGTAAATATGTTTTGAGTTATACCAGCATTGGCATACCGTCGGGCCTGTGGTCATTGTGGCCCCGAGTGCTTTGGCCCCCGCTGCGGCCGCCGGCAGGCGTCCCTTATTTTTTTGTATTGAAGGTGGCAACCCTACCTTTAACTAATGTTAAAAACAGAACCTTAGTGCTACCAATAATTCTAATAATAAATATTGGATGTCTGTGGCCCAGTCAAAAGATTCATACAGCACCAGATTTAACTCTTTAAAGTCTACAAGTGGCCTTTTTGATGTGATTTGAGTGTTAACAAGTTCTCACTCACAAAAAAATGCTCTCAAATATGCTATCCCTCCATAGCACCAGATAAAAAACAAAAAAACAAACAAAAAAAAAACATTAAATTTCCATTTCCTGAGCCAAAACCGAGTGAGCGACTCATTACGGCACTTTAATTCAGCTTTTTATCTTCAAAGGCTCCAGTCTTGAAAAGGAAATGTGTGGCTGTATCTGGACACTTGAGCATTACATTTGAAGGACTAATTTCATTAGCACTTACAACTTCCCTCATTTTGTCAGCTACAACCTTCTCTTTTTCTTGATGTGTCAATTGACATCACTACAGGAAGTCTAGAGGAAGAGGAAGCGTTCAAACTTAGTATCACAGATCATTGACGACTAATTCCAGCTAACGGCTTCCAGATCCAATGCCCATCTTCTCCAAACGGCGGCTCACATCACTGAGAGTGCAAACAAACAGTGTTAATTCTCAAAGTAACTGATTTAGAAATTGTGGTTCGCTAAGTATGTGCATTAACCTGAATTGCTTTTAATGATGGTTTGGAATGCACACTGAGGGAAGTGTTTGTGCCGTTCCAAGAATACACGCAGATTTTGGAGGAACATAGGAATAAACTAGCCAACCGATTAAAGTCATTCCATTCCGTTTTTTTTAATTTGTTTGTTTGTTTAACCGAATGCAAATACTGCCGTGTTCTATATAGGATGTAATCCGTAAACAAAGAATTAGGGAATGGCAAGCGAAATGCCAAAAAAACAGTTAAAGACTAGCTCAATAAAAGGAGTGCTAATGTGGTCCAATTCAGTTTAATCCCTGAGTAAACAAGCTTCCCTCAGGGGTCGAAGTCCACAGTTCCAAGTTGCCAAATTCAGGCAAAGTACCAACGCAGTGTCCCATTTGTCTTTTGCTTTTCATGCAGCATGAGCACTTATGAAATATGCACAAGATCTGAACAGCATCTTAATAAATAAATAATTGATATTATCCCCTGAATGAACAGAACAAGAGAGACATAAAAAAAAAAAAAAAAAAAAAAGCAATGGCTTTGTTTAATAGATTCTAATGTCTATTTACTTTGTGTCTGGTTTCATGGTTTTATTATCCAGTGCTATTTTTTTGCATGTTTTTTCATATTTTTAAGTCATCTTTTTTTTCAAGTCATTTTATCTGAATATAAATGAATGCACTTGAAACATTTTTTATAATCTGTGTAGTTTTTACAGTGGTGCCATAGAAGAACCATTTTTGGTTCCCCAAAGAACCTTTCAGTGAACATTTCTCAAAAATAACCCATTTTTTTCTTAGTGTAAAGAATATTTTAATAATCTAAAGAACATTTTTTCCACTATAAAGAACCTTTTGTGCAATGGAAAGGTTCTATTGATGTAGCTATACGGCATAGCTAAAAGCAAAGATTGAAGGGTTTATTAAATATAATTTTCCAGTATAAATCACTAAGTGCAGATTATATGCACAAAATTCAAATTAACGTAGTTAATATTGACTTATGTTTGGAACATAAAATAATAGATTTTGAAAAAAATCTCAGGTTTGGAAGCAAATGATGACAAAGTTCAAATTAACGTAGTTAATATTGATATTTTAACTACGTTATTTTTAATATCGACTTATCTGTGGAACATAAAATAAGATATTTTGAAACATTTCTCAGGTTTGGAAGGAAATGATGGCAGAATTTTAATTTTGTGGGGAACTAAATGAACATTGAACATTGTTGTAACAGTTCCCAATATTTTGTTACTCCTCAAGCCTCGATATAGCATGTGCTTGATAATTCTCCAACTATAACATCATCTCTTGATCTATTAATTGCACGTGATTGCTCCAGCTTTCAAGTTTCCCCTGGCATTGGAAACTAAACAATAGCACCTTCTTCATCTGTTGAGCTTTATCAGCGGGGACATTATAAATTCATCCCATTTCTAAAAGGTGCTCAAAGGAGCAGCGCTCAGATCTTCCGCTCATTGTGTATTATCTACAGTATTTTCATCTTAGCATCAAAGATGGCTGTCGAAAACAGCTTAGCCTATACAGTGAGCAGAGGGGAGGCCCGGAGGAATGGGAGATTTGAACATTCTTGAGAGATTACATAAGGGAGGGCATGGTGACCTCTTTCTCCCTTCAGAATCTTGTCACCCTGTCCTGACTTAAGGCTTTTGGTATGGAAATCATGGCTTTAAGGGATGTGGATTCTTTTATTGGGGCCTGAAATTCTTGGGCTTTTTACTTGCCGTTGTGTATCCAAGGACAATTCAATATGAGTAACCTAGTGGGAAAAAAGGCAACTTTTACAAATGTTTTCTTAATCTTTGAGATCAATAGATCTAAACTGGTGGGACGCAACCCAAAAAAAGGGTCACAGATCTGTTCTGATAGGGTCAGGCGGGGAAAAAAATGCTAAAGGTACAAATAAAAGGCAGCTAATGACAAATCATAGGCAAAAAGAAAGAGGAAAACGATGGAAGCCTGTTTTTACCTCAGAGTAGAAAATTAAAAGGTGAGGTAAATTGTGTGTAAAGTTTAAAATGAAAAAGACATAATGAGAGATAGGCTAATGTGACAAATCATACCATATTAAGTCACATAGTGAGATTTAAATTCACTGCAACATATCATACTGTGAGATATAGTCAAATAGCGAGATTTAAAGTCACATTGTGATGTATAAAGTTCCACTTGTGAGAAATATTATTATTGTGAGATATAAAGTTGCACAAATGTCTAGATATAATGCCATGCAACGAAATATTGAGAAAATCACACTTGTGAAAAATGTTCACATTTTGAGCTATAAAGTCACATTACAAGACAGTCAGATTGCAAAATGCAAAGTTGTAAGAGAGATACTGCAAGATTTAAAGTCAAACTGCTATATATAGTCACAATTGTGAGAAAAAAAGTAAAACTTTGAGATATAATAATGTGTATTAACAAAGTATGTGGTTCTACCACATGTACATTTACTTGTGCTTGCATAGACACTGAAACTTACGATACTGACATATTGACAGCATCTAAAATATAAATTATTTACGTATGCTCTACCTTGCAGATGTACAAATCGAACAAATCCTTATTTATAAGTATTGAAATCATGTATTTTGTGTGTTCATGTGTTTTTAATTGCATTTATTAAATTCGGTTTATATGCTGTGAATGATAATAGAACCATAAAATAGATTAAATAACACAATATAAATTCACAAAAGTAATCAATTTTATTATTGAGCTGTAATCCAAATCTTTAGAATCCATACGATTCAGTGGCATAGGAAGTCAGTCATGGGCCCATATGCAAAAAAATGTACATGGGCCCTTTTTTTTAATGCTACAGTGAACGTCTATAAATGTCTCTCCGATGTACTTGGAGGGCGGGGTTTCAAAAAAATGTATATGGGCCCCCCTAACCCGAGGCCCCCCTAACCGAAGAGACATTTATAGACGTTCACTGTAGCATTAAAAAAAAAAAAAACATACCAAACAATACCATAAAAAACAAAAAAAAACACTACCCAACAACTTTTCACAACCAGAACGGAACAGCAAAATTCTAACATAACCAAGGCTCAGCCAGTGTCAAAAATAGACTACTGCATGCACACAAACGATCTTGACACAGCAACCCAAAATGTAAAAGCACAAACCTACTCACTAATTCTAGTTGGATTCTCCAGGCAAATTCATCCACGATGTTTAATTCAGGCTTCATGCATTTTCAATAAAAAAGATAATCTGTTCTGTGACTGGTGCTCTGCAAAAAAAAAATTGTTAGCTTCAGTTTTAAAAAATAAACGCTCCGCTGAAGCAAAAATAACCTCTTACATACTGTTTTTTTAATTTTTTATTTGGCGCTACGATGCAGCGTTTGCACGTAGTGCAGCGTCATTAAAAAAATTACGTTGTAGTTCTACGGCAGCCGCGGGGTGCAAAAAATAACACACGCACACAAGAAATTACAGAGAAATGAGAAATTACTGCACATGACATGCATACAAAAAATATATTTATTGTGGTCACGAATTAATTAATACATTCCCTCGTTCTATTGGGCGGCAGGCCCCCAATTGGCTCGGGCCCATTTGCACACGCATACCCTGCATGTCTAGACACTATGCCACTGGTACAATTATTAAGAACAGACCACAATTCCAGCCTTTATTCAGCAATCTTCATCTCCATCCTGCAACAGCAACCGCAAACGTCAAATTGTCAAATCCCGCTCTCGATATGAATTAAAAAATTACGACACGTTTTACAGCAGGGATCTGAACATTTATCTATAAAATGGCAAAGGTGCAACTATATTTGTGATATAGTTAGATAAATATCTAGTATATATCAACTATATACTAGATATTTGTATATCTTTATGATATAAAAGATTTAGAATTATTTTACAATTATGTTCACGTTTAAAATGTTGTCAATAAGTCCAAATTGTAAATTTTAGCTTACGTTTTGTACCGGTAAATGTTACCTACATATAAAGAATACAACCAGGCTAGATATAAAGTTTAACTGCCATTGCAATGTTTTGTTTTGTTTTGTTTTTTTACTCTGAGGTGTAAATGGGTTTTCATAGAATATGCCTCCCATGTCTTTTGTTGTTCTTAGAAACCAAAATGGTCAATACAAAGTGAATGTCATGTTAATAATAGTGCACAATTATGGGTTGCCACTTGAATTTCATGAAAAAACCCTGAAGCAAAACCACTTGAGAGCCACTTCTTTGGACAAACACAAGTCACATACACATGCACGGGACCATTAGCATTCTAAGGCTACAGTAGATAAGGAAACTCTCATTTGAGTGTATAGCGCCGTATACTCCTCCTCGCCCTCCCGTCAGGGGATATAAATACGCCAGGCAGCGCAGTTGGAGAGCGTGTCTACTGTTGTGGAGAGAAAAAGCAATTATGTGCCACTTCCAAAATTCACGTTTGACTTTCTACTGACGGGATAAAAGAGGCTGAGCAGCGCAGGTTCTGTCACTCAAGCTAATGAGAGCTATTCCCTCAGTTCCCCTTCTGCGGGATCACTACTGCTGACCAACAGGCTTAATAGATAATTGTCTACGGTTCTAGACCCCTTTTGATGCCCAGCCAACAACGGTGCAATTAATATCAAAGGTAGTGGAAACACCTTAGCGCTTATCGCAAAGAACTGACTGTGTGAAAGGACAGGAATTCATTCAGCATGCCTGTGTTGAGTGCGTGAACCGTTTTATGCTATTTAAGTGGGACTCATGCAAAGCAGTCGCTAATGAGATGTGTTTCTTTAATGGGTTGAATGTCAACAAAGGAGATAGACCGCCTTCGAAAAATACATACACGTAATCGCATAACCTCAGGAGGCGCTGGAGGCAGTGTCCGTCAAAAACATTGGGAGAAGAAAACAAATATAAGCTCAAGTACTGTGTAAATCGCTCATTTAATACAATTAGATTAGTAACTATCTGTATTATAAAATATTCTATAATGAATTAATTATTCGGAATTAACTTGTTCAATTTACAGCCCTAGTTTTAATAAATTATACTTCAAATAAAAGTACTGGCAAATATCCCATTTGCTCCACAGATAGAGAGGTGTTTTTGCCTCCTCATTCGTATAGATGTTATGCATTTACATCACTTTCCTGCCGGATAGGCAAAAGATCTGCTGAGTTACTGGATTTAATAGGGGAAACTGCGAAAACGTGAGTAAAACAAAAAATTATTAGTTTAAATGGTTGGACTCGATATAGTGTTCCTTACAACTTACCAAAGATCCAGTGATCCATGAATATTGACATGCAGCCAGTAATCGTGTTTCCTGATATTTATATGTGCCTGATTTCGACGCTGGGGAAAAACATCAAGCAAATTTGCAGATGAACGCTTTATATAAATACAATATAGGTAGGTTTAAATCCATATGATCACTTATACCAATGTTATACAGGTCCTTCTCAAAAAATTTGCATATTGTGATAAAGTTCATTATTTTCCATAATGTAATGATAAAAATTAAACTTTCATATATTTTAGATTCATTGCACACCAACTGAAATATTTCAGGTCTTTTATTGTTTTAATACTGATGATTTTGGCATACAGCTCATGAAAACCCAAAATTCCTATCTCAAAAAATTAGCATATCATGAAAATGTTCTCTAAACGAGCTATTAACCTAATCATCTGAATCAACTAATTAACTCTAAACACCTGCAAAAGATTCCTGAGGCTTTTAAAAACTCCCAGCCTGTTTCATTACTCAAAACCGCAATCATGGGTAAGACTGCCGACCTGACTGCTGTCCAGAAGGCCATCATTGACACCTTCAAGCAAGAGGGTAAGACACAGAAAGAAATTGCGGCGTGGCATGGAGGCAATCAGCCTGTGGCACTGCTGAGGTGTTATGGAGGCCCAGGATGCTTCGATAGCGACCTTAAGCTCATCCAGAGTGTTGGGTCTTGCGTCTCTCAACTTTCTCTTCACAATATCCCACAGATTCTCTATGGGGTTCAGGTCAGGAGAGTTGGCAGGCCAAATGAGCACAGTAATACCATGGTCAGTAAACCATTTACTAGTGGTTTTGGCACTGTGAGCAGGTGCCAGGTCGTGCTGAAAAATGAAATCTTCATCTCCATAAAGCTTTTCAGCAGATGGAAGCATGAAGTGCTCCAAAATCTCCTGATAGCTAGCTGCATTGACCCTGCCCTTGATAAAACACAGTGGACCAACACCAGCAGCTGACATGGCACCCCAGACCATCACTGACTGTGGGTACTCCAGTGCTGCTTCTCTGTTGCCCAGGTCAGGCGCTTCTGCCGCTGTTTCTGGTTCAAAAGTGGCTTGACCTGGGGAATGCGGCACCTGTAGCCCATTTCCTGCACACGCCTGTGGACGGTGGCTCTGGATGTTTCTACTCCAGACTCAGTCCACTGCTTCCGCAGGTCCCCCAAGGTCTGGAATCGGTCCTTCTCCACAATCTTCCTCAGGGTCCGGTCACCTCTTCTCGTTGTGCAGCGTTTTTTGCCACACTTTTTCCTTCCCACAGACTTCCCACTGAGGTGCCTTGATACAGCACTCTGGGAACAGCCTATTTGTTCAGAAATTTCTTTCTGTGTCTTACCCTCTTGCTTGAGGGTGTCAATGATGGCCTTCTGGACAGCAGTCAGGTCGGCAGTCTTACCCATGATTGCGGTTTTGAGTAATAAAACAGGCTGGGAGTTTTTAAAAGCCTTAGGAATCTTTTGCAGGTGTTTAGAGTTAATTAGTTTATTCAGATGATTAGGTTAATAGCTCGTTTAGAGAACCTTTTCATGATATGCTAATGTTTTGAGATAGGAATTTTGGGTTTTCATGAGCTGTATGCCAAAATCATCAGTATTAAAACAATAAAAGACCTGAAATATTTCAGTTGGTGTGCAATGAATCTAAAATATATGAAACTTTAATTTTTATCATTACATTATGGAAAATAATTAACTTTATCACAATATGCTAATTTTTTTAGAAGGACCTGTATATATATATCATCCAGCCCTAAAACTTGTATAGTTTTTGTTCAGTGTTTATTTACAGTACAGTATAACAATACAATACATAGGGTATGATTTTACCCCAAATTTAGCATATTGACACAAAATGATAACTGCAAGTCCAGATGTTTCTATGAATTGCAGCGATCCATTTGCTTCTCTGTTCTATAGCTTTAAGCAATATGTAAAAATATACCTCAGATTTCTTGTCAAATCTATTTATATAGTCAAGCTCAAAGCTCTTTCCCATTTTAGATGTGTTTTGTGTGTTTTTCGCAGCATTCACGCTAAAAACCAATGTGACCTCTCAATCTTTTTGCCACTCAGTGGGCATGAACGCAGTCACTCCGGCCGACGGTGACGTCACGCGCATACCCTCTATAGTCTATTTTTGTATCAAATTTGTATTTTGTAGTTGAATTTGTATTTTGAGAATGTCTCTTTCTATCTCACACGCACACACTGATACAGCGCACCGTGGCCCAGACAGATGTTCCCCACGCTGTGCAGTCTCAGATCATAAGATAATAGTCCTTAGGGGGCTGTGACACTGAATAAGACATGTGAATACACAAACCTTTATCCATCGACATCTCAAGGATGCCCTGGCTGATCTGAGAATCAATATGGGCGGCAGAGATGGAGCCAAGGTGCATTTTTTGATCTCCATGCTCTGAGTATCAAGAAACAGCTCACAGCGCCCAAGGAAAAATAACCTTAGAGCTGAACAAACTACTTAATCATAGTGTTCAAGCTGTCAGGGTGAAGTTTAATGTCTAATGCACTATAATGCAATAGGAGAGACATGCAAGGATGACTGAAGAGGTATAATTCAACCATTGGCTCATGCTTCAGTTTGAACCGTTGACTTGCAAGTGGTTGATGAATCTGTAATATAGGTAACAGTGTAAAATCTCAGTTATGAGTTATTCAGGGCTTTCTTTTATTATTAATGATCAAATTGATTTCTTAACCTGAGGCTTACACTGAATAAAATAGGAAAGAAAAATCTGAAGTCTCTTTAATATCTAAATTTTTCTCCTGGATGTGAGATTAATGAAGTGTCCTGATTCTCTCCTGCATGTCATTTTATTTATTTATGTATGTATGAATGTATGTATGCATGTGTGTGTATACAGATCATGCGTTTTGTATTTGCGTTCACTTAAGACATAATCGACTATGTTTACTAGGATACTTGCCGTGTTTTTTGACAGAATTTTGATTGAATTTTTCCATTGAGGCACAGGAAGGCATGAACTAGAGCTCAATTTCGTGGCTTTCAGGTCGCGCGCTTCGAATGTTAAACTTCCCACACTAGCTTGAGTAACAAATTCCCTTTCACGTGTTCCAGCGCTTGAATATTTACATTGGAAAGGCTGAAACTTTTGTGATGATGAAGCACTGAACCTTCAACTTTACAGATCGTCGTTCACGTTTGTTTATGTTGTCACAACATTGCAATGTTAGAATTCAAAAGATTGTTACTGGCCAACTGGCGACTGACACCGTTTCATACACTCGCCAACTCTGATTTTTACTCGCATTTGCCGCTTGGCGAGTGTTAATTTTAGGCCCTGTATGCATGCGTGTGTACATATGTATGCATATATATGTACTGTGTGTATGTATGTGTAGTGGGACGTGTTGTGGCTCTGTAATTAAACTGATATGCCGGGGGTAGTGAAGGTCCAATCAAAAACAGGGGGGGCGGTATAAAAAGGAATTGTAGTCACTTCTTGGGTGTGCTTGCCGTCTGAGTGTCGCTTCATCGCTCGGGGACCGCCCCTTCTGGTTTTTGTAGCTATTTCCGTTTTGAGCTTCGGGATAGTTCGCGGCTGTGGGCTGTTGGTGGCTCCGGCTCTCCCATTACATGCCTCTTTTGCAGTCCCGGGTCTCATGATGCTTTGAGGTAACGTATGTGTGCGTTGGCTGATTAGTTAGTAACCAGATGTGTGATTTGTTGTAATGACTGTGTGGGTTATAGCTGCGAGGATAGCTTGCTGTGTGGGCTCTGGGCGGCGGCCGCTCTCCTTTTGCATGTCCCTCTCGCATTTCCGTGCTTTGGGGGATGGTGGTGTTCGGCGTATGCGTGGCGTGGATGGGCGACAGGTTATGAATTAAAGGTACGTGAAACGTCCATTTGGTGCAGCGCTCATTCTGTTATATATTGCAAGTATATGCTTATGTTTGTATTTTAGGAGTAATGGATGTTCTGCGGCGCCTGGTGGGCAACGCTGTTTGACGCTGTTGCTTGTACCTTCAGATAATCTCGTATAACAAACTCTCTTCCCAACACGTGTGTGCACACCCTAAGCGTCTTGTGTGACGCTTGTTTTCAAGTACGTGTCACCGTGATCGCTGGGCGTCTTCTACTAGTCTTTCAAATTTTTTTTTTTTTTTTGTTTGTTTGGTATCTTTATTTTTTTCTATTTTTTTTTTAGTATCTTCATTTGTCATTGGTTGCTTAACTGAATGTTCTGATTGGTTTGCTTTGTCAGTGTTTTGCAGTATTATATTTGTTTGAGGTCTGATTCACTTAAAATGTGCTGGTAGAAGGTCAGTGAGGTTAATAGATACCCAGTGGTGACACCAAACATTGACTTTAATTTTTTGTAATATGTTTTTTTTTTTTGTTTACTAGTCTAAATGTTTATTATGTGTGTATGTTTGGAGTAAGTGTCTTTGTTGTGTATTGAGACCTGTAGTAATTTTTTCTCTCGTTACAGGAGCCGAGGCTTCAGGGCAGGCCACTAGTAGATGGCTCGTCACAGAGTGCTGTGCCGGACTTGATTGCAGTGTGCGTGCTGATACTTGTACACGGGGTGTTGAGAGTGATATAGAAGCCTTGTGCTCACTGAAATTCGTGTATCTGCCTTTAAGCCTCGGCCACCTTTATTTCTTGGTCTCTTTGGTGGTGAATGCTGATGACCCAGTTCTTTTTTAATGTCTTTTAAAATTGTTGTGAGTATTGAAATAAAACTTTTGTAAATTTATTATCCACGTCTCTGGCCCTCCTTTGACAATCACGTTCCTGTGTGTCTTTTGTGTAAAATGTTAAATCCATAGGATAAATATTTCCCTGGTAAACAGGGTGGCGTAGTCATGCCTAAGCTTGCGGGGGCGTTTCTATAGTTGCTCCTCACGGAAGAGTGAGGCCCGCTACATTCGCATGCATGCATGTGTGTGTATGTATGTACTGTATGCGCGTGTATGTGTATATGTATGTGCTGTATGTGTGTACTGTATGTATGCATGCGTGTATGTGTGTATGAATGTATGTACTGTATGTATGTGTATGCATGCATATGAATCACATGATGAAACAAATGCTTTTCTCCAAAATACGTTGGCCATATTTATTGGCACCCTTTTATTAAAGAATTATAATTTCAACTTCCAAATTAATTTTCCACAGGTATTTAATTTGCAATAATTTCCAACTGACTGTATATTATGCCTGACATGCATCATCCTTCATTCATAAAAACAACAATAAGAAGAAGACGACGAAGAAGAATTTTTCAAAGTAGTTTTGTGATAACACGGTTGTCTCTTTAATAGAAGGGTAAAGGTACAAGGAGAGAATGTTTGTGGAGAGAGACTAATGGTTTTGGGTGCAAATGTATTAAACCCAGCACTGAGGAGGACCGGCTCGAGAGCTAGACCCATCAGCACTTACTCGTGTGTATATGAATGTGTGTCCATTCACACACTAGTGCCATCACCATCCTGATGATAGATAATGATGCGTAATATCACTTGTCTCTGAAATAATCAGAAGTCCAGCATCTCTGATGTCAGGGCTGTGATGGGGCAATTAGAGCCAGTTATATGAGCCTGTGTTGGGCAGAGCCTGGAGCGTCACAGTGTGTGTGTGTGTGAGACACAGTTCATCTATACTGAGAGCGAGTGACATGATGGAACTAAAACAGACATGGGATGATCAAGAAGCTGTCTACACTTGCTCTAAATACATTAGAGAAAAACTTGGTTAGACTTTATTTTAAGGTGATGTTGTTACAGTGATTACACAAATAGGTACTTAGTAATATTAATTTACTAAATGTACTTACTATAGGGTTATGGGTTTAGGGTTTGGTTTGTCACCTTAGAATAAAGTTACCAAAAACTAACAGAATACTGGACCGAAAAGGGTGTAAAGATATGAAGGTATATTGAATTCGATTTCATATAGCACACACTTGCAAGATGTAGCAATCAGTGATGCGCGGGTTGATCCAAAATGAGTTACGGTTACCCGCGGTTACGAGTCATCCAAATATATTTTTAATGATATTCGGGTCGCGGTCGGTCGGGGAGAGACGCACACTTCGATTAGACTGGATAAACACATTAAATCTATTACACATTTTAGATTGCGTGGATTTCGCCCGTGAAAATTCAGTGAACAGTGATAAATGTGACCACATCTTTAGTTCCCTTTCGAGGGAACTCGAACTGCGTCGACCACGACACTTTGGGGAACACCCTTAGCGTAACACATCTGAAGTATGAATGAAACTAATCCAATCCTGATTGGTGTTGCGTCATGACGTAACATGTGTAGCGGCATACATGGAAGCTACAAAGGGAAGCCGGCACACAATAGAGTTAGCTTTTTGCTCTTCAGCAAGTGCTCTGAGTCAAACTGTCTGTCCTATTTGGTGTTGTTTGTCCCATAAGAATTGTCCTAAATAAAGACTGCATTGCAATATAGAATCTAGTGGGTCGGATCTCGCGTTTGCCGAGGCAGCGCGTAGATTATGGGTCTACTCTGCAATAAAGATTATGTGACTGGGATCTCGCGTTGTCAAGGCAGCGCGTAGATTAAAGGTCTGCCTTGCAATACAGAATCTATGGGTGCTCGGATCTCGCGTTTGATTAGATTACGGGTCTCTGCAATAAAGATTCTGTGTGCGAGGCATGCACAGTCAGCTCCTGAGGGTGCTGGCTGTGTTCATTGAGAAATATCTCGACGCGCACAGCCGTGCATTTTCGGGTGCTTCAGCCTCGCGCCCGTTGATTTTCTTCTCGAGAGATGAAAGACCAAATACATTGGGAACGGCTCGAATCTCGCGTTTGCCGAGGCAGCGCGTAGATTACGGGTCTGCAATAAAAGGGACACACGCGATCTGTGAAATAATACTGTTTGGATGCGAGGCATTCACAGTCAGCTCCTGAGGGTGCTGGCAGCTGTTCATTGAGAAATATCTCGACGCGTATATCCGTGCGCTGTCGGATGTTTCAGCCTTGCACCTGTTGACTTTCTTCTTGAGGGATGAAAGCCATAACGACTCGAATCTCGTGTTTGCCGAGGCAGCGTGTAGATTACGTGACCGTATAACACATATTAAAACAGTATTGTCTGGTAATTACTGCATTTAATTTTAAGAAATTAAAATGATGAAATATTATCTGACTTTAAGAAGTTAGATATTTTAATTCAGCCTACCATTCAGACCGTGTTTCACTTATCCAGTGTCTATGGCTGCATTTAACTCTGAGGAATTAAAATGATGAGCAGCAAACACACGCTGCTCTGTCTGCCCCACAGGCTTGCGGCCATGCAGTGTTCCTTCTGCACATCGAAAATCGTTTTCGATTTTTTCCTGCCGGTCCTCCGCTTCAGCGTATCGAAAACGAGACGAAAATAGCAGGGCTATCCCCCCCGTGGAGGGACGAGCAAGAATAGCTCCTCCGCGGAACCCTCAGGAAATCTATGTTTGTATCCAGAGTTAAGTGCGCTTCGGGACACATCGGTTTTCAGCGAATGCGTGCTGCAGTGTCCGCCCCAGGGGCTTGCGGGCAGTGTTCATGTTCGCCCATCGGAAACGGTTTTCGATTATTCCCTGCCGGTCCTCCGCTTTAGGGTGTCGAGAACGAAACTGAAAGAGCCTCATCTCAGGGGAGCCCTCAGCAAAAGTGCACTTCGGGACACATCGGTTTCCAGCGATCGCACACTGCTCTGTCTTCCCCACAGGCTTGCGGCCAGGCAGCGCTCGCGTCCACACATCAAGAATCGTTTCGACCAAACCCTGCCGGAGAGCCTCTTCAGGGGATCGAGAACGAATCTTGAATAATACCCGAAATCAGTCTCGAGAGGCTGGTTCCCTTAGTAGAATATTTCAAAGCATGGTAAGACCTGCCAAATATTTCTTCTTGGGTCCTGCGCACAATAGAGAAGGGTTACAGGCTGCAGTTTGATTCCACCCACCGAAATTACACGGGTTGGTGTGGACTGCAGTTGACCCAATGCAGGGTCGGGTATTGGAACAGGAAGTAAACTTCCTGCTGGTAAAGGAGGCTATAGAGCGTGTTCCTCCGCCGGACAGGGAGTCCGGGTTCTACAGCCGCTACTTCATAGTTATCAAGAAGGATGGAGAGTTGCGGCAATTTTAGATGTCTCTGAGGAGATTCAGGTTCAAGATGCTCACTATTCCCATCATCGTGAGTCAGATCAAATCTGAGGCTTGGTTTGTCACGATAGATCTAAGGGACGCATACTTCCATATATCCATCCTTCCATCTCACAGGAAGTTCCTGAGGTTCACTTTCGGGGGCGAAGCGTTCCAATATTGGGTTCTTCTTCTGTTCGGCCTAGCTCTCTCCCCTAATGCATGGATGCAGCTCTAGCTCCGCTGAGGCTTCAGGGTATCAGGGTGCAAAATTATATCGACGATTGGCTTATTATGGCCCAGTCACAAGAGCTGGCAGTTCGGCATCGAGATGTCGTCCTTGCCCACATCCAGACCCTGGGGTTGAGACTCAACACGAAAAAAAGCGTGTTGGCATCAGCCCAGAGAACCACGTTCCTTGCAGTAGTGTGGGACTCGGTCACGATGCGGGCACAATTGTCTCCTGCACGGATCGATTCCATGCTAGCCACGGTGACCAGGATAAAGCTAGGCCAAGCCATCACTGTAAAACATTTTCAGAGAGCGTAAGGGCTCATGGCAGCAGCGTCCAATGTCATTCCATTCGGCCTGCTGCACATGAGTGCCCTGCAGTGGTGGTTGAAAACCAAGGGGATTCAACAGACGCCTCCCTCACGGGCTAGGGCATGGTTATGGATGGCAGGGCTCTGAGGAGCTTCCTCTCAGACCTCAGGGGCACCACGCAGACAATGTGTCAGTGATCTCCTTCTTGATTCATCAGGGGGTTCTGAGATCGCGCCCTCTATCTAGATTGGCGCATCAGATCCTTCTGTGGTCTCAGGGGAAGCTGTTATCTCAGAGCAATGCAAGTCCTAGGGACCAGAATCAGAGAACAGACATCCTGTCGAGACAGGAGCTGAGGCCCGGGGAATGGAGACTCCACATATGAGAGGTTTGGCCCTGTGAAAGTGGATTTGTTCGCGTCTCGAGGGACATCCCACTGTCCACTGTGGTTTTCTCTCACCCATCCAGCTCCATTGGGGTTGGATGCCATGGTACAGACGTGCCCGAGGCTACGTCTGTACGCTTTTGCCCCAATCGCTCTGCTCCCGGGAGTTCTGGAGAGGGTCCGTTGAGACGGGATCAGTCTACTTCTAGTTGCCTCATATTGGCCGGCCCAGGTATGGTTTTCAGACATCATAACACTCCTGGCAGGCCAGCCGTGGCAGATCCCTCTGAGGAGGATCTGCTTCCACAGGCCGGGGGCTCAGTGTTCACCCTCGACCAGACCTGTGGAAACTTTGGGCCTGGTCCCTGAGGGGGCTCAGTACCTACAGGCTGGCCTTTCGGCTGGAGTGGTTGAGACCATACTCAGTTCCAGAGCTCCTTCCATGAGGAGATTGTACGGCCTAAAGTGGAATGTGTTTCCGCTTGGTGTAGAGAGCATGAGGTGGACCCTGTTAACTGCCCGGTTGGCTTCACTGCTGGAGCTCCTCCAAGATCGCCTCTCGGCTGGTCTTATCCCGTCCACACTCAAGGTGTACGTGACTGCCATTGCGGCTTTCCACGCTCCTCTGGGTAATGTGCCTCTGGGTAGACATCTGCTGGTCGTACATTTCCTCCGTGGGGCTCGGAGGATGAGACCTGCGGCTCTTACCAGAGTTCCCACATGGGACCTGGCAGTGGTTCTCGAAGGGCTGGTCGAGGCCCCCTTTGAACCTGTGGAGTCGGCTGAGGCCAAGAACCTTTCCCTTAAGGTAGCTTTTTTATTAGCCATTACTTCTCTGAGGAGAGTAGGAGACCTTCAAACGCTCTCTATATCTTGGGTGCCTGAAGTTTGCTCCAGGCAACATTAAGGCTATCTTGCATCCCAGGCCGGGCTATGTGCCTAATGTGCTATCTAATGTGGCACGGCCTACAGTTATGCAGGCTTTCATCCTCCACCTCACGTGACGGCGGATGAAGAAAGACTTAATTTGCTCTGCCCTGGCAGAGCTCTCAAGATATATATGTCCAGAGGTCTTCTTCATGGCGGAAGTCAGACCAGTTGCTGGTGTGCTTCGGGTCACCCAAGAAGGGGCTTCCAGCATCCAAACAGACCATCAGTATCTGGTTTGTTCAGGCTATCTCTATAGCCTATCAGGTGCGCAGCTTGCCTTCACCTTCGGCCGTGAGGGCTAATTCAACCAGAGGCATGGCATCCTCTGGAGCCCTCCTTAGAGGGGCCCCGATCCAAGAAGTGTGCGATGCAGAAGGATGGGCCACCCCTCATACTTTTATTAGATTCTATAGCCTGGAAATTTATTCTATGTCAGGCACTCTAGTGCTCTCGTCCTAAGTGTGCCTGTGTGCAGCTTCACACTGGGACAGGCAGGGTTTGTTGTGGCATAGTGGGTACTTGTTCCCCAAAGTGTCGTAGTCGACGCAGTTCGAGTTCCCTCGAAAGGGAATGTCTCAGGGTCCGGTCACCTCTTCTCGTTGTGCAGCGTTTTTTGCCACACTTTTTCCTTCCCACAGACTTCCCACTGAGGTGCCTTGATACAGCACTCTGGGAACAGCCTATTTGTTCAGAAATTTCTTTCTGTGTCTTACCCTCTTGCTTGAGGGTGTCAATGATGGCCTTCTGGACAGCAGTCAGGTCGGCAGTCTTACCCATGATTGCGGTTTTGAGTAATGAAACAGGCTGGGAGTTTTTAAAAGCCTCAGGAATCTTTTGCAGGTGTTTAGAATTAATTAGTTGATTCAGATGATTAGGTTAATAGCTTGTTTAGAGACCCTTTTCATGATATGCTAATTTTTTGAGACAGGAATTTTGGGTTTTCATGAGCTGTATGCCAAAATCATCAGTATTAAAACAATAAAAGACCTGAAATATTTCAGGTGGTGTGCAATGAATCTAAAATATATGAAAGTTTAATTTTTATCATTACATTATGGAAAATAATGAACTTTATCACAATATGCTAATTTTTTGAGAAGGACCTGTATATAATCTTTTTTTAATTAAAAATAAATGACTTTTGTGTGCTTTAAAATTAATATTTAATAATGAATATATAACTATTTGTAAAAAGAATGTGTAAAAATGCATAAAAGTATTAATTTAAAGCACTATTATTAAAAATCTTACTGACCACAAATATTTTTTGATCGAAGCGATATATATAGATTTGTAGTGTCATATTTCATTAATATTTGGGGTCAGTAAAAGACTTTTGGTTGCTTTAAAATTAAAATTTAATAATTAATATATTACTATTTGTAAAAAAATAATGTGTACAAGTGTATGTATGTGTACAGTTGTAATCAAAATGATTCAACCCCCATTGCAAATCCGGTTTACTGGCAAAATTGACGGACTTTCAGCTGTTTAAAATGAACTGATCAAACAAAAGTAATTAAAATAGTTCAACACAACAAATCTTTCAAGTGGTTTCTGCAAATTCAACTGAAACTGCTAATGACTTCTGCACTCAACATTTTTCAATTATTGTTGTGTTGATTTATTTCAATTACTTTTGTTTGATTTGTTCATTGCAAACAGCTGCAAGTCTGTACATTTTGCCAAAAAACCTGATTTGCAATGGAGGTATAATAATTTCGATTACAACTGTATCTATAGAGCTTCAATAAAAAGTATTTGGGGTCAGTAAGATTTTTTAATAATAGTACTTTTGATGGTATTTTATGCATTTTGCACTGTTGCAGATGATTTGAAGCTATAAAATTATATACATTATATATTTGTGTATGATAACGTTACTCATTTCTATTCATTTGCCCAACTGTGGTCAGCCTGTGACTTGTTTTTTTCCTATGCATCGGATGTTCGGCACTTTTACTGAATCTAGCAGAAGTAACACCTATGATTAACAATACAGTGCATTTGAGTGCTAAAATGACTCTATATAATATATAGTATATATGAATTCCCCTCACGTCTCACGACACTTGCAATGTAACCTTGAATATCATAACAAAAGAGTTTGAGCTTTGTCTCAGAAAAAGAGAAAAAGCATCCAGGAGATGCATAAATGTTTGATTGGTGTGTATCTGCCCACAGGACAAGTGTTGCAGACAGGGGCTGGCCGGGTTGGAGCACGGGACTTTCATGAAAGATGGTTGAATACCCCCTTTTTCTCCCTCTAATATCCTTTACCATGCTAATGGTACTGCAATGCCGGTGCTATTGATTAATCTAAGTGCGAGCTGGAGGATGAGAGACTCTTTTGGCAGATGCACAAAAGGCCATTAAACGCTGGGCGGCCGGAGGGGAGACGGGGAATGCAGCGTGTCAGGGAAGGGGAGAGAGAAATCAAGGGGTGAATGAATCAAAGAAAGAAGGGGATTGTGGGAAATAAGCACATGGTAAGCGAGACAACGATAACGGCTGTTCTTTCTGCGTAAGACTGAATTTGACAATCCTCAAGAGGATTGAAACTGATGTGAAAAAAAAACAAAAAAAAACACAGAGATGATTTGAAGAGATAGTTCAAACTCTGTCATCATTTATTCACCCTCATGTTGTTTCAATCCCCTATGACTTTCTTTTTTGAGTGGAACGCAAATAAATTCTCTAGACTATGCTGTGGAATGGGGAATGAAGCTTCAAAAAGGACATAAAAGTGTCATAAATGTAGTCCATCTGACTTGCGCACTACATTCAGAGTTTCAAGTCACGCAAAAAGATTTGTGTTGAAAAAGTCCAGAAGTTGTTATTCGTTGATAATCTCGCTCTCCAGTGGGATGTTATTTGCTGCGATCGGATCATTGAGTCAGTGAATTGAACAGATCAGTCTAATTCATCAATAAATCACTCAGACCAGTTCCGTGAATCGGATTAACCCATTCATTTAAAATATGTGATTTAAAATGACAACTTAGATTATAGTGCACATGTTGTAGCATATGATACTTTTATGGTGCTTTTGCATCCTTTTTAAAGCTTAAAAGCCTGAAATGGCATGAAAAGCATGTGACCTGCACATTTACACACACACGCACACACGCGCACACACACACACACATATTGTTTTCTTTTGATTCTGCTGTGAAAACTGACCCGGACTGGTTTCATGAGATTCATATCTCATTTATGTTATCAGCTAATTTAGTAGTGCAATATTCTCAATTAACTCAAACATGAAAGGTGTTGGAATGGTTCACTGAAGAACACATTATACTGTGATTCAAACAGCATACAAAAATCTGTTTCAAGATAGATGTGCAAAATGGCAGTTTTAATCAAATAACACAGGAAATCAGACAACAGAAATGCTATTACAAGGAAACGTTCTCAGCAGATGTTATTGTTGGCATGAAGTAAAACCTCAGTGTATGTGTGTCTTCCAGGTCATAGGGGACGTACTCCAGCATGATAAACCCTGGCTTCTGTAGAGATCTATAAATAAGAAGGGGTGTGAAAGCTGTGGCTGACGGGACGCTGAGAAGGGACGGGTCATGATAGCGTTCCACCTTCTGTCGCCTCCACAAACAAAACGCCGGCCCCTGGGCCGCACCACAACGTGACGGAGCATACTTTTAAGAGACTTATACATCTCAGAGTCTCCAAACACACACACATTTTATAAGATCACACCGCTGCTTAGTGCTATTAACCAAGTCCTGAGGTCTCGGCTAGGTGTTTTCGAAGTTCATAACGGCTTGCGCACATACATTCGCACACCCGAGACAACCGAGCTGGCATCTCATTTGCCCCGGAGTAAAGCCGTTCTGCCATCTCCAGCCGTGGACTGATATCATAACTGCGACTGCTAACTGACATCACACGCTAATGGCTAATGGGTCCTATGAAACACGGTCTAGTAGTCAATAAATCAGCATAAGTGCACTGTTATTTGAACCTGTCTCTCCATTACAAAAAGAGAACAACACAGGAAAAATAAGAACAAGGCAATTATTGGGCCGCGCTGTTGTTTATGCTTGCAGTTTTCTTCATGGAATAAGATATTAAAGAAAATCGTTTTGCAATTTATTCGTAAATGTAAGCTAAAACAATTCTTTTGCACATAAACAGGAAGATGTAAAGAGGAGACTGATGTTACTTGCCACATTCAAGGACACATTATATTGCCGTGTGAAAGCAAATAATGTTTTGTATACAAGAAACCAGGCGTTTCAGAGGAAGAGCTGGATTTGCTGGGGTTTGCCAGGACTGTCTTTGAAAGATATTCTAGATTTGTTTAGTAGCAAGCACAATTTTGTTCATGTCCATGAAATAATACTTAGTTATTAATTATAAATGGGCAGACATGCCAGTCTAGATACAATACCGTTCAAAAGTTTAGGGGTTGTTAACATTTTTTTTTTTATGTTTTAGAAATTTTTACTCTACAGTAATTTAAAATAGCTGTTTTCTATGTGATGTATGTTAAAATGTAATTTATTCCTGTGATCAAAGCTGAATTTTCAGCATCATTACTCCAGTCTTCAGTGTAACATGATCCTTCAGAAATCATTCTAATATGATGATTTAATGCTCAAGAAACATTATTATTATTATTATTATTAATGTTAAAAACAGTTATGCTGCTTCATATTTTTGTGAAAACTGATGCATTTTTCCCCTAGGATTCTTTGATGCATAGAAAGTTCAAAGAACAGAACTCTCAAAATCATGTTTAATATCACTCACAGGAGATGAAGACTAAAGTTATATCAGTAACCTAATAAATGCCTTTTATATATTTTTTTTACTCTGTTCGGAGATATTAAGATCCCTAAACCCCCCAGTTCAATAAACAGTAACCAAAAAACTACATCAAATTCTACATCCATGTCAGCAGGAGTCAGTATAAAGCCCCTCTGAATAAATACTCAGCTTTTTTAACATTTCTTTAGACCACACAAGAACATTTTTAATTGATTGTAATTGATTTTAAATGGAAAAAGTTTTTTTTTAAACCAGATGGTGTAGTTGTGGCATCTACTAGCATACGCTAACAAGGCTATGCTAACCAGCAAAAACTTAAAACCTTGGTGTGCGACACTCAGCTAGAATAAACTACAATGTGGACCACCTTTATGTCAACAGTCAAAAGATTAGCTATTTTACTACCCATTTTCAGTCAAAGAATGATCTAAATCTCATGCAAATTCCATTTATTCTTTTAAACCTACTCCATTTTGGCACTCTGCACTCCTTCTCTAGCTTTAGTCTTGTCCATCATTGTGATTTCCCGGAGCAACAGTAGGCCAAACCCCATTAGATCTACAGTCACATATCAGTCACCTGAAACTGGATGGTGCTCTATGAAGCTTGGCCTCTAAAACAGCACATTCATTCTGTGCGACTCCCAGAAGCCCCCACTGGTCAAGAGCAGATTGTTTCTCATTTGGCTGAGTGGCACCACAGCGGCTTGTTAAAGCTCCAGTTTAAATACATCATTTCTGGGAATGAAAGGGGCAAAGAAGAAAAATGGCCCACCACACCATTTCCCCCCCCCCCTCCACACCCCCTGCCCCCTTTCTTTTTTTCATGCTCCATGCTGCTGCTATCCTGGACAAAAGACAGAGCGTGAAACATATGCAGTCATTTCACAGCTGTCTCGTGTCGTTTCGCCATTCGCATATATTTCAATCTATCATTCTCAATCTCCAGAATAACTTGCAATTAACAGGATTTCACCTGTTCTGAAATGTGTGTGCTAATGAAATGCATGCGCAAGATTAACATTGCATTTTTTTTTTTTTTTATCTTTAACCCAAGGGAAAATGAACTAAACAGTAGGTATTAACATGCCAAAACCCGCAATTTATACATTAAGCACCAGTAAACTGGGCACTAATGCGTTTACCCAAATTTCGCCCAAAAATGACACCCCAAAAATCGTTTTTTGTAGTTTACACAGAGATGATAACGGTATCATTTTCAAAAACTTGCCCTTTTAAACCCGTTTCTGAAAAGTTTGCGTTTTCAGCCCCCCAAAACCCTGTTTTTTTGTGTAAATGAATGGCCAAAGTGCATAAAAATTTTTCTGTATTTGGTTGAAAACGGTGTAGTGTAAACGCACCCTTAGTTTCAGTTTTAGTTTCAGTTAACTATAAATAAAGTCCCTTTCAGGCAAGTCATTTCTTTCAGCGGCCATCTTTGAAACACCTCTCAGGCAGCTACTTCAGTCATGCGAGTGCAGCTCCTATCTCTTTGATAGGTTGTTCACCAAGCTTTCGATTAAATTTCATTTTTGAAATCACCAATGAAATTGCTAAACGCTCAAATCATGACAAAAAAGCATGCGTCTCAGAACACTGACTGTTGAACGTCAGCTGCATTGATGCAATGACTTTACCAATTAACCCTTCGCGAAGACCCGCCCGCCATGGCGCTCTCAGGCCACATATCAATGAGCCAGCTTACATGTACCCTCATAATGCGATTATAATGGGAATTTGGTAATACTGCAATTAAACTTTACCTCATGTAAACACAATACTTTGATTCAACTAATGTGATTAAGCTCATAATCATAGTAAACGGTCACAAATAAATGATGTGCCATATGGCTATTTTTATCGCAATAAACAGGCATGTAAACACATTAATTGCATTATTACCACTCTTACCATGTGCTCGCTCCTATATATA
Source organism: Gila orcuttii (assembly GCA_026230005.1). Classification (NCBI taxonomy): domain Eukaryota; kingdom Metazoa; phylum Chordata; class Actinopteri; order Cypriniformes; family Leuciscidae; genus Gila; species Gila orcuttii. The sequence goes on along the minus strand of JAPDVR010000024.1, from coordinate 20,110,009 downwards.
TGGATGCTGTGTGTTGTTCAACTTCATGAATGAACTCTGTGACGTTATTCTGAATATTTCCCTCCACTCCGAATCGCTAAACTGTCAACTCAAGTCGCTGCACAGTCTCTGTTCCGTGTCTTCATGCAGAGATGGAGAGAAGACTTCGGCAAACCCAGTTACATTGGCATCACGCCGCAAAATAACCTTTCAATACGTCCATAGAAGTGAGATTTACACTTGATGCAAGTAGATGAAAACAGTGGCCAGGAACAGACCTACTCTACTGTACGCGAGTTCAGCATTTTTGCTGTGGGGTATGCAAAAACATTGTGATAAAAATAACCACATATCAGCAAATAATTATAATGATTAAAATTGCATGTAAACGGGACTGAAGAGGTTTGCTCATGTCATGTAAAACAAGTCCTTACTGGAAATAATTGCATTATTGGTGCACATGTTCTCACTCAGTCAAAAACACATCACGGAGCAAAGAGGAAATGGACAACGCGCAGACAGACAAGACATGCAGGTTACTTTTTGTAAGAAACAAAGTCTCAGCATTCAAATGTTGTCATTTTTAAGATATTCAAAAAATAAACACTGTTTTGTATCTCTTTAATGTGTCGTGACAGATCACTGTAAAACCAAACATCTCTTCCTCTTTACTACAGTAGTAATAGCACGAAATAAACATCAATGAACATCAGAAGCTATATTGTTTCAACCGTGGAAAGACACCAATACACACCATTTTTAAGTTCAAGTCCACCCATGTTAATCTACTAACTCTACTGTCTGGTTCGTTTGCCGGACAAAATGGTGGCTAGGCGAAGGGTGAATAGGTGATTGGCTATTTTATTTGGATTATATTTATAATTTATATTGCGAATTCTCCCGTTCATAGTAATATGAGTGCAGCGTCTTTGTATATTTAGAGTCTTAGGTTAAACTTAGTCAAATTTTTGCAGGTTAGCATAGCCTTTTAGCCCCTGCTGGTAAATGTTGTAACTACACCATCTGGTTCTAAAAATTCACATTTACATTTACATTTATTCCTTTAGCAGACGCTTTTTATAAGGCCACAACTAACAATTATTTTTCAATCGAATAATTTAATTATATTTTTGATTAGTTGGTTAATCTAACATTTTAGATTAATAGATTAATTTCCAATTAGTCCATTAACCCTTTGTTTAATTTACCAATAAATAATAACTGTAACTTCTGCCATTAATAAACCACTGTTTTATTCAAATATTGTGGGTTTGCTGAGAATACCAATGTGAGTCCTGTTAATTTGGAGCATGCCTGAGAGCCAGATTCGGCATCATAGGGGATGAATGTAAAAAGTGGGATGTATCAATGCAATCCACACACATTTTAATGCACACAAAGTATGCCTTTACACAATCTGCATCATCAATTAGGAATTTGTCAATTTTCACATATACAAGTAGTGTACAAAATACAAGTCAGAGAACATCCAAACAATCAGTGGCCCTGTTTATTGTTAAAGAATTCACCTCTCAAAATACTGATCATTTCAAAGTCATATATATTCCCACTTTCAGTAAATGTCTTATAATCTCTTCCCAAACACCTTCGAGGGAATGAAAACTTTCAAAGATCATCCTTCAGTGGGTGTGAATGTATGCATATCTCTCTTATAATTACTCCACACTTCCGTTGCTCTTAGAGTCATCCGTTAAATGTCAGTGCTTTTTAAAGCACGCTGCACCATATGTCTCTTCATCTCAGCTCCATCAATTAAAACTAAGCAGAAACATTGATCCAGTGAATTTCTCAGTCCAGTCATTTATTTGAGCCGTTCAACAAAAAATACATTTCTACTCTATAATTACGTATGTGAGGCCACACATTTTGGTTTGAAAATCGTTTCTAATGTTAGGTTTTAATAAATACATCAAGACCAAACTAATACTTGTGGTACAGATTACATGTTTTGTAAGTAGAGTTTGTTTTTTTCTGATCTTGTAATATAGCTGTGATATTTTTAATGGGTCATTGTTTAAATCGTTTACTTACCTTTGCATCGTTCCGAACCTATATGCAGTTCTTTCTTCTGTTGAACACAAAATAAGCTATTTGGAAACATTTTGATTGATCCATACAATGCAATTCAGTGGGGTCCAATGTTGTTTTGGACCCCAATGACTTGAATTTTTGGATACTTTGGAAACATTCTTCGAAATATCTTTTTTTGTGTTCCACTGAAGAAAGTCATACAGGTTTGGAATGACATGAGGGTGAATCATTTTAGGGTGAACTGTTCCTTTAAATTAATTAAAACTCTTCTGTGCCAAAGCAGTCGTGAGTGAATCCAAATGAGTTTTAATTTAGAGGTTTCACTGTCTTCCTATAATGTGTGATTTCAGAACAGATGGCTGACTATTTTTTGTCCTTTCCTCTGAAAAAAGAAAAAGAAAAAAAGACAATGCTAAGTCTTAATTAGCAGATTATTTATATCATGAATCCAAAATTAACTTATGCTTATCAAAGCGACACAAAATTTTGTTTTGTCTATAAAAGTACTTTGGATGTGTGCCTACCTACCTGTCTACCTAAAAGTGTACTGTAGATCTCAAAGTCAAGTCATCTTCATATATATAGCGCTTTTAACCATCTAGATTGTTAAGATAAAAAGTTGCACTGCACAGAATAGAAAAAAGCCTTGATATACTTGAAGTAAAATCGAAGAAAAAACTGGTGTGATGACACAAAATAACGACAAAAAAAAGGTTGTTAGTAGTTTGTTTCTGGAATTCTGGAGAAGCAGCTTGCCAAAGCTAACTTTTCATAAAAGTTCACTCCAGCTGGTAAACACTTTCAAACTACCATTGGTCCATTACGATTACGTAATAAGTGGGTGTGGCTCTGAGACTCCGCCTTCTTTGATTTGTAAATCTTCTCCGGTTCATTTCCTCTGTTGAGTCCGTCGAGGTCAGACAAAACATGAAAACACTGCAGAGACGCTTTATAGTAGAAAATGACGTTTTAATTGAAAGAGACACCGGTTTTCTTTTTTCCTGTTTAAATGAAAAGCTTATTGCTTTGAAGAAATCTATTGTATAAACTGGTATATTAATAAATGTGATGTGACTTGACTGGAGCACTGAATCACAGAGCTGGCGCAAACATCCACATCGCTATGATCAGATGCGTTATTAACTGCTGTTTTCTCACCGCTGTCAGTTTTGATGTGTTTCTTTTGCTATTAAGAGGAAAGCACAGCACATATTTACATATTCATCTAAACGTCGCTCTCAACAGGCTGGACGGTGTGGGGATGTTTGCTAACAGCATATCACTGCAAAGGTATTTCAAACTTCTTTTTACCCATAAGCGAATAATGCAAAAAGACTTTGCCGTGAGGATATTGGGGGCCTTTAGATATGTTTCTCGACAACTCTGAGAACACAGAAATTGGAGATATTAAAATCTGAGTTATGTTTGTATACCTGCACCTAAATACAACAGGAAGTTAGTTTATTAATATTTAAAGCGCTCCTCTTTTTAAACCCAGGGACATTGTCCGCTAGCCGCGAGCGCTTGATTGTTTCCATGCCATATTTTCCGTCAGATCCCAGGCAGCTTTGAGGCACCCATCGCTCAGCAAGGACTGTTCCAGCTGCCATCCTCTCATTCCTCAGCAGAATGAATGGCTTCCCTACACCACGCTCCCCGTGCCGAGCTGGCTCTTTCATCTCTCTGAAGCCCTCTCGTCGTGATGCACTACGTGAGTACACATATGAGGCACAGCTGAAACGCGGCCCTGCAGAAGACTGATGAGGTTTCCACCTTGTCGTGATGGAGCTCAATATGGTCTTTGCTGCAAGCTGATATGAGCTTGTGTGCGGGCTGATATGGTTTGTTTCAGATGAGTAGTGGTCTCAGGGAACTCAAATAGGATTCGTATGGCACCGAGTAATAGTTGTTTTGGAAATTTAGTAGTTGGATTCTGTATAAGGAGGGATGAGATGTGCTCTGTAGTGAAGTATGACATCATCCATGACTACGATTACACAACACTAGCTGGTGTTTGCAAGTACAGGTAGATAGAAGACGAGAGCAAAAATTCCTGTGTGAATTCCTATTGACATCAATACATTTTGCCTGCGGAATTTCAATAATTCAGACAGCAGAGTTTCAGTTGATAAGAAAATACTTTGAAAATGGCCACGATCAGGTATTGACATTACCTTTTTTTTCTCACCAGCCAAAATTTTGACATCGATACCACAGGGAAAAACTCCCATATAGATGTTTTTAATATTATAATTTGGTATCAGGTATATTAGGCTGCTGTCGCTTTAAGACCTGACACATGCATCCATTATACTGTTACAAGTGCGTTTTATTTCTCAACTGTTTATGTTCACTTAAAACATAACAGACTGTGTTCATGTGGATACTTGCCAACCGGACAATAACTCAATTCAGTACTGAGAAGCAGCTTTATGTGCGCGTACATTGGGTGTGAGCATAAAATATGCGGGAATGAGTAAAATTATGCGCAATACACGCAATCCCACACCAAAGTTTAAGCCCTGTAACCAACTATATTCATCCGGAGCAAATTAAGTGAGTGAGTGAGGAGAGGTGGGTTTGTGTGTAACTCGCTGTCGTAGAGATGAGAGAGAGCGAGAGCGAGAAATCGATATTTTTGACAACTACATTGCACTCAGTTTGTTATTTTTCAAATGTCATTTTAAAAGACTACAGTTGGAAAATACATATATTATATATAAAATTCAACCTGCCAAAGTGGCTAGTAGGAGCGGCTGCGTTACACGCTGCTGCTGAAATCCACCAACATTTGGTGGGTAGGCGGGTGTTAATGTCATGCCCTGCCCTGGGCCCACAATTATAACTTAGATACTGTTCAGATTTTATGCCTTTAATGTTGTGGAAATATTCCCCATGCTATCAAAAATTGAAATTATTCAAGCTGAAGTTAGAAATTGCTGTATCATGACAACACATCTCTACTGCACATCCCATTCATCCAGAGCAGGTAGTTTAACTTCATAATTCTCATAAAAGTAGTTCTGAAACACTCAATTTTCTTGTGTGAGGCAGTATCTAGATTATAGAGTAAGATGTGCTCATCTACTTAAAGAGTCCAATGGAAATAAGCATGACACAACATCTACTTTCAGCCTTGATGTGTAAGAGGAATAATACAAGAATCCCAAGGGGCTACTTAAGAAATAGTATTTGACTGGCTGGTGTAACATGCTCTCATTCAGCAGGATGGCAACCAATGAAACTATTGGTTATAAATCACCTACTTTCAGCCGTCTTCAAAACTCTGATTGACGTCTTAGTGAGCAAATCATTTTCCAAAGAACATGTCTGGTCTCATTCTGTAGAGCATGAGGGACACAATTGGACTCATGCGGAGACCTGACAATGGAACCAAATCACACCAGCCCACTTTGACCCCAAAGGATGCTGTATTCTTGTAAAAAAATGACACATGGCTGCAACACTACTTAAAACCCAGCAGAAAAGGCTAACATAGCTGGTCGCCTGTAACAAGTTAGGTGTGCTTGGCTTGTGGGATGCTGAGCCACAGACAACTGGCTTGTTGAAATATTTAAACTAGTTGGAGCTTGTTAGTTAACCATCAAGTCTACACTGTTTGACCGACCTGCCAAAAATACCTGCTGGTCAGGTTTAAGAAAATGCTATCATTAATAATCTAGAGCTCACAAAGCATATGTGCTCTGCATAAATGTTAAAGATGCAACGAAGATGGACAAGAAGCTACAGCAGTGGTGGTCCACACTTACGTGCTGCCACTGGTCTCGGATGAGTGGTCGGTAACGTAGAAAGTACTTCAGTGGGAAGGTCTCCACATCGGGCCACGTAGTGGGACTGTTCCAGGTCACCTCTAGTCTTCGTGCATTGTTGGCTATGGGTTTGGCCACCACCTTCTCAGGGGGGTCAGGTTTCACTGTTGGACCAAAGAGACGTCAATGTAAGCTCATGACCTATCAAAGGTATCATATTTTAAAGGAATAAATCCCCTCAAATTAATTCTGTCATCAGAATTTCATTTCTTTCTTCTGTGGAACACAGATGGAGAAAAGTTCTCAAATCGTATTCACACATAAACGTATCCTACTGAGTCACATAAAAACTCGTCTCGCCAGGTTTGACGTAATTGACACCAAATGGGTCCAAATGTTTTTTGGCCATCTCGTAACAGAATTAGTTTGAAAATGCAAACATGCATTTTATCCTTTTTCTCACACAATGATATGGTTTACTGCAAGAAACTACAGCTGAATAGGACACACATTTTAACTAAGAGATTTCACCCTAGTTGATTAATCACAGTACTTTAAGACAGTTGTTTTTAAAAATATTGTTAAAGTATGCAAATGATCTAATTAAATATGCATTAATTTGCATATATCTCCAGAACAAAAATATGAAAAGCCAGGTTCAAAATGATTGCTTCATTTTTTGTTTACATGTTAGGGTTATTTTTTATTTTTATTTCTTTTTACAGAGGGGATTTTGGATTTCTCTTTTTATCAGGAAAACTTGTCAAAATCCTGAAAAAAAAGAAGAAACAAAATCACAATGTTCTTAGGAAAAATATTTTATATAAACCAGGTGAATTATATGAATAAAACCCTGTCTGAAAACCTCCAGAATATATATTGTGTCTTGTCTTATGAGTATCTGGAAAACTTTTCGTTTATTTTTAAGGTACTTTGTCTTTTTTAAGCTTGACAGCCCCTATGTGTTTATTATGGAAAAGAACAGCTTGAACATTGTGCTTAATTTCTCATTTATTGTTTCCTAGAAGTCATATAAGTTAAATAAATCATATAGGTTTGGCAATGTCATGAGAGTAAGAAAAGTTGTGAACTATTCATTTAACATAGTTTGGAAGAGTTAAACTGCCTCAAATGTTGAGATGCTAATGGTAAATGAGCTTTGACAAGGATCAGTACAACAAGAACACATTTTTAATGGCTAAACAGAAAGAAGCACTTATGATGAATGCCACTAACAAAACACTACAATGGAAAAAGAGATGAATGATGAATAGTGTTGAGATTTCCTCTTTATGATCCCCAGCTCGTCCCTCTGAGCAGAAAATCAGTTTGACAGAACACACACGTCTTTTAAAGAAGCCACACTGTGACATTTCTCGAGATGTCTTTTGAGCGAAGGCATCCCCTGAATATCAGGAGATCCTGAGGTTTATGGGAAATAAGCAGAGAGCAACAGAGTGGCCTTTCTCTTCTTCTCAAGCTGCGGCGTCCAAGGATCATTCTGTTTGCACTGCGGTTTTAGCTTCACTCACACACAAACACATACACACAAGGACAAAGAGATGTTTCTGAGCCCCGTTCCCTTTACTATTCATAGCAGACACAAAGTGGGTTCAGGATTTATAGCTCAGGCCTTGACCTGGCTTGAGCGAAACACTCTTTACGACTTTCAAACACTGTTGATGTTGTTTAGATGTCAGCTATTCGGATGCTAATTTTTTTTTTTTACGTCTTGGCATGCTAAGAAGGAGGGCTAGACTGCAAAAATTCATTTTCCTAATCAGTAATCTTTTTCCCCCATGAAATATATAAACATCCTGTAGACAAGATAAATTGCTCACTTTAGAAGCAAATATTCTTTCTTATTTGTTTACCTTGTTTTAAGCAAAAACCCTCAATAAAATCTGATTATATTTTTGCTTGAAACAAGGAAAAAATAATTTAACAATGGGGTAGGAAAAATAAGTCATATATATCATACATTTCAATATTTTTAATAGAAAAAAAAATAATTGCAAAAATAATTTTCTTAATCAGTATTTTTGTGTGTAGCTGAAAAAAAAAACTGCATTACATTTAGTTCTCATGTACTTTGTAGTTGTGGTCCAAATGTAATGGTCTGCATGTTTTAGTTCCATTGTAAGGCAATTTATTTCTTTGATACTTTCATCAATATGTTCCCTACCTGTCACTGAAATGTATGCTAATCATTAGTTGCTTTTTCAAATGAAATCAAATCGCTGTGGCATATGAAATGCATTCCATTTTCCATAAAATATACACTAGAACCAGAGGGAAAATATTTTCGGTGTCAATTCAGTGATCCAGACGGCATTAGCATTTTTATTACTATCAAGCACACATGTAGCCATGCATGTAAGTATTCTATTTAGTTGCCAGAAGCCACTTTAACAAACACCACCAACAAACAACCAATATATCAGAGATATTTTCTTCACTGCTTTTGGTCTGCATTGGTGTTGTTCTTTCAGTAAAGGAGGTGATTGTAGGTTACCAGAGTGTCTGGGAAATTTGAGCTAGATGTTTTGGACAGGTCTGTTTGCTCATCACCAGTAAATCATCCAAGGTTTAAAACGAACAGGAATTTTCTAAACAACTCTGGGTATGATTTTTTTTAAGCATTTTAATGTGTTTCCATCAAAACAACTTGTAAATGACATGATGGCGTTCTGTTGGTTAAACGACACACAACATTTCCTGTGTCGACATTGAAGCTAAAAAGATGCTGAACTAGTAATATAAACTGTACCTATTGAAGACTCCTCAAAGCTGACAGTGGTGGAAGCTCGACCCAGCGAGTTCACTGCTGTAACGTTGACCCGGTAAGGATAGCTGGAGAAAAGTTCTGGAAACTTCACGTGACACCTGTTCTTATGAACTTCATCCCTCGTCACCTCCAAGGGCCTCTGGTTGTGTCTGAAATTTTTAAAGAAAATGTCATCTTCTAAAACAGTCTTGGTTTGGTCAGTAAAAGACAACATATTTTACAAATTTTGGGTAAACTAGTCCTTTAAAGGGATAGTTCAGCCAAAATGTTTAATTCTGTCATTTACTTACCCACAAGTTGTTCTAAACCTGCATGAAATTCTTTCTTCTGTTGAACATGAACAAAGATGTTTTGAAGAAAATGGGTAACCAGTGGGGTCCCCATATATATATATATATATATATATATATATATATATATATATATATATATATATATATATATATATATAAAAATACTAGAAATGGTTTAGTTACCCACATTCTTCAAAAAATATCTTCTTTTGTGTTTAGCACAAGAAAGAAATTAATATAGGTTTAGAACAACTTGAGGGTGAATAAATGATGACAGAATTTTCAGTTTGAGCTATCCCTTTAACAGCAACACTAAGTTATTGTTGTATGGAATAAATGTCCTTAATTTCCGGAAGAAACAAACATTATTATTCCAATTTGATGTTTCGCAGTGGTACCGCATGGCATAAGAACAGCAGACATGTTAAATTAGGCACTGCCATTTGCTTGCCCCCAGGGTACCGTCTGGGCAGAGGCCTTGTAGCTGACCTTTAAACCTCCTGATATCAGCTCTGCATGTGCATTGCAAAAATCATTTATTGGGTTTTGATGAAGCTTTATTGAGGTTATACTTCGCAAACCTTGCAGCCTATTTTATACATAAATCACTTGTCATGTAGATAATGCCTAGTCCTGACATTATGTTCTTGTATAATGACCTAAACTGCACACTTTATGAGACTTAATGGATTATTAAGTTGTTATTAATAGAGGTGAAACAAGGTCAATGCTATTTGATTAAAGTAAACTTTAGTCAACCACTTAGTTCCTTTGGATGAGTGGGTATTTATATTTTAATATATTTTATTAAAATCCGACACAGCCACTGAAAACGTCTCGGTTACGTATGTAACCCTCGTTCCCTGAGTAGGGAACGGAGACGTTACGTCGGATGACGACGAATGGGGTTTCGCTTAGAAAGCCTATCAACTTCGAGTATTACAAAACGAGCCAATGGCAAAGAAATGCCATGGGTCTGCGGAATTTGCATGACGTAACTCCGCCCCACCTCGTGGGTATAAAAGGAGGAAGTCCGCAACAGCAGTTTATGTTTCTTCGCTGAGGAGCCAAGACTGAGCTCAGGCGATCCCCGCGGTACAGCGGAAAGTGGCAGGCAGACGTAACGTCTCCGTTCCCTACTCAGGGAACGAGGGTTACATATGTAACCGAGACGTTCCCTTTCGTTGTCACTCCGAGTTACGTCGGATGACGACGAATGGGGTTACCAGTCTAATCACGCCACCTTCTCGGCTGTCTTCCAGTGCCCTGCGTAAATCGAGGTCCCTGACATAGAAGGACGAAGGACTCAATTTAACACAGGAATACCAAGGTACACTGGGAAGCATATCCCAAGCTAGGGGAAGTATGCAATTAATGCCAACCCAGAGGGGGGAGACTTAGAGAATACACATATGACCCGAAGGAAACATATGGAGAACACTGGGGTGTCCAGCCGCAGGTGGAATATTTCAACCCCAGGGGTGGCAAGGTGGCTTGCCAAGGGAAAGACACATGCTCAGAGAGGCTTACAGTGGAAATACACATGTGGGGGTCGCTCAGGGGAGGGACCATGCACACGGGAGGCACCTAGCCGACGCGCAGGCAATAGACACTGGCGCCGACGTCAGGAGTGCTGGAGGAACTCAGGGCTTTCGGGGAAGCTCACCTGAGGAGAATATCGCACGTATCCAGTCCGTGGAGTGGAATGGCGAGCAAGCGAAGACACCTGAGCGGGTCCGGTACTAGCTAGTTGAAGCGAGTACATGAGAGGACACTGGCTCCAATCGGAGATTATAGAATCTGGCGAATGTGTTAGGTGTCGCCCAGCCTGCAGCTCTGCAGATGTCTGTTAGCGAGGCGCCATGCGCTAGAGCCCAAGAGGATGCCACACTCCAGGTGGAGTGGGCCGTCACACCAAGGGGGCACGGTCGACCTTGCTGCTGGTAAGCCAAGGCAATGGCGTCCACTATCCAGTGAGACAACCTTTGCTTGGAGAGAGCCTTTCCCTTCAGCTTCCCACCATAACAGACAAAGAGCTGGTCAGAGGTCCTGAAACACCGCGTCCTGTCTACATAGGCGCGAAGAGCGCGTACTGGACAGAGCAGTGCCAAGGCTGGGTCTGCCTCCTCCGGGGGCAGCGCTTGCAGGTTCACCACCTGGTCCCGAAAGGGAGTGGTAGGAACCTTGGGCACATATCCGGGCCGGGGTCTCAGGATCACGTGAGAGAAAGCCGGTCCGAATTCCAGGCACGCTTCGTCGACGGAGAATGCGTGCAGGTCCCCTACCCTCTTGATGGAGGCCAGTGCAACCAGGAGCGCTGTCTTCATTGACAGGAACTTAAGCTCGACTGACTGCAGGGGCTCAAAGGGAGCACTCTTCAGGGCAGTTAGAACCACTGAGAGGTCCCAAGAGGGAACGAGAGGAGGACGAGGAGGATTTAGTCTCCTCGCTCCTCTCAGGAACCTGATGACCAGGTCGTGCTTCCCTACCGACTTACCTTCGACTAGGTCATGGTGTGCAGCAATGGCGGCAACATAGACCTTAAGGGTGGAGGGAGACAGCCTTCGCTCCAACCCCTGCTGAAGGAAGGAAAGCACAACGCTGATCGAGCATCTCCGGGGGTCTTCTCGGTGAGAAGAGCACCAGTCGACGAAGAGGTTCCACTTCAACGCGTAGACGTGTCTCGTGGACGACGCTCTAGCGGAAGTGATGGTAGCCGCCACCGCTGGTGGAAGGGTACTCAAACCTACCTCGAGCCGTCCAGGAGCCACACGTGGAGGCTCCAGATATCGGGGCGAGGGTGCCACAGGGTGCCCCGTCCCTGAGAAAGAAGGTCCTTCCTCAGAGGAATGGGCCAGGGAGGTGCTGTCGCGAGGAGTGCAAGTTCGGGGAACCAGGTCCGGCCGGGCCAATACGGCGCGACCAAAATGACCTGCTCCTCGTCCTCCCTGACCTTGCGCAAGGTCTGCGCAAGAAGGCTCACTGGGGGAAACGCATATTTGCGGCCCGGCGGCCAGCTGTGCGCCAGTGCATCCGTGCCGAGCGTGCCCTCGGTCAGGGAAAAATACAGGGCGCAATGGGTCGAGTCGTGAGAGGCAAACAGATCTATCTGTGCGTCCCCGAACTGGTCCCAAATCAGCTGAACCGACTGGGGATGGAGTCGCCATTCTCCAGGGAGGGGCTGAAGCCGTGAGCTCGTCGGCTGCACAGTTCAGGGCTCCGGGAATGAAAATGGCTCGAAGCGACCTCAGATGCTTCTGACTCCATAGAAGGAGGTGGCGGGCGAGTTGTGACATACGGCGGGAGCGTAGACCACCTTGATGGTTGATGTACGCTACAGTGGCGGTATTGTCTGAGCGGACTAGTACGTGTTGACCCCTGAGCAACGCCCGGAAGCGGTGCAGGGCAAGGCGTACTGCCAACAACTCGAGGCAATTGACATGCCATAGCCGCTGGGGTCCTGTCCAGGAGCCCGCAGCAGCATGTCCATTGCACATGGCGCCCCAGCCCGTGGTGGAGGCATCCGTGGAGACCACAACATGCCGGGAAGCTCGTTCCAGGGGGACACCCGCCCTGAGAAAACTGAGGTTCGACCACGGGGTGAGGAACTGACGGCAGGTCGGAGTAACTGGTACCCGGAGCGTGCCTTGATGCCATGCCCACCTCGGGACTCGGTCGCGAAGCCAAAGCTGAAGCGGTCTCATATGAAGCAATCCGAGCGGCGTGACCGCGGCTGCAGATGCCATATGCCCCAGGAGCCTCTGAAAATGTTTCAGTGGAACCGCATTCTTGCTCCTGAGATGTCTCAGGCAAGTCAGCAGTGACTGCGCGCGCTCGCTCGTAAGCTGCGCGGACATGGCGACCGAGTCGATGTCCATACCGAGAAAAGAGATCCTCTGCACGGGGCAAAGTTTGCTCTTCCCCAGTTGACCCGAAGGCCCAGACGAGCTAGGTGCCGGAGCACTAGGTCCCTGTGTTCGCAAACCTGATCTCGAGAGTGAGCTAGGATCAGCCAGTCGTCGATATAACTCAGGATGCGAACCCCGTGTTCCCGAAGGGGAACAAGGGCAGCCTCGACGACCTTCGTGAAGGTGCGAGGAGACAGGGCTAGCCCGAAAGGGAGAACCGCGTACTGGTATGCCTGCCCCTCGAAAGCAAACCGTAGGAACGGTCTGTGTCGAGGAAGAATGGAGACATGAAAGTAGGCGTCCTTCAGGTCGATCGCTGCAAACCAATCCTGGGGCCGCACGCATTCGAGAACGCGTTTGGCGGAGAGCATCTTGAACGGCAGCCTGTGAAGGGAGCGGTTCAGCACGCGCAAGTCCAGGATTGGCCGTAACCCACCGGTTTTCTTGGAGACAATGAAGTAGGGGCTGTAGAAGCCGGACCTCATCTCGGCTGGAGGGACAGTCTCGATCGCACCCTTCGCCAGCAGGGTGAGAATCTCAGCTCTCATGATGGGGGCATTGCCACCGACCACAATGGAGCGGACTCCCCGGAAGCGGGAAGGAGACCGTGCGAACTGAATCGCATAGCCGAGCCTGATGGCGCGCGTGATCCAGCGGGACAGACGGGGAGCTCTAGCCAGGCTCCCAGGAACTGAACCAGCGGGGTCATGCGGGCCACAGGCGTCCCCCCGGGGGGGCAGCGAAGCGGAGTAACTGGCCCAGACGTGGACGGCATAGCGGCCCGGTGTGGGGGCACGGTTAGCACCCGCGCCCTGGCAGAGGGGGCCAGGGGAGGACCATGCTGGTCGTCCCGCGGGGGCCTGCTCTGCCAGGGGTCTGGCGACAGAGGGGGACAGGGGCGAAGCGGTCCGTGGACGGCACGCCGTGTCAAGCACCTCTGGGACAGAGGGGGACGAGGAGAGCACGGCTTGTGGGCGGCGCTCTGTGTCGTCCGAGAACTCTGTCTTCCCAGAGACGGGAGAGTCAGTTCTTAGGAGAATAAGGATTTTTCCCCGGCCCTCCACCGGGGAAAGGAGTGGTCCTGCTACCAACTCCTGGAAGAACTGAGTCCCATCTCTGTGGAGCCCGTCTCAGGAGCGCCGCTTAACCCGGCACGTAGCGGGGGGCGGGGCTGGAGAGGGCTGTGGCGTCCGCCCGCGGCTTCCAGAGCCGGCCCGTCTCTTTAAACGGGCGGGGTGGGAGCCGCGGGGGGGGGGCGCCTTCGGCAGTGGGCAGACCGAGGGATCTGAGCGGACGGCGGGCCATCGGGACAGAATCACGTCAGTCTGCACATGGGCGGTTGAGAGCTGTTGGGCGAAGTTCTCAACCGCACCGCCGAAGAGGCCGACCTGGGATATGGGAACGTCGGACAGACGGGGCCGCGCGACATTCAGCACATCAGACAGGTTCAGCCACAGAATGGTAGGCATCACCTGACCCAGGGAGCGTACGGCCACTTTCGTCGCTCGGAGAGCAAGGTCAGTGGCGGCGCGCGACTCAGTGAAGAGCCCTGGGTCAGTCCCGCCCTCGTGCAAGTCCATGAGCATCTGGGTCGAGGACCAGCAGAATGGCCATGGCCTGCAGAGAGGCGGCTGCCAGTCCCGTGGTGCTATATGATCTCGCCACAAATGTAGACGAAAACTATAGACCACGGGCGGGTGCTTAGGATTGCGCCGAGAAGAAGCACTCTGAGGACACATAGCATCGCAACAGAGCGTTCAGCCGGGGGAACCCCAGTGTACCCGTGACAGCGGCCCCATCGAGGGGGGAAAGGCGGATGAGATCAGCGAGCGGTCCCGAGAAAACCAGGGGGTCTTCTGGGACTTCGAGATCTCATCATGCACGTCCGGGAGGGAAGGTATTGGGGTTTGCCGTGGACGAGGGTCGGCGGCCTTACCCAAAAACCAATCGTCCCAGGAAAGCATGGCCGTCATCTCTGGATCAGACTCAGGCACAGCCGTATGCACACCAGAGGGTGGCAGCTGTGACGAGTCGTCACTTCGCAGAGAATCAAACCCACCTTGTGAAGCTGCTACAAACATAGTATCATCCTCTGTAGCTTTAAATGAAACACACGGGCCACCAGAGGGTAGACTCGTGGGAATCACCTATTCACTAGCGGGCACCGCCGTTGAGGGGAGGCTGGGGTCACGGACACAGAGTCGGCGCCTTGTTCCAGACCAACACCCTCAGGTCACCCTGGCCACCAGCCGAAGATCGGGGGGTGGATGAGGGGACTCTCACTCTTGCGAGTTCACCGAGTCTCGACCTATATGACGCGATGATCATGTTCCCACAGAGAGAACATGAGTCATCCACGAGCCCTGCTCTAGTATGATCAAGCCCAAACATACTAGACAACGCTCGTGCCCATCAGAGTCCGATACCAAGCTGCCGCAACCATTCGTTTTTTTTTTTTTTTTTTTTTAATGCACGGGCGAGCCGTCTTTAAAAAGACGTGCCGCGTGCGCTCTTTTAGAGAGAAAACTCAAGTGTTGAAGCGCCCGGGGAAGCACGCACTCTCTGATGAACCACTGCAGAGATAAGCAGGAAGCACGCACTCGCCGGAGATCGCCGTCACACCAACACTCGAGGCACTCGTTCGTGAAGCTGATAATTCAGAGTTGGCTTGTGGAGAGAAGAATACACTTGGCTCCGAAGCGAAAAACATAAACTGCTGTTGCGGACTTCCTCCTTTTATACCCACGAGGTGGGGCGGAGTTACGTCATGCAAATTCCGCAGACCCATGGCATTTCTTTGCCATTGGCTCGTTTTGTAATACTCGAAGTTGATAGGCTTTCTAAGCGAAACCCCATTCGTCGTCATCCGACGTAACTCGGAGTGACAACGAAAGGGAACAATTCGTTTTTTGTGTTTTGAATGATTCATTTCTCAGCTCAACAAGATATTTCTTTGTGCATGTGTTATAAATTTAAGTTTAGAGTAATATTAATTTACAACGTACTTACTGTAAGTTAGGGTTAGGAACAGGGCCGTATTAAGACAGTGTGGTGCCCCTGGGCACTATACCTCAAAAGCCCCCCCCACCCCCCCACCCCACCCCAAAACCCCCCCTTCAGAAATCAAGGTGATTTCTCAAATGTAATTTACTAACTTGTCCAACTACATACATGTAGGCATATGAGCAGTGAGCACTATATTCAAATGTCTCAAATCCAAATGTACATCAATTCATTGACAGCGTCAATTCACGTTTGCCCAAAAATAATACTAAATCTATCAGGTTTCTTACCTTTACAGGCTTGAAAACGGGTCAGGGGTAAAAAAGGTGAGAAGGATATTCCCCCTAGGGGGGTCCGGGGGAATGAAATTTTTAAATATTCCATATTTTAAAGCATCAATCTGATGCATTTTGAGATGCATTTTTTTGCCAACCTGGGGAGAGCTGGAGAAAGTTAACTTCAGCCATGAGTCAAAAATATTATGGCCTCCGTAGCGTTAGCTAATAATTTTACCAGCGCAGTTTAAAAATAAAAAAAATAAAGTCGAATTTCTATAACTCTGTGTGTTGAACTGATAATCACTCTTTTGTGTGTTAAACACAATCTACTTAATACAGACAACTTCATTATAAAGAAAAACAACAAATCAAAAAAAAAAAAAACATGATCATAATCTATGACAAAACTTCTATTATAAACTAGATTAGTGGGTTACTCAGCAGTAAAATTTAGAAAAATCACAAGTGCACAATAATTGTATAAAATCTGAACATTTAGTGAAAAAAAAACCATTATTTAGTGGGGAACAAATAAGAGATAATAAGTGTAGCACTAAATCTGGTAAAACGTTTTCATGTATGAAGTTTAGCAGAACTGCTTCTTCCTTGATTTTGCGCAAGCAAAGGTGTCAACTACATCCCCAAAGTCCATTTCTTTGTTACCCTCTCCACAGTTAGCTCCGGCTTCGTCAGGTTTAGCGCTGCTAGTGATCGCAATTCCCGTGATGTTCTCACCAAAAACTAGTGATGTTCTCACAAAAAAACTTTCGATCCCTGGAACATTTTGAATTGTAGCTAAACGTCTAGCGTCCTTGTCTTTCTTTAATTTTCTTTTTGCAAAACCACTCAATTGACGTCTGTCCATTTTGGATTTAGATTCATTTTCTGTAGCCGTAAAAAAAATGACACATTTGCGCGTACTTGTTGTGGACCAACTCAACTCTGACAGATTGGGGAGGGGGGAGTGATAGTGGTCATGTAATTTATTTATAATTTATTATTATTATTATTGTTAAATTAGTGTTCATAAACGAGTTATGTATGGTCTTTCAAGAATTTCAAGTTAATAATATAACAATTTACGAAAAATATTTTTAAAGCTTGTGTCATGTGGTGCCCCCCCCCCTAGTGGTTGTAAATGGTTGTAAACTGGCCCAAGTGCCCTTATGGATAATCCGGCTCTGGTTAGGAATAGGGTTTGGTTTAAGGTCAGTTGCATGTAATTATGTATAATTAATTGTTATTACAAGTAAATATAAGTGTAGGACACTGTAAAATAAATTGTTACTAAAGTATTTTGAGTGAATGTGCAATTTATTTCAAAAAGCAATGTATTCCTTGCTGAAGTATCACAAAAAAAATCGTTCTGACCCCAAACTTTTGAACTGTAGTGTATTTTTTCCATGCTGACAAATGTAAATATGTGATGCAATTTGGGAAAACCCATCACATGGTGAAATTTTACCTATTGCAGGTTTTGATACCATATTTGGCTTCAAGCCCTTTCGAAATCTGTTTTTATTTCTTTCATCGTTTGCCGGTAACAAAAGGTATGGTTATCTGAAGTCGGCTGATCGGTATGATTTTCAGGAACTGAATTTTGAGAAAAACAGGTTTAATTAACTGTCACGTCCTGCTAGCGGAAAGATTGGCGCTCCTTTTTTAATTGCCTTTTTTTTCATATCACATATTTTAGTAATCATCATAGATTACCGTTTTGACTCTTTGTGAAAACCGCTTCATACTCTGTTGTTCTCTTGTGCTCCGCATCTCACGATAACGTTGGATAAAAAAAATGAATAAAAAATAAAAAACCTTGCGTGCTATTGTAATTTACGCAGGACTGGTGGGAAATGCGCATTGATATACCTTTATTTTAGATGTTATGTGGTTTATTTTGATTGGTGAACTGTCTTTGAAGTGTTAAGAGAAGGAGAGCTACAGTATGGGGGATTTCTTTTTTCGCACCTCCGCCATGCATGTTCTTAATGAGAAAGACACAGTCTTTTCAGCTTGCCACTATAAATCGCTATATTTCTGCACTAAACTAGTGAATTTTGCCAAGATATATTCAAAGATGATAGACAAGATGTTATAGAATAATAATTGAATGAAAACCCAATTTTGAAAAAAACAACAACTGACATTCGACCTATTTTTAGACCTTACTGAAAACGTACCAGCGCGACATCCGACGGGTTTTCCCAGATCGCATCACATATATTCCATTAAAACTGAAATGATTTTCTTGTGGTGAGACCATTGAAAATGTTGGCAGGGCAGGTAGCCTACAAATCTAAACAATTGGCTAAACTATATAAAAAAAAACTATTGGCTTAACTATTTAAAAAAATAATGCAACACTATAATAAAATGTTTAATTAGCGTATTAACTTCCATTTTAAATTATGCTTTAATGAATATTTTATCCATTGCAGTACTAAGCTTACATTAGCTGTTATTCCCATGGTCACTGTGATTTTGCTATATTGTCAAATGTATTCCAAACCCTAAAACTTAACTCTACTCATAACTTATCCCTAAAATCAGAGGGAAATGATAGGTGAATAACACTTATGTGGACACACCTAAGCCTGGTTGTAAGCCTAAACTTGACATAAACTGTAAACTTGTCCCTCAAATCTGATTGGTTGAATGGAATGTTGTTCCATGATCAACAAATATGTTGTACTATGTTGTATGTTGTACTTGGTGAAATCAGGTTCACATATTCCCAGTTGGTCTCCTATCCAAGTATTAACCAAGTCAAACCTGGCTTAGCTTCCAAGATCAGACATGCACATGGTTGAATGGGAATAAATATGGAAATATGTTAATAAGATTCCGATGAGCTATGTGTTCTTATATTAGAACAATATCACATTTTATGTGTTTCAAATGTCCAGTATACAGGACACTGATTATACACCCTTAAATAATTGAATTAATATATTTAGCCATTTAAAACTAAGACTAGTAATCTCATTAGAAATAGTAAGTAGTGCATAAAGTGTAGATTCAGAAGATTCCCATTTGGATAAAGCTGCCTTATGGTTGTCCGGACAGATGTGGACAGAAGGAAAGAGAGAGAAAGGGGTTGAGAGAAAGAGAACTGGAGCTGTGCAGCGTTATCCGCAGGGGCTTTCAGTTGAGAGTCCACTTATACTGCCTTGAGTTCCAGCACTCAGACAGCCCTAATCAGCTCTCAGCAGACAGTGTCTGACCGCATAGATCACTGATTCAGATGAGCTCAATGCGTCTCAAAGCCTCTGCCGTACATGAGAGGGCATGACATGACAGACGGAGCGAGAGGCAAGCAGAAGGAAGTTGGGGCTGATCGGGAAGTGAGGGTTGACAGATGAAGTTGCAAATAAATGGAAAGGCAGACAAGAAAATATCTTACTGGACATTGACTTCGAAGTCCGTAGGGATGTACGTCGGATGCTGAAGGTGCCAACTGCAGTAGAAGCCTTTGGGGTAGGTGTTTGATCGACACGTCACCTGCGGTTCCTTTGGAAGAACTGTGAAAAAAGCAGAAGAGGGGAAATGTAAGAACCTTGTCAGCTACAACCCCTTCAGAAAACCATCAGCGGCCCAAAATACAAGTCCCAGGAGGCTTTTACGATATCCCCTGCTCCTTTGGCTGTGTAACCCCTTGAACCTCCCCCATTCCAAGCATCAAGTGGGAAAGGAAATGTAATAACCGCCCATGCCCTCCTTAAAGATTAGGGTCCTTTCTTACAGCGCCACTGGACCGTGCCTACCACTGCAAGAATTGAAACTGATGACTTGAACTGGTTGCCAGGGTTACGCATACTATTACCCCTTCCCATGTGTTCCTGTATGTGAAATGGAGAGTGATTTAAGCTCCGTTGGCTGCCGAGCGCCGCCTTCTCCTTCCTCATCTCCATTGGCCCCCGGGGGCCTGACAAACTAGAGCCCAGAAGAAACAAAACCGCTTCTAAGGCTCACCTCTGGGCTTCCCTTTGAGCTTTGATTGTGCTAAACATTGCACTAAGCTGTCAGCTCACACAGGTTCTTTCCTTACGTGATTGCGATGCGGCTGGCTTTGAGATTTCTGATAGAGATTTCTGCTGCGGATCCTTGTATCTTTGCCCTTATGGGAACTTGCAGACCTCTTAAGGCCTAATATAAAAGGCACTGACTGAAGAACATTTGAAAGGGCTTTTTCTGTGCAATCTTATTAGTGGTGCTTGCTAAAGTGCGCTAACTTACATTTGGAACTTTGTCCTTTTTTGTGTAACAGACAAGCATGTTACCTCAAATTATGTACTATTACTTGAGATAATCAACTTGGCGGATGATAAAATGGACAAAAATATCCAGCAAATGTATCTGTACATTGAAGGAGGAACCCAAATAAAGACACTAGAATATATTGATAGACTTGAGGGTGGGCTCTTTTGATTTGGACCAATCAGCAACCACATTGTAACAGTCTACCAACCACCAAATACAAATGAAGAAAATCCACCAATGCTACAAGACAAATTACACTTGCATTCTAGATAGAAAACAAGCCTTAACATCAGTTTTTCTTCTTAGGTAAATAAATCAAGTTTAGATATCTTTACTATAAAACAAGATAAAAAACATTATTTACTGAAGTGTACAAACAATTACAAATTACATAATAACCCATCCTTCAATAACCTCTCAATTGACCCTTTCACATTTTTTCTTCGTCAAATATATTCTATTGGGTCCCACTTTATATTAAGTGGCTTTAAGTACTATGTACTTACATTGAAATTAATAATTTGATACAATGGACGTATTGTATGCATACATGTTTTTACATTGTACTTATATTTTGAAAATACCTGCAAGTAATTACAGCTGTAATAAATGTATGTAATTACATTTGTAATTACACAGTTGACCCTTCCCTTACATCTTAACCCACCCTTAAACCTACCCATACCACCACACCAGCCCCTACCCTTACCCGTGTCACATCTCAATAGCAGCAAAAGTGTTGTACAATACAACATGAACACAATAAGTACATTGTACTTATTTTTCGATGTAAGTAAAAAGTACTTAAAGCCACTTAATATAAAGTGGGACCCTTGGGGGAAACAGCTTGTCCAATTCGTTAGTCCGCAATGAAGATTCAGTCGCCAATTGAGTTTTACACTTTTGTTAAGAAGTAAACAGGAATATTGATAAAAAAAAATCACAACCCACACATTAACAGACTGGTGTTACATAGTTCATTGCTAGACTAAAATATCAACAAGAAGATGCTGAAAATGATCTGTGTGGGAAAACATAGTAGCACACTTGTTAGAGGAGAGGAGGGGTCCAGAGCATGATGTGTTTGACCTGACATTCCAACCATGAGCTGCTAGCTCAGTGCTTCGACAGTTTCTCCTTAGGAAGTGCATTCCTCCATAGAGTTCAGCCTGCAGGAGGCCTTCCTCACCTTCAGGACAAATGGGCACACTGACAGCTCACGGACCCTCATCCCTGGCTACTAAAAACACAGAAACCCTCCCCTTTCACTTCCCCACCCTTCCCAAAAGAAAGTGCATGGCCATCCGCACAGTGGAAGAGGTGAAAGCGGCAAAACAAAAGAAGGTTGCTTTTCTGAGAGAATTTGCAACCTAGCAACACTTCTATTGTTTCCTTTATGCTTTTTTCTTTCGTTCCCCCCCTTTATGTAGGACAGAATGTTGTTGAATTAACAACAAAGACATATCTCACTGTTATTCCTTACAAGTAATTTCATCTAGGCTACCAGTGCCAAAGGATTAGCTTTAACCAGATATGTAGAGAAACTACACAAAAGTGTCACTTAAGCCATTTTGATTGCACTAGCATTGTAGGAAACGAATGGGAAAGTTATTTCAAATGTTAGAGTTTGGAGGGTAAATCTCACAAAGAAAGGTCTGGGTTTTTTTTCACTGGAAAATTTAAATAAATGAAAAAATATGAAATCATACAACTTTCTATATTTTTAAGTATTTATTTATTTATTTATTATGTATTTATTTAGTTTTGCACCATGATAATATTGTCATGAAATTTAAGCACATTTTCTCTCAAAATTATCCTTGTTGTAAACACAAAAAAAACAACAACAATTGTATTGCAGTAATGAATATCTTCTGGACACAATCATTTTTAACTTACAATCTGCATAGATTAAATTCAAGTAAATTCAGTAAATTAACGTGTGTATATTTACTTAATTGTAAAGGATTTTTACTTCATTTTAAATTGTACTTAATATTATTTCATATTAATAATCAAGAAAATAATGTCACAATAAAAAAAAGAAAAAATATTTATTTATGCAAACACAATTTCTAACTATTGATTACATGGCTGGTTATGACCTGGCTATTTTCTTGACAGTTTTTATGAGATTCACCCATTTTGTTTACCGTGAATATTAAAAGCAAAAATGCTTTATGTAAAGTTGGAACTGCTTGCCTCATTATTGTTTGCCTCACATATGCTATAACCTCTGCATTGATAATGTGTATGATTGATTTAATGTGCATGACTGAGAAATTCTTTTTCTTGTATTTCTCAGGCCTCTCCTTTGTATTTGAATTGCATTTGAATGCAAGAATGTGAAAAAACTAGGGTGGGATAAGCCCAACATTTTTTTTTTTCAACCGCTGTGATCTCAGTTTGTTCAGCAAGACCTCAGTTTATGCAGCCATAAACCTTAAGAGTGCTGTCATATCATATACAGGCCAAGCAAATGATACCTTCCAAACTCCTGGTACAAAAAGAGAAACTTCAGTAGTATTTGGAATAAAAGCTGATAATTGCAGAAGTCAATGAAGAGGTGCAATTTAGCTGTCAGACGAAATACACTTACTGGTGAAAAAAAATCCTTCTCTGCCTTCCGGAGTCCTGTTTTCCTATATTGATGCAATTTAAATGAAACAGACGAAAACATTTGCCTTTGACCTCGGCTGCTTATTCCTTAACCCCACTTTTAAATCCGAATCGTACTTGTCACTCAACGTGCTGAAAGCATCATGTGCGATTCTGACCAAGTCTACGACCCTAGACGCATCAGGTAAACTCTTTCACACACTCAACAAATCCAGCTGGTCATACAAAACCCCAAAAGGAAAAGCTGTGCTATTGGCCCCCTGTATTGTCGGCTGTCTGCTCTCTTATCTGAGGCCATTAAAAGGCCAGCACAATGAAAGACATGGTTGCAGGGGTCACTTGACAAACGTCAAATCGCCAGGCCACATGAAAGGCGAGCGAAAGAATCCCAGGCGACCACCGCTATCATCACTAACTGCTGATCTGTCAAAGCTGGCTCTGAGCCCCCCTCCATGACATGTCTGGAATGTGTGCTATGTGCTCGGCAATTGGAAGCAGCGGCAAAATGAGTGTGGGGAGGGGGACAGGGGCTTGAGTTGCATGGAAGGCCTCTAACAGCAAAAAAAGTGGAGATCAGTCAAAGGAAACACCTAATGTTGTCTAGCCCAGCACCTAATGTGCCGTCAGACACAGCTGACAAGTTCATAATCTGGAAGCATTCTGTGGGTGTGTGAAAGCTTGCATAGCCATAATTATTTAATAAAAAAACGTGTTGTCTAATGCAGCTGCTTTTGCAGTGATACACACAGCATTTTTAAATATTTTCTTTAACACATGGGTGCTCTATACAACACGTGACCTGTACAATCAATGTCATAGGAAACACTTGGGCCATGCAAGCATTTATAAATAACTTTTTATATAAGTTCTTAAGAATCTTCTTTGCATATTCTATTACGGTATTATAAATATGTTATAAAACAGTTATTACTAAATCTTTAATTCATCTATGCATGTTACACCACACTGTTCAATAAAGTAAACTTTCTTCAATTGTTATTTTAATTTAACATGGATATTTGTTAATTTGGACTTATTTGTTTATTTATTTTTTAGCTTTTTGTAGGATTTAAGTTGTATTTTAACCCTCTAAGGTCGGCTATCGCGTTGGCGCGATAGTCTCGCTTTTTTTCTTATCAGTGCAAAAGAGACTCAAAATACTCTGTTGATTTTGATCTTACGTGTTAGTGTTATACATCATTCGATCCTGTTAAGTTTCTATTTTTTAGTGTATACTCACAATATAAACAAAGTATTGTGCTTTTAGTCAAATAAAGAAAAATAAACATGATGCTAGTTTTGCCGTCTCTCTGTCAGTGAAGTCCATTCTGAAACGCGTCCGAAAATGAACTGTAATTCCGCGAATACTTGTCATACAGGCACGAGTGTTTTCCATAATGAAGCTTGAACTCTCTTCTTTTAAATGAATTAATTTATATAAAAAAACAAATATTCTCAGTTTATGTAATCTGTATGAAAAGAGAGAGATGTCAGTCTTTTTCTTTCCAGCTCATTATACCTCATTACGTGTTAATGTGCCACGCCCACAGACAGCACGCCGGTATTCAAACGCAAATGATCTAAGGCAAGCCATTCAAACATGCCAACGCCCACCAGCTGGATTATAAAACACATCATGTTTAGGAAGTATCTTACTACCGCTGTGTACACAGCATATCCCTACGCTGTAAGGAATAATACTATCTAATAACCCTGGAAAATGTACCAGAAGTGCTGGCAGTTTCATGTCGAGGAGCAACGGATCCAGCTGATGTAGTAAGTCATTTATTCTTAAGTGCTTTGTTCTAATCGCGATATTGAATAGTGTCTGTAAACCGCAAAAAGACTGTTTAAATATGAATTGCGTGTCTGTGTGTAGGCTAAATGATGAATGAACGACACAGGCGCGCGCGCGCGTTGTTTACTTCAGTTATACAGTCTGTTCATTCTGTGCCGTTCATTCACTCTCGCACCTACATTAGTGAACATGTTATTTTTACATGGACACATCCAAACTAGAGTTCTCAACGGGCCTGAAAATTACAACCCGACCGGACCCGGCCCGTGGCTTTTAAAGCCCGGACCCGATGTAACCTGACACATCAACATGAATTATCTGCCCGAACCCGGCCCGCGGCCCGACGCCGATTTTCTTTTTCTTCTTCTTTTTTTCTCATACACGTATTATCATGACCAGCAGACGGGAATTCAAATCAACCTTTAATGTTCACGTCTTTTAACAATAGCTTACAAACAATACAAACAACTGAAACAAACTTTAAATATATAAATAGGCTTTATAGGCTACTAAATATGCCTCAAATAAAAATCTTCTGGACGACCCTGTTTTTTTGCTGTCATATTTCATCAGCACCTTACATTTTGAGCATTGCACATAACCTGTAGAATTTCCATCAGAATCCAGCACCACTCCAAACACTTTCCAGACCTCTGATTTTCCCACTCCTGTAGTAGCGACGGTGAATTCACCTGCGGCAAGTTTACTTTTCACCAACTCCATCTTCTTCTCCATGCTAGAGGCGCGCACACAGCGGCGTCAGGTCTGCCCCCGCGATGCACGTTGCACGCAGCAGCCAGACTTTCTTTACGGTGAACAGCAGCGATGATTAATTTTTTATTTTTCTTTCACTGAGTGGAAAAGATTAAGCCCGAGGTCCGACCCGACCCGAGTCATTTGCTTATATTTTCGACCCGAACCCGTCCCGAACCCGTGGGTCCCGTCGGGTTTGTCGGGCCGACCCGGCCCGTTGAGAACTCTAATCCAAACTATATTGCTATAGCCTACTAAGATGAGTAAAAATAGACTGAAATACGTTGAAATAAAATGTCTGTATAAGCAACAAACTGCAAATTAACATGCTAATATAATATCATAAACACGATATGTTACAGACTAAATGTGAATGTTTAGACAAGATTTCGTGATTGGTTTTGGATAGATTATAAAGTTTTGACTGTAAAAAAAGACTACGGTCACATTAAATAGGTAAGCTTTTGTTCGCCAATTTCTGCTCTTATGTTAAATATACTATAGTATGGGATGTTTTGTCAAAAATAAAGTAGGTATATTGAATTATCTACTAAGATGTCATTATAGTGTTTGTTTCAATATTCAAACCAATGAATCCTTACCTTTTTTAATACGTATGATAAAATGTATACTTTTTACAAAGAAAGAATACACTTGAAATATTGTTAAAATTGTAATTGTTGTTGTAATTGTAACCTATTTGTAATTGGTTACAATTTCTAATTGTAAAATATATATATACAGATCCTTCTCAAAAAATTAGCATATTGTGATAAAGTTCATTATTTTCCATAATGTAATGATAAAAATTAAACTTTCATATATTTTAGATTCATTGCACACCAACTGAAATATTTAAGGTCTTTTATTGTTTTAATACTGATGATTTTGGCATACAGCTCATGAAAACCCAAAATTCCTATCTAAAAAAATTAGCATATTTCATCCGACCAATAAAAGAAGTGTTTTTAATACAAAAAAAGTCAACCTTCAAATAATTATGTTCAGTTATGCACTCAATACTTGGTCGGGAATCCTTTTGCAGAAATTACTGCTCCAATGCGGCGTGGCATGGAGGCAATCAGCCTGTGGCACTGCTGAGGTGTTATGGAGGCCCAGGATGCTTCGATAGTGGCCTTAAGCTCATCCAGAGTGTTGGGTCTTGCGTCTCTCAACTTTCTCTTCACAATATCCCACAGATTCTCTATGGGGTTCAGGTCAGTAGAGTTGGTAGGCCAATTGAGCACAGTAATACCATGGTCAGTAAACCATTTACCATTGGTTTTGGCACTGTGAGCAGGTGCCAGGTCGTGCTGAAAAATGCAATCTTCATCTCCATAAAGCTTTTCAGCAGATGGAAGCATGAAGTGCTCCAAAATCTCCTGATAGCTAGCTGCATTGACCCTGCCCTTGATAAAACACAGTGGACCAACACCAGCAGCTGACATGGCACCCCAGACCATCACTGACTGTGGGTACTTGACACTGGACTTCAGGCATTTTGGCATTTCCTTCTCCCCAGTCTTCCTCCAGACTCTGGCACCTTGATTTCCGAATGACATGCAAAATTTGCTTTCATCCGAAAAAAGTACTTTGGACCACTGAGCAACAGTCCAGCGCTGCTTCTCTGTAGCCCAGGTCAGGCGCTTCTGCCGCTGTTTCTGGTTCAAAAGTGGCTTGACCTGGGGAATGCGGCACCTGTAGCCCATTTCCTGCACACGCCTGTCCACGGTGGCTCTGGATGTTTCTACTCCAGACTCAGTCCACTGCTTCCGCAGGTCCCCCAAGGTCTGGAATCGGTCCTTCCGAGGTCTGGAAGCATTTTTTGCCACACTTTTTCCTTCCCACAGACTTCCCACTGAGGTGCCTTGATACAGCACTCTGGGAACAGCCTATTTGTTCAGAAATTTATTTCTGTGTCTTACCCTCTTGCTTGAGGGTGTCAATGATGGCCTTCTGGACAGCAGTCAGGTCGGCAGTCTTACCCATGATTGCGGTTTTGAGTAATGAAACAGGCTGGGAGTTTTTAAAAGCCTCAGGAATCTTTTGCAGGTGTTTAGAGTTAATTAGTTGATTAGGTTAATAGCTTGTTTAGAGATCCTTTTCATGATATGCTAATTTTTTGAGATAGGAATTTTGGGTTTTCATGAGCTGTATGCCAAAATCATCAGTATTAAAACAATTAAAGACCTGAAAAATTTCAGTTGGTGTGCAATGAATCTAAAATATATGAAAGTTTAATTTTTATCATTACATTATGGAAAATAATTAACTTTATCACAATATGCTAATTTTTTGAGAAGGACCTGTATATATATATAATTTCTTTTGTCTGAGGTCGCATTCTTTGGTACCCAGTGACACAGCTGTGTGAAAGGCTCATTAATATGCAGCTCGCACATTATCCGGCCTTTGTCTTCTCAGGTGTGAACACGCCTCCACGCATATTGCCTTTCCAAACAAAAGGTGTCTTATAAAATTTAAATCAATGTATTGTTTTGTGTAAATGATTAGGCAGAATGATTTTCAGATCATTTTGAAGCAAAAATTCTAGGCAACAACACCCATTAGTCAAAAGTCTTGTGGACACATATTTAGTATGTGTTTTGTGGCCTTATTTCAGACACTTTAAGTTTTAGTTTTTTCAATAACCATGCATAAACAATATTCTCTCAAAAATACAAACATGTACATACATCTTGCTCACATATTATGGTAGCGCTGTTTGTGCTAAATAGAGTGTAATTACACCTTTGCAATTAATATGTTTATATTATGTCAGGGCATGTCAGGGCATGTCAAAACATCTCAAGGACCCCTAAAACACCTTAGACCTCAGAGGGTTAAAGATGTGCTCGCCTTTATCTACAAAATCCAAATCGTATTATATTTCTATATGTTGGTTAACCTAAATTGTGCTTTTATTTTTGCATCTTGTCTAGAAGATCAGGATTTGGGGGGTGGGGTCTTCAAACAGGCAAAACCATCATCATAAATTAGTCACAGTGCTCGTCCTGTGCGGAAAGTGCCTCGCTGGCATCTTTTCAAGGAACAGCTTTGCTCCGTCTGTGCATGCATGCAAATTCATCTTATGCCTAGGATCCTAATCGAAAGTCCAATATAAAAAAAGCTCCATAAATCCTCGACAGAGGTGCATGAATCGGAGTGAGGGTGAGGCCTATAGAAGACCACTGCTATAGACCAGCCAAATGAATTGTTCTCCCACAAGTGCCAATAAATCATCAATCTCCTCTGAGTATGTACTGCATCAACTGAACACTATTGGCAGGGTTTGTCTTTGCCCCCCCTTTCATGAGCAAAACAAGGCGGCACTTTACTCATGCTATGTTTTGTTGGTAAAACATTTCTCCTCTTGACCATATGTTTCGACACACCGTAGAGACAGACAGAGCTGAGCAAATGGGAGAGGAAAAATCCAGTCAGCAATCTTTAGCAGAATAATTTCAAAGCATCACACAAGCAAAATCCACCATGATACGGTGACAGTAAATCTGAGAGTAATATACTGTGCAGTGTTAACAGTCTGTGGGGTTCACAATCTATTTAACAGTGAAAGCTGTAGAAAAAACATGGTATATACTTTGTTTAAAAAAAAAGCCTGGTCTCAAAGGCTTTGTCAGGGTAGGTGCTGTTGTTTTCACTCAACGTGTGTTCGTTGAGGGTGGTCTAGTAATGTAAACCAGCTCTCAACAGCTTCAAATCACTAGATTTAGACTATTTTCTTACCCATGAAAAGAAATTAGTTAGCATGACTTGTAGCTAACCGAAGCTATGAGTAGTAATTAAGTAATACAATTGCTACTGGTTAAATATATAACATCAAGCAATTAGTTTAATATGTAACAGTCCCCGCAGCTTTTCAAACTGGTTGCTATAATTGTCTCTTGTTAACTGCTGAGCTGTGTGATGCTGCGGAAACCAACAGACAAACCTTTCCAGACCAATTGCTCAGACCAATTGGAGCATTCCCAGAAATCACATCTGAGTCTACATTATCACCAGCCATCCCTTTTAGCCCTCTGTGACCAAAGCAACCAGTCTAATATTATATCCACTTCAGTGAAATTGCATAATTTTTTTTTTTTTTTTAAATCCAAAATTCTCTAAGGTGAATTTGAAAGGTAGCAACACAAGTTGTACATATGCAGTGACTAGAGCAGAGACCATCTGTACAGGATGGAATACATGAATAATACTATCAGTACTCTAAACCTCAAGGCAGTATTTTTATATTGAAACCATTAGCATGTGGTGGAAAAAAATAGCAGTTCTGTTTCCACAGACCCTCTCCTGCATTGTCCCTTAACCATCCGATTATCATCAAGACAAAGGGATGTTTGAGAGATTTTAATTTTAAGGACGTAAAAAGTTCTGGTCACTCCGGAGGGAATTCCTCAGATAGGGGTTGGAACTGTGAACTAGCACTAGAGTGAATCTCGATTTAGGATTAAGGAATACTTCACAGTGCAGTATTTTAAAATGGACAAGTTGGAATTGACAAAGTGGACTACATTCTGTGACCCCGTCTTTGCATTTTCAAGTCTTGCACACAAAATAAATTTCTGCCACTGAATTTTACCAGTCAGTATTTTAGACCAAAAAGTAAACATTTGTAATCATGGTTTACAGGTTCCTGGGTATCTCCTATTCAGAAAGCATTAAGAAAACTTCTCACACTGTGTGCTTCTTGAAAGGCAGTGCTGTTCAATCCTGTGATCAGAGGGCAACTTTCCTTTAGAGTCTTTCACATACCTACCTGGAAGTTTCTAGTGATCCTGAAGACCTAGATTAGTTGTTCAGGTGTGTTTAATTAAGATTAGTGCTCAACTCCCCTGGAAGGGGGCCCTCCATGAATAGGATTGTACACCCCTGCTTAAAGGGTTTGTTGTATAACTTTCTTCTTTGGAACACAAAAGGAGAATTTATTGAGAATATCCTGGCCACTGAGGTATTATCGGGACCGTCAAGCTTCAAAATTACCCATAGTGCAATGATATGTCTTCTGAAACCATACGATATGTCAAGAACAGACATACATTTAAGATGTTATGCACTAAGAACCTTGGCATTCACTCTAGCTCTACTTTGTGTGTTTGTGTGAGCATTGTTCTTTTGAGTCAAATATTTTCAGTGAATCAATTAATCCAACCTTTTCAGTAGTCTGATTGATTTGTGCATGAATCAGACAGATATGGTTCTCATGATCACCTCACTGACAGCACACTGGATGGAAAGATTAACAGTGAAAAATAACTTAAATTTTAGTATGTTCATCACACAAAGTTATAGTATAATTTTGTATGATCATATGATAATAAGTATCGTTATGGTGATTTTGCGTCCTGAAACTTGAAGCTTGTGTCCACAGGCAATTATTTTTGTCTCTTCCTTCCATTCAGTCACAAAGTTAAAGAACCCAATACTTGGACAGGGAGGACAGGGAGGAGGCGTAAGTCATCAAGGGGGAATTAGCCTCTGAAGTGGGTCATCATGAGGGGCTAATTTGACAGAAATGCGGGGAGGAAGACTGATGATCGCTGAGCATGTGGTTGAAAAACAAAGAGGGACGGGCTGATGGATGAAGGAGGGGTGGGAGAGGTAAATGGACTGCCCTGGCAGACAACAGCATGGACAAAGTAAAGCCTGAACTGAGCAGTGTTTGGGTGGTCTTTGAGCCAAGGTGGACTTCCATGAGAAAAGTGTCTCTTCCTGGGAGTTTTTCTAAGTTCTATCTTAACAATACCCTGAAATCCAAGTGAAGTAAAATATCTCTTAATGTGTGTGTGTGTTTTGTAGAGTTTAGTCATTATCATGCATGCCTTACTGGGAAACAAGAGTGTCTGCATTTGTAATAGATGGGTCTTGACAGGGGTGTTATTAATCGAGAGCACTGAGGAATGTCTTTGCACTTACTCAAAATTATTAGTCAAAAGCCAAAAAAAAAAAAAACTATTGCATATCATCTGAAGCATGAAAGTTAACACGAATGAGAACCTCTAACATTCTCTAATTGGTAATAAGGGCCTCTTTACAACTAGAGTGAAATGTGCAATCACCAAAATATGACATATGCACTAAACAAACTAGCTAAAGAAATATAGATTAAAGTAAAAAAAACATAAAACCAACATAAAAAAAAAGTTAATCTCCTAGACTGGCCAATTTGATTGTCAGCAAGTCTAGCTCAACTCCCAACCTGGTTAAATTTGTGTTCAACTGGTTTTGCTGACTGGTCAGCTGGTCTGCCTGGCAATGGGCAAAAACAATCCAAACAGACTGGCCTAACCCGCTTGATCAGAATGGGAGAGCTAAGACATGCATGTATATGTGTATATATATATATATATATATATATATATATATATATATATATATATATATATATATATATATATATATATTTTTTTTTTTATATATATATATATATATTAGGGCTGGGCAAGTTAACCCGTTATTATCGCGTTAACGCATTTATTAATTAATGCCGACAATTTTTTTATCGCACGTTAACGCAGTTTTTTTATTATTATTATTTTGAAAGTCCGTTGCTCACTGGCTCTGAATACACATAGGCCTACAGTCAAACCATGATCACAGGAGGGGTGGGATGTTGGTCAGCCAGCAAATAACCCACCCAAACAAGCAGTGGAGAGAGGCAGGTTCTCTCTGGTGAACAGTTAAAGGGTTGGGCTCCGCGAGTGAATGACAGGCGCTCTATGGATAGTAGGCCTACCTATAAAACCAATAGATAATAACTATTTAGATTCTGGAAACTCACTAACAGCGAGCCGAGGATCAGTCTCTCTTCTAATGATTTGTGCTGCGCGTCCTTTATAAAAAGTTATAGACAATTCAACTTCGGCCACGAGCGGGCGCGTGCTTGAGGCGAGCATGACCGCAACGGCTTCACAGGAACGCACCCGCTTGTCGCTGCAGCTTGTGCTCGACCACTTCACCTCACTCTTGGCTGATTTATACTTCTGCGTCGGACTTACGCCGAAGACAATACGCTATAGCCTACGCGTTGGTTTTCATTTATATCTCTGCGTCGTTGTCCGCGTTGACGCGCAATTACACATGCAGAGGGAGCATGTGAAACCCGGGGAGCGGTTGTAGCAATCACAGCGCTTGCGGTACGCGTAGAATTGACGTTACATTTTTGGAGAGGTGCACGTCAGGGTACGCCGAAGTGTATGCGCGCTACACAGCAACAGCGTGAGTATAAAGTATAAATTGTTTTTTTTACTCTGTTTAATGTAATCTTACGTGGGAAACCATGGCATGACCAAACCTAAGCTACTATAAGTAACGTTGGTCGACTTATATAGTAGTGATCATGACCTCTGACTACTACATAGACTGTTTCTGCTGCTCCCTGATAAAAGATACCTGTTGATACCTGTTCAAAAAAAAAAAAACAAGAAAACTGGACTCGTTTTAACATACTAGATAAAAGGTAATGCCCTGGCAGTGGCAAATAGCTTTGTTTAAATATTTGATTTGATTACATTAATGTTTAAGTTGAGATTTGAGATTACTGTGTAAAGGGAATACTGCTGGTATAAAAGCACCTTATTTGTTTAAAGTTATTGCACTTTTGTGTATATAGCAGTACATTTAAATCAAAAGTGCGCAATACACTACTTTAGAAGTCATTATTCAATTTTGCCCATAACAATGCGACTAATCGCGATTAATCGCAAGAAAACCATGCGATTAATCGCGATTAAAAAAATTTTATCGTTGCCCAGCACTAATATATATATATATATTAGTGCTGTCAAACGATTAAAATATTTAATCGCGATTAATCGCATTAATGTCATAGTTAACTCGCGATTAATCGCATTCGATTAATCTATTCTAAATGTCTCTTGATTTCTTTTTGTTCATTATTTTTTCTCATTTTAATGCTCTTATCAACATGAAAAAAGTGGATTGCTTGCTTTATGCACATTTTTTTTATTATTGAAAACAACATTGGCAATACTGTGTTCAATTTCACACTAACATTCTCACTTGGAGCAAATAATTTCTTTGTAACACAATGTAACACTGTCCATCAATAAAAGGGTGAAAGAAATACTGACGAGGTACTGATATTGACGAGGGGGCGGAGAATTCGCATCAGCTGTGCGTGTGTGCTTGGCCATCATCAAGTGGTATTTCAGACTGGACGTGCTGCGATGATGATAGCTCAGTTCATAACGACAAAACACACAGATCACTTTGGTCTAGTCAGTGGAACCATTTGGCAACTTTTTAAAAGTAAACTTTCCATTCAGAATCTTATTGGGATCCATTTCGGCGTCTCGCGCTCGTCATCCACTCAAAACATAACTTTAACCTATTTGGCCGGCTCGCAAGCCCAAACAAGTATGTGCACGTGCCTGTTGTTTTGTTTCCAGTCTAGCTAGATCCACTTGCGCTTTGGTCGACGAAGCAACAAAACGTCCTCGCACGGCGCAAGCCCTTGAAATGAATGGGTTTCATAGCACAGCGCCGAGCATGCCGCGTCCTGTTGCAAAAGCATGTGAAAAAAACTACAAAGTTTGCTAGGCCAAAAAGACCGTTAATCTTGCGATAAAAAAATTAATCGCGTTAAAATGGTTTTGCGTTAACGCCGTTAATAACGCGTTTAACTGACAGCCCTAATATATATATATATATATATATATATATATATATATATATATATATATATATATATATATATATATATATATATATATATGTATGAAATAAGGATAGAGGTAAGCATCAGGCTATAGCTCACAGACCATATCATCTCCAATGTCTCACAGCTCTCCAATTAGTCAAGGATTATCTAGCAGTGAGGATGGATAGACCTCAATGAAACATCAAGCTGTTAAAAAAATCCAATATTCCCTCTAAATCGCTCAGAACAGTGCTTCAGTTTCCCTTTTTTTATGAATGTGTGTGAACAGCTGGGAAGTTTGGTCCAGTCTACAGTAGGGTGGGTAATGGTGGACGGCAAGTCCAATATTCCAAAGAAAGCCAGGGGATAAATGGTGTCCATTGTGTGGAAGGAGCTCCCTGTCATTTCACAGTCATGCTAATGGCTCTAATCTGACAGTGGGCTCTGGTAGTTGGCTCTTTGCTCCTTGCCTTTTCCTGACGTCCCCCCTCTACCTCCAGCCCCTTCACATTCCTGTCCCCCGTGTCATCAGCCAGGAACGGGCGGCATTACATGCCTGTTTGTTCCCTTTGTCATACAGCCTTCTCCAGCTATTAGGGTTTGGGTTAGGAGGGGCAGTGGTTTGGGGGTTAAAGACTGAGAAAACGGGTGTTATGAGGGGGAGGATGTTGGGTTTCTGCCTGAGACCACTAAGCTCAAACACTGGCCCACATTCACTCTACCCCTGCTGATCACTAGCCATTGTTTCTGATCAGTCAGGAATTTGCTCATGCAAAGCCTTCTTTGACTGAAAACCGCAGACCGTTGGGTTTGATCAACTGAAAATGACAGCAGAGATTTTGCTTAGACTCACTCTGGCTTTAGGGCAATAAACCTACAGATGTTTAGCCTCCTAGATCTACCCTAGACACCTGCAGATGTGTACAGTGTGGCTGTAGCCTCCTTATTATGCGAGAAGACTGAGCAATTGAGCTGAAAATTGGTACACCAAGACAATCTAAAGCCATGTGGGTCGAGCAGGGATGAGAGTGAATCAGCTTAAAATACCAAGGTAATCTACTCTGACAGGCCCAAAAGCAATTGGAATTTAACAGCACATGGGTGCTTCAGAAACCCATGGGTATGCAGGATTGTTTTCATCCTGTTTTGGCCCATCAGTCCGCTAGATAATGGAGAAGGTTGCTAAGAGTTTAAGATGTATCTTCAGTGAGGTGAGGTGAAGTAATGGCTTCTAATATGCGCGTAAGAAAAGTAATTTGGCCAAAAAAAAGCCCAACGACACATTGGTATTTGTAGACGGCTCAGTTCCTGTCTGGCAAATTTAATCACGGCACAAAGTTTGTCTCGGGACTTACCACTCAGTGTTTAATTAGTAACTGTTAAAAGTTTAAAGTTTAAACCAGGGATTAGAAGTCCTAGTGAGAGGATTAGTCCAAAATACCAGTCTGGGTTTGGAAATAGATTCAAGGCTTTAAATGCATGGCAGAGTTCATCTCGTTTTGGAAAAAGAAACCCAGAAAGGTGTCATTATAGGCAATCATTTAAGGATGGGCGGTTCTTACGAATGTTGATGAGCAAATGGATTGCAAACCTCACGGTTGTGTTTGTCAGGCAGATTCCTGACACAAGCAATGCCTGACAACTTAATTTATCAGTCTGTAGATGGACACTTCTCCCCAAAGATGGAATGCCTTGATTTCACTCAGAATTTTAATAGGTCTGACTGCTCCAGGGCTTCTGACCTGTGGGATAAAGATTCTATTACTACAAGGGCAACCCCTGAGTTGTGGTTTGCCTCAGAAAGACGGCTTCAGCCAAGAAACACTTGCCAGATGAATAGTTAAAATACAAGGGTTAAAAAAATGGGTGGAAATAGTTCTAATGGGGGCAGCAGGAGCATAAAGTGCTCTCTAATTTCAGTCTAATTTTCTTTGAGAGGAAAATGACAGGTTAAGTTGAATGGTTCCCCTTAATATTTACCGTTTCTCCTGACATTTTCCTCTGCGGTGTTCTTGTGAAAATATCAGGCAGATTAACATTTTTGATGGGTAAGCCAAGAATCCCTGCAGGAATCACATCGGGGACTTAATTTCTGCACCGCAACGACGGCATAAATGATCCCTCTGCTTATAATTAGGTAGCGGGACTCTGTTGAAACTTTGGAACATGCTTGGGCCAAGTGAAAATTAGTCACAGTTCAACAGATGTCTGTAATTTCTGTAAAAAGGATATGAAGTTAAGTAAAGGTTTTCAAGCCAGCTTCAGACCCAATGTAAACATTCCCTCCCACAAAGGGCAAAAAGCGGAGGATGCGGTGCTTAGTCTACATTCTCGATTGCAAAGAATTCTGGGGTTCGTCCCAAATGACAAATCACACACTTAGCCGGGAGACAGTGGCCATTTGGGAATGTGTACCAGGGTTGCTTTGGGTGCTTCAGGCGTAAGAAAGAATGAATTCCATTGATTCACTGGACCATGAATGGACTTCAGAGAGTTGTACCCCCACCACAGCCGCCTTGCACCCAAACTTCCTTTTGAGTTAAGCATCCTCTCTTCCATGCACCTACAGTCCACTCAGAACACAGTTGCTGTTTTTGGAGGGATTTTGAGAAGATGTCATTTTTAAGACTAATGCATATGGAAATGAGTTTAAGTAAGCAAACAACTGATAACCACTAACATTATTGAAAATGTTATGAAATAGTAATTTCTGAGCAGGGCTTAACACTCTTTTTGAACACAAGGCAGCCAACCACCAGTGACGTTCATAAGCTGAACATGAAATATAGGGAACATTATAAGGAAGTTAAGAATGGATTATGGCATCTTGTATCACAAATCAGGCATTCTATACTGATGAGTTCAAGAGGTTGCCGGAGATCTCAAGGAGGAGAGGATGTTTCAGTCCATATGGTTGGTCAACACATACAGCATGTAATTGTACGGGAAGATACCTACAACAAACAGAACAAATAAAATAAATGCAAATTTTTTTAACAGCATAGTGCGCATTAGTGTCATTTTTATATTTCATCGTGAACACTACAATTTTGTATCTGTTACATTTGGCAATAATGTAACTTGAAACTTTAATACCTGAAGTCAAACAGACGTATACAAGAACCACCACTAACCATAAACGCTTAAATCAACAACGCATTGTCTTAAAACATGTGTTGCTAACATATTTCACTAAATCCACTGCAGTCAGCCTCACCCCACACAAAGCTAAGGACTGTTTGGATCAGCAAGGCAGCATGCGATTTGGGCAAAATATGCAATTCTCATTAGGGTCTGGAGTTATGGGCTAGCCAGACCCAGAGTCCTCTGTCTCAATTAATGGCAACGACGTCCGCAATGAGAACAAATCACCTGGGTTCTCCAGACAGTCGGCTTCCATCTCCGAAGAGTCGGACAGATTCACTTGCAGACATCTGGTCCATTTACAAATTGGAAAATGCAATTTAAGGAAGAAAAAAAAGAAACATCAAGAGAGAATTTTGTGCAGACTGAAGATTCTGCAGGAATCAAACTAAATTCCCCTTTGCACTTCTGTGTGTCTGGCCCATAAATAATATTGTGTACCAGGAAGCAAGAGAGACAGTAGGAAACAATCTATAAAATGCAAGCTTGTTATTCTGAGAAAAATTTTGCTTCTTTTATTAAATGTTGCATTGCTATTTCAATTACCTTTTCCCCATGTAACAAAGCTCTTTTCAAAGAGTTGCCTTTAATCCTAGAGTAAATAAAAACAGCTATCCACATAAAGCTGGGCCATAAAGTTTTAAAATTAACGAGGCTCAGGAGAGAAGACTAAACCATCTGTAACATCATAATTTAAGTTTTATAGATTCACCTAATAAGGTTTTTATTCATGTACATTTTTTTGGACCACTAGGGTTCTTACTCGGAACATTATACAGGTAATAAAGAGAGAAATCTGTATGAATCTCTGTGTTCTGCAAAACACAAAAGTAAATATTTTGAAGGACATTTGGATCCAAACAACACATTCATTGTATGAAAAAAATACGTTTTTCAAAATATCTTTTGTGTTCAACAGACATATAAGTTTGAGGATGAATGAACTATCAGTTACCATGAAATCCAAATCCACAATTCCCTTTTTTATGGAATGTTGCAGTGTTTATTATAAATGATTTATTCGGCCTACATTTTTTGTTTCTCATCTGTGAAGCAGTTTAATTTGGATACAACAACAACAACAACAACCACCACAATTACTGTTTTTGTGGCAAATTTAATATGTAATAACTGTCAAACAAATGATAGAAGTGCCTTATAAATGTTAGTAGACTCAGATTATTGCGTAACATGCCCCATTGAAACTGTTCTTTATTTTTTAGAACACTCACTACAACTGCTACAATTTCTAGTTATGTTGTCCTCAGGCAATGCACATTATTTCATTGATCTTTATTAGTCTAGAGGTTCTTGAAAGGTCAGACAAGCAAAAACTGGAGTTTTTCCAATCCTAAAATGTTGATTCTTGAATGATACAACTAGAAACAGCTTCAGAGATGAGAATAACTCAGAAAATAGTTGTTTTAAGACACAATGCTTTATATTAGTTCTTGAACTAGATCACGAATGAAAAACGAAGGGCTTGCTTTCATTTCAGCGCAGTCGTGTCTCAGAAAGGATTGATTCACGTGGGGGATTACGTCGGTCCCCATAATGACGGTATGTAATAATTAATGGGATTAGGAGATTACAAAGCGCTCTTCCAATCTGCGCCCAGGGCCGTACCGCCTGTACTGTCTTTACACTTATCTGATGGCACGATCTCGTCGCTGTGTGCCCCTGTGTTTTAGCAACGTTTTATTCTGGGCAATAGGCGCCAGTCTTCAGATACAAAAAAACTCAATGCAAACAGACAGCAAACAAGGGATAAGCAGTTCATCAGAAATCATTGCTGCTGTTTGTATGACCTTAAATCTTGGTTGAGATGACATATTCCTGGGAAAAAAAACAAACAAAAAAAAAAAAACATGTGGAGTCAATCTAAGAGCAGCAATTACACATTCAATGGTAACAGATCATTGATATTGGGCCAGTTTACGTTTCATTAGTGCAAAAGCTAATCAGCTAATTAGGAGTTAATGATTATCAGTATGAAACAAGTAATTCCCAAATGTGTGAAGTTCAAATATATTGGACAGATGCAATAATAAAAGGTAGCATAATCAAGTATTTAGCTCCAGTACACCGACACAAAACCCATTAAGGACATGTATGTAGACGTAAGTATTTCTGTTTATTTTTTATTTCCGTTTACTTTTACACTCTTTTCCGGTGTCCACAAATCATGTGAAAGTTACTGGTTTTACATGGTCATGGAGTTGACCATGACAGACACAATTTGTATGTGAAGTGATTTTTATCACACCAGTCTCAAGTTAACACATATAATGTTTAAGTAACAGCATATTTGAATGTTTCTTGCATTGCCTCGTTCACTTCCAGTGAAAGTGCCTTACTGTAATTTTTTTTAAATGGTTTAAACTTAAATTATCTAAATTATACTAAATTATTATTTGTGTTAATCAACATTATTTTATATCGCCATATGGAAAGAAGCGTAAATGGATGGAGAAGCATAGGTTACTGTAAAGCTATGTCTTAGTTGGTGCTTATCTTGGCGAAAGCCGAGTACAAATCAGCATGAAGTTTTAACATCTACTCTCGTGTAATGGAAATCATGAAGATCTGGATACGTCCAGTGACTGCAGTGAATAGTGCTGCTGGCAACAAGGGAAAGACCTTGTGACAGCCTGGAGAGACAGCTGACAGGAGGAAAGAGACCCCAATGGGGCTGGTAAGGCTTAGCTACCCTTGTCGGCAGTATCCAGCTCTGTGTTTACAGGATGCTGGAGACACCCGCCCAAGGCTTCTAAGAAATTAAAGAGAAAAATACCCCTAGAGTCTGCGAGAGCAGGGGCGGAAGATGACTCAATGTTGGACAACATGATTAACGACATTGGAATGGAAACGGATATGAGTATGGAGAGTACTTCACAAAAGACTAGTTCAGGTTCTGCAGTTAGCAAAGTCATTGAACTCCAAGCTTGTGTCTGTGACTGGAGCAAGGCGACAACAGTCAGGGGGTTGAAGATTCATCAAGGGAAAATGAAATGCTTGAGGGAGAAGGGACAAGGGCCTCGCATTGATCAGTACTTCTTACGAAGTCAGTCAAGTCAGTCGAATGAAATCCAGCGACAGGAAGCAAACCACAGTTTGCAGGATATTAGTACCCCTGTCATAGAGGAGATGAGGGTTTGCACAGTTAGTGATGAACACATTGATACTTGTGAACCCGGTCAGACTAACCAGCATAAGAGAGAAAAGAACCTCAACGGGCATAGGCCTGGAGTTAGATGGCCAAGAGCTTGTGAGAAAACTGCATGGGACACGGTAAACACAGATCTATGCTTTGCATTGGAAAGATTAACTGGTACAGTTGAAAAGAAGCTGGATAAATTTGGGGAAATCATTTACGCATATGGAAGTGAGAGGTTTGGTGTGGAAAAAAGGAAGGAAAAAGTACAAACTACTCATGCTGTATCTAGACGGCAGCAGAAAATTAAAGGGTTAGTTAGAGAAAGGAGACAGCTGAGGAAGCAATGGAAAAAAGCAGAACAAAGTCAGAAGGAGGGACTCAATCTCTTAC
Organism: Gila orcuttii; assembly: GCA_026230005.1. Lineage (NCBI taxonomy): Eukaryota > Metazoa > Chordata > Actinopteri > Cypriniformes > Leuciscidae > Gila > Gila orcuttii. The sequence continues at coordinate 20,069,137 of JAPDVR010000024.1, read as the reverse complement.
AAAGGGCCATAAAAGATAAGCTTGCAACATTACGCAGAGCTGAGCGCCTATGGAAACGCTACAAAAAGAAGGAGCGTGCGAGGGCTAATTTCTATAAATACCCATTCAAATCCGTAAAGAAGTTATTCACCAGTGAGAAGAATGGCACTTTAAAAGCATCTAGGGTTGAGCTAGAGAGATATTTGGAGGAAACGCATACAGATGCAAAAAGGCATGAGCCTATGTCAATTCCGTCAGATATCCCACCTATCAATCCACCAGAATACCAAATGGAGGTCTGTGCACCTAAGTGGAAAGAGATAGAGCAGGTTGTGAGAAAGGCAAGGGCTTCATCATCTCCAGGGCCTAATGGAGTTCCGTACAGAGTGTACAAGAGTGCTTCAGGAGTTCTACGAATTCTGTGGAAATTGATAAAAGTGGCATGGGAAAAGCAGGTTGTACCTAGAGCATGGCGCCGAGCAGGTGGAGTCTTTATACCTAAAGAAAAAGATGCTACAAGCATCAGTCAGTTCCGTCCTATTTCACTATTAAACGTCGAAAATTAAGATTTTCTTCAGCATTATTGCGCAGAGATTGTCAACCTACCTATTAAAGAATGGCTTCATTGACACTTCAGTTCAAAAAGCGGGCATTCCAGGGTTCTCAGGATGCTTAGAACACATCAATGTTATCTGGCAATGAATTCAATCAGCTAAAAAGGAGAGGAAGGAACTCCATGTGACATTCCTGGATTTGGCTAATGCATATGGTCCAGTGCCACATGAGCTTCTTTGGGCAGTATTTGATTTTTTCAGAGAACCAAAGTCAATAACAAATTTAGTGAAAGCCTATTTTGGAGATTTGAAACTTAGTTTCTCAACTCCAAAATTCAGCACCACATGGCAATGCTTAGAGGTTGGAATAATGGCAGGATGCACCATTTCTCCACTGGCTTTTACCATGGCAATGGAAGTAATCATTAGGGCATCAAGATGGGTAGTAGGAGGAGAGCGCTTGGCTTCTGGGATGCGACTACCACCAATCAGAGCATACATGGATGACATGACAACCATGACTACAACAGTAGCCTGCACTAATCGGTTATTGGGGAAGTTAACAGATAATATTGAATGGGCACGAATGCAATTTAAGCCCTCTAAATCAAGGAGCATCTCGATAGTTAAAGGAAAGGTAGTAGATAAAACATTCTTCATTAATGGTGAGGCAATACCAACAGTGTCTGATATGCCAGTGAAGAGTCCTGGGAGATGGTACGATGGGGATCTAAAGGAAACAGTTTGAGTGGGAGAAGTTAGACGACAAGCAGTGGAAGGGTTGAAGAGCATAAACCGCTGTGCTCTACCAGGCAAACTAAAACTCTGGTGCTTTCAGTTTGGTCTACTGCCAAGGTTGCTGTGGCCACTGACTGTATACGAGGTTTCTTTGACAACAGTGGATAAGCTGGAAGCGTTAATAAGTTAATACATCAGGAAATGGTTGGGAGTTCCACGCTGCCTCAGCAGAGTGGGACTTTATAGTAAAGGAGTATTGCAGCTGCCAGTCTCTGCTTTAACCGAGGAGTTTAAGTGTGCCAAGGTCAGACTGGAAATGACTTTAGCAGAGTCACGCGACAAATGTGTAAGGGAGGCAGCCCCTGTGGTAAAAACTGGTAGAAAGTGGTCAGCAAAGAAATCTGTAGTAGAGGCAAAGGCTGACCTTCAAATTGGGGATATCGTGGGACAGGTACAGCATGGAAGAGGGGGTTTTGGGCTCAGTTTAGCTCCTCCTAAATGGCACAAGGCAGGCCCAGCTCAAAGGAGGAAGCTGGTAGTCAACGAGGCTGGTAGTCAAAAGCAGGAGGAGAGGATGAGATGTATAAAGGCCATTTCCCAGGCCAAGCAGGGAGAGTGGATGAGATGGGAGAGTGTGGAACAACGCAAAATGGGCTGGCAAGACCTTTGGTCAATGGAAGAGAGTAGGATCAGTTTCCTTATTAGGTCAACATATGATGTTCTCCCATCACCGCAGAACCTAAACCTCTGGGTAGGAGAGGATCCCTCTTGTCCTTTGTGTTCATCACCTGCCACATTAAGGCACATTCTGACAGGATGTAAGGTGGCTCTTAGCCAAGGTCGGTTTACTTGGCGCCATGACCAAGTATTGCGATGTTTGGCTTTAGCATTGGAAGGCAAGCGTAGTATGACCAATAAGTTCCCGCCTGTTCTAGCAAAACATTACACGCAGAAGACAATATTCCTCTGCCCAGACGAGCAACCACCAAGAAAAGGTGCTAACACCAATTCTCGCCCAGGACAACTGGAAGCTGCTAGGGACTGGAAGATGCTGGCTGATCTTGATCAACGGCTTATTTTTCCACCTGAGATTGCCACCACTAACCTACGACCAGATATTGTTTTGTGGTCTGGATCAGCACGCATTGTTCAACTGATAGGGTTAACAGTGCCATGGGAGGATGCGGTAGATGAGGCATATGAGAGGAAGAAACTGCGGTATGCTCATCTGGCCACTGAAGCAGAACAGTGAGGATGGAGAGTCCAGGTTTATCCAGTGGAAGTGGGTTGTCAAGGTTTTGTGGCACACTCTACAACCCGGTTCCTCAGAGACGTCGGATTCAGTGGCCAAGAGTTGCGTCGCACAGTAAAGAACTTATCTGAAGCAGCAGAAAGGAGCAGCAACTGGCTGTGGTTGAGACGGAAAGATTCTAGCTGGCTGTGTACAGGCCGCCATGCTACGGTTTCGTAGAATTCTTGAAAACTTGAAGTCTGTTGGTTTATTTGTATAGGTTGTATAGTATTTACAGTCATTACGTTCCTGTGTATATTGCGTGAATGACGGGTGGTTGGGCAGATATTGTGTTTTGCGGTAGGTGGTATGCCATACGGAACCGTTGCCACTGAAACTGCATATTAACGCACCAGTGGGGCTCGACAGCCTTAGTCAAACGGGTTGGCGCGTATGGTTGGGTTGCGGAGAGATTGTGAGATTGTGGTTAGGTCTCAGCAGCAAGAGGGATGTAGAGGTCAGTAAGCTGGGCTGAGTTGAGTGGGGGACGGAGGGGGGTGACTCTGGGATGCCAGAGTCACTGTCGAGCCCTCTTGAGGTGTCGTGGGCTAGTCGACGAAACACTGAGGACGGAAGGTGCCCACTTGAAGACCCTAGAGATGTCCCCTACTCAGCTCAATCCAAATGGTTGTCATGGGGGGACCGCACTGTGGTTGCAGCCGTTGTGTGTGCTGACGCGTGTTAACACTAGACAGAAGAAGATTTACATCACCATATGGAAAGAAGCGTAAATGGATGGAGAAGCATAGGTTACTGTAAAGCTATGTCTTAGTTGGTGCTTATCTTGGGGAAAGCCGAGTACAAATCAGCATGAAGTTTTAACATCTACTCTCGTGTAATGGAAATCATTTTTTACATATGCTGTCAATATGACAACTTGTATTGAAAAATTGATCGAGGACCTTTTTTGTGTAAACTAATCGTAAAAACTCTCATATAGAAAATGTATACTGTTGTGCAAAAGTGAATATGTTTTTATTTTTATTTATTTTTTAATAAATGAATCCTGTTATTCAGCAAGGGTGCATTAAATTGATCAAAACTGACGGTAAAGACTTTTACAATGTTACAATTTCCCCCCCAAAATTCTGTTCTGTAGAACTTTGTTCATCAAAGAATCCTGAACAGTCTCACAACTTACACAAATATACTGTATTAAGCAACACAACTGTTTTCAACACTGATAATAAGAAATATTTCTAACACCAAATCAACATGTTAGAATGATTTCCGAAGGATCATGTGACACTGAAGACTGAAAATTACAGCAATAAACTAAAACAGTTCATTTAAATTGTAATAATATTTCAATATTACTCTTTTGTTGAGCAAAAAGACTTCTTTCAAAAACATTTAAATGAAAATCTTCCTGACCTCAATGTTAGTGTACGTTGGTGTACATTCCAAACACTAAAAAAATGACATTGTGCAGATGAAACCGAACAGATTATAATAATGTGATAGGCCAATGGTTAAAGATCTACTAAATGAATTAAATAGGACAGTTTTCCCACATTAACAGAGCTTGACACATTGAACTAAACACTTCTACTATTACTGATCAGTTTTATTTAATGCAGAGAGCTCTCAAACTTAAACTCCAGAAAATATGTTAAACAAATACAGCCATGAAAATGCCAGCTTGTCGTTGTGTTGTGCACTAGCATACTAATAGGCAGAGAATGGGAGGGAAAAGTCTGTCTGAAAGCACTAAATGTAGCCGGACATCTCTTAAATGAATGAGGCACAAAGGGGATTACCTCACCACATTTTTTCTGTTACTTTTCCACGCACATAAAAGCAACTTATCAATGCGTGTAACAATTCTAATTTGGGCCAAGGGATGGAGGGAGGGTGCAGGGGGAATCAAAAGACGCCGCTCTGGTCTGTGGATGGGGATGGAATGTGACAATGCTAATTATTGCGTGCAAAGCTACACAAACCACAAATCAACCTGATAATGGAAGTCTTTTCCTTTCAAAAACGCCTTCTTGAGTCACTAGTGTGAAAATCACTCCCACATTATTTTCGTTTCGATACTTAAGCAACCTTTTTCTTTGTTTTTGAAGCAAAAATATTAAATCAATGTCAAACAAATAATAAAAGTAACTTTAAAATGTTTGTCATGATGGCAGGTAAATTTAAATATAACTAGAAATATGACAAATGTATAAAACAATTGGAAATACAAATGGGGAAATGTGCAAAATGTACATTAAAGGGGTGGTAAAATGCATTTTTTCGAAGGCTTGATTGTTTTTTAAAAATTGCATTATTTTTCAAATATTTTACCTTTATTCTACACTGCTCTGCCCCTCCTTGTAAAAACGGTCTGATGGTTTCCTGGTTCTATGAAGCCAGTCCCTCAAAAATACGCAATGGGCTCAGATTGGTTAGCTGGCCCAGTGTGTTGTGATTCGCTAACCGACTAGTGCACGTTTTTCGGAAACGTCACGCCCCTTGCCTTTACTGGTACTTTGTGCTTTGGTGTATTATAAACGATGGCGTCAATAAAACCAATCGGACCCGGGGAAACGTTAGTGAATGATTGAGCAGAACCTGTTCAAGAACAGCTGTTAAACGACGTTTCAGAAAGTTTTGTTTTTTGTTGTTCTCTCATTACTTTTTAGATACGCTGTTATTTAATTGTACTAATTATTATAGAATTACAAAAAAATAAGCTTCATAAACAAGAATTTCATATAATCGTTCTAACAAATTATACTACAGTCCTCAATGGGATTTTTTTGAGTAAAGACTGCGGATCTATAGTGATCGTTTCTGGCTGTATGCCACAGTTACTTTAGTATTTTTAGAACGATTGTAGACAAATATCTGTCGTCAGAACTATTAACCCAAAACGAATACTAAACATCGGCTGCCAAATCAAACACAGAACCATGTTTAGCATGCCTGTAGATAAACAAGCATGTAGATAAACAATACATAAAAGCTCTAATCAAAGAATAATTTACACTAATTCCAAGTTCGCTGTTGAGATTAAAAAAAAGTTTGTAACGTTAGGTGTTTGTCGGATAACGTTAAGTATGAATGAGAATTTAACAAACCAGCAGAGCCAAACAGCGTTGTCATTTGTTTACTTCCTTGCTACAACGTACAATTAACAATACGAACTATTACAGGAAAACACATCGACGAAAAATAAATCATACTTACAGGTTGTGACCCGTAAACAGCAGCTTCTGTTCTTAAAGTTGGAACTGCTCCATCTTACAGGACAAGCCGTTGTGCGAATCCTGCATTGAACTCGCGAAGATTGTGGAAGCTTCCCTCCGTGTGCAGCACAGAGAGCAAGATTTGGGTCATAATTATGAGGGACCGATTTAAAAATAAATTTTAACCATTGATCCCTAACTCCCTCGTCGCTAGGAAGGCTGAACAAAGTGGACCTGCAACCGGGATGAAAATAACAGCAGCGTTTCGACGGCATTGCGACAACTCATCTCCAAAACAGCAATGTAAAATGGCCTCGCCCCGCTTATTAAGTATTCTCGGAGGAGGGGTTTATGTAAATAATGGGATTTGCTGACGTCAGCAAACCCGGAGGAATGTCGTGTAGTCCAAAACCGGTCGTTTGCTGTAGTCCTTAGAAATTAAATTTTTTAAAAGCAAATATCTCCCTTTGCTTTGAACTTTGAGCGCTGTAACTTTGCAGATGTTGTTTATGCTCAAACAGCAACATTACACACTAGCTAAAGTTAGAAAAGTGAAATCGTGTTTTACCATCCCTTTAAACTAAAACAATTTCAATTAAATCAGTAAAAACAAAAATCATCTTTGCATTGCAGTGGCACAAGCATATATTGTATTTGCACACTGTTTAATGCTGCTCAGAGGTGGCATGAATGCAATTACAATGGTATAAATTATGTTATGGGATAATGCTTTTTTTTTTTTTTTAAATGAACAAATAAATATGAAATGATGGTAAAAACGAAGTGATACTTTAAAATGTTAAACTAAACCTGGCAGTAGGTGGCGGCAAGTCACTGTTTTAATGAGCGAGTCATCGAGTCATTCATTCATTCAGCAACAAAACAAGTGGCTGGCTGCATCTGAAATCGTATGAGACAAAAGAAATAAGTCAGAATTCACTGTACTCCTGTATAAAACAGGAGGCAAAAAGTACCCGGATGACATACTTCTTCTGGTGAGATTCTAAAGTGAGCATACGTTGGACACTTTACTATCCCATGAGGCCACGGGAGAGGATTTGTGAAACGACTCAACTGACGCTGGTAGATCAAATGATAATGACAACATGGCGAATGTAGTACGTCCAGATTACATTCATACAATATAAAACATACTATTTTAGCGGTTGTGGAGTATTTACTTCAAAATAAGTACCTACTTAAGAGAGTATGCGATTTTGGACTAGGGATGGCGAAAACTAAACATTTTTTTGACCGACCACCGAGCCTCATTAGCCGGTTGAAACCGGTTAACCGATTAGTTTAAAATATGCCACGCTATTTGAAATAACAGCCATTTCGAGCCGCGCCTGCAATTTCGCAACTCTGTCGCATCTCTCTCTGCCTCTCGCTCTCTCACACACACACAAACACACACTGCCCCGGCGCCGAGCTTCCACTCACGTCACTTTTTTAAATCCCCAACAGCGCGAAACATGAGTCCCGCAAACGCGGCGCCGAGGAGCTTGTATCGCTTGCATGTAATCGGAGGACAAATGGCTCCTTAGTTTTGAAATGGTTTGGGTACAAGGTGATCGCGTTGAAAATAAAGGCGTTAGTCTAGCGTTAGAAGCTCATTTGAAACATTGCCGCGGCTCATTTAAGAAAATGACAGCTCCGAAGAGACGCCGCTTTAGTTTGAGGTAGTGCTAACAATAATAAAGAAAGATGATGATCATCATCACCTTATCTGTTACCACTGAAATGTAGATGTAATATATTTCTACAGTATTAATACTGTAAGCACTGTATCACACAAGTTGCAACTTACTGTGTCATTCTTTTTGGTTAAATGGTCCCACACACTACTTTTCTTTGCACGCTTCATCCTGTCGTCTGCCCTGGCTCTAACCTCGAGTGTTTTAGCCTGTAGCCTTTACTTTTCGCAAACCTTGTGAGCGCGCGAACCCAAACGCTGTGACCTCGCACCAAATGTTTTTATTGGTTTATTAAGTACAAACAGGCGAGTTATGAAGAATTGAGTGTGAGGGATTTGTTCACTTAACACAAAAATAACTTGGAATGAGATGGCTAACTGTAGTAGTGTTTAGTCCACTGTCTATAATAGCCTAATTTAGAGATCACTTTTTTCTTTTTTAACCGACTACCGACAACTTTGATCGGTTAACGCTGAGACGGTCAACCATCGGTCAAACGGTCATCGGTTAGCATCCCTATTTTGGACACAGCCGCTGTATTTATGAATGAGTCATTGAATCATTGACTCTCTCAATTCGTTCAAAGCCGCAGATTCGTTCTCACTTCACTGAACTAAACAGCAGTGTGTTGCTTGGAGACACACAACAGTTCTGCTGAGGCCTTCGTTGGAACTATTATTTTGTTGCAAAATAGAGCTATATACTGTATACTGACAATACTGGGTTTAAACTGCACATCACATTATATTACCCTTTTTGTTTTTTTAACTGTTGTATAAAATCAATGTCACATTTGTGATTGTATGGATATTTGAAAAAATTTCATTCTTGTTCGTACAATAAATGATCAACATTCAAATCAAGAAAAACTCACATAGGTTATGTTTGTGTATCGAATAGAGTTTGAGTCTTAAATAGATCTCTATGCAGTCTGTGTCTACATATTCTTCATGCTAGTAAGTTCTAAATCCCCAGTTTTACAAAGGTGCATTGTCGAGAATGACAGTAATGTAACGTGATTTGGTGGGGTAGAAATTAGAATCAAATGAATGGCAAAACTCTTGGAATCACTGTTGTACACTATTACCAATAGTTTTGACAAAGGCAAATGTCAGATAAACACACAACTGCAGAAGCAACCATGCCATTTTATCTTTCTTCTACAAGTCTTTGAGCTCTTTTGTCATGACTTTTGTTTCACAGGACTCTAATCCAAGCACATCGCAAGTGCAATTCTGAACCAGGTGAACTACTAAGCAAATTTCCTTTGGTAGAAAAGCCATAATGGAGCTGGTTATATGATGCAAATGACAATGTTTACGTTTACAAACAATACACTATGGCAAGAGTGATTTGAGCTCATAACATAGTAAATAAATCTTTCTGCCCTGTTATCATAATATATGTGAAGTTGTTGGTGTTTTACTGTGCTCATAGCTAGTGTTCATTTCAGCTGGACACTGCAGTTAATTGTATATATAGGTACGTTTTTGAAGTAGATAGAGGCACGTTTTTCCAATGAACCTAGGTTGGAAAAAAAAACAGTGAGAAAAAGGGCAAATGAAAGACATAAACCCCTCTAAAAGAAACAAAAGTTTTTTAAAGGCTTTGCAGTTGGAACATACAGAAAGATACAGCGAGACGGCAGAAAGAGCCACATCAATGGCGCCATATATTCAAAGAGCAACAAACAGAGAGAAATGAGGTACAAAACCAGAAGGAGATGATCACCAACACGTTGGAGAAGCTCTACATGGAGCGTACTGTTCTGTCGGGATGAAGTCATGAATGCTGTCCTGCAGAGTCGGGTTTATTCACTCGCTGCTCTGCCATGCTGTGGCTTCCTCTGGTTGCTCTTCTTTTCTTCTGACACCATAAGACAACAACTGACTGAAGCCTTTTTAGCGCACATCACCATGCCTTTGTGGAGCGTAATCAAAGGACATGAATGTTCGCCACAGCCAGGATTCCTCATGATTTTCCCGAGCATTGAGTCTGAAAGGACAGGTTTTGCCACATAGTTGGCTACAATGACCGCAAACGTTTTGGAAAGACGACGGACTTCAGAGATCTGCTTGTGTTCAAACATGAAATGGTTTAGGTCAAGAAAAAAATTTAATAAAGAAAATTATGGCATTACTTACTCAATATCGTTCCAAACCATGGTAAGTATGCAAATAGTAGCATTGGTTTATAACTTAAATAAACAAAAAGAAAACATACTTTTCATGTTTCCTATGATCATCGTCACCACTGATGGCTGATTTTGCATGCTAAGCACAGAAAAAGCAGCGGCTCAGTTTTACATAGACTTGTTTAATTAAACAGGGTTGTGTCCCCTCATGTGACCAAACTGTATTCAGGACAACAAATACATGTTGTTTGCCAATTGGTGTTGCTAAGATAATCTAGTTCCCTTGGCATTATACTAATTAAGTCATCCCAGTTTTAAATTAAATCTTAAATTAAGGTCTTGAATTTATAACTGATAAAACAACACAAACCATTGGGACTGTGAGTCATATTTCATGCAGAAGTTTCTATCTACTAGTATCTTTCATCTAAAAAAAAAAAAAAGTCTTTTTCTGTATTCTAGGTTATTGCTGTGAGTGGGGTAACATAAGATCTTGAAAACGGAAAAAGCGCTTCTTATGAAATATTCATCATTCATGCGTTTGCCTGATGATATACACTGTATGCTGTCCACGTGTTCATATTTTACTAAATGCCCCAGTCAAGCCTTTGAAGATGCATGCAGAATGGAACAAAGTCATCTATTAAAGTGCATGAAATAAAGTTAGACTGCCATGTTCTTAATCAGTATTTTTGTCTTGTTTTACAAAAAAAAAAAAAAAATTATATATATATATATATATATATATATATATATATATATATATATATATATATATATATATATATATATATATATATATATATATATATATATATATATATATATATATATTATTTCAAGATCAAATTACAAGAGCAGCAAATGCATGAAATATAGTAGTTTTCAGAGAAAATAATATTCAAGTTTATTTTTAACCATGAAATCCAATCATTTTCATTACATTTGTGTTTAAAAATATATAAAAAATAATAAAAATAAGTTAAATGTACTTAAAAAAACAGGATGTTTTGATATATAAAAAATACTGATAAAGAAAATGATTTAAAAGCAAAGTTATTCCTGTTTTTGCTACTGCCCAAAGGTCAAGGGGAGGATGGCAGCACAGACTAAACTATTAGCTTACAACACAATAGTTTCAGGTTTATCGACAATTACATGATTCCACATTGAATAATTATTGAGATTGCAATTCTGCTTTATTATCACTTAGCAGCCACTTAACCCTGGGCAACATTTCTTAATAGATTTTACTGTCACATCAGACAAACAGCATTTGCTAAATCGCAAGTACCAAGGTCACTGACCGATTAATGTTTGCATGTGTGTGTGCTTTGTATATTGCATGATGATGTCATCAAACATGACCAATACTTGAATGGTTTCCTCCTTCCTCCATTGTCAAGGGTCTATTGCCATTTCCCTAATCACAGACATTATGAGCACACGGAACAATTTCTCCATTAAAGTACCATCAAGGATCTATTGAGAAAACAATCTGACCACATAATCATCACTCCCTTGTTAGATCACTGCCAAACCCTAATGAGAAACAGAATATACAGCATAGTGAGGGGTTACATCTGAATAAACTTTAGTTTGACAAATATGATTTTTAATTAGGTTAAACTGAGAAATATTTGCTTATTAAATGGCCATGTGTTTTTGAATATAATATAATTAGCATGTCAGTGCTTCCAAGAGAACTGATTTAGAATTGAGATTTGAAGTTGTACAACTAAACAATTTGAAGCTTCAAAAGTAAATCACATCTAAGCAGACACATGCATTTCGGGCTTTCTACTGTGGAACCGTAAAGCGCGTTGTAAGAAAATAAAGAAATATACAGTATTTTAAATTTCTATGAAAGCTTGTTTCCGCCACAGATTAAAACATTTTAAAAGATAATTGCGACTTTTCATCTCATAATTGCGAGTTTACATCTTGCAATTCTGACTTAATTTCTCAGAATTGCGAGATTTACAGTCAGAATTGCGTGATATAAAGTCGCAATTGCGTGTTATAAAGTCAGAATTGTGAGATATAAACTCGCACTTGCAAGAAACTTTTTTCCTCAGAATTGGGAGTTTATATCTTACAATTCTGACTATATCTCCAAATTGTGTGTTATACAGTCAGAATTGCAAGATATAAACATGCAAAGAAAAAAAGTCAGAATTGCGAATTTATTTCTTGCAATTTGCGAGTTTATATCTCACAATTCTGACTTTATTACACACAATTGCAACCTTATATCACGCAATTTGGATGTAAAATGGCAATTGTGAGAAAAAAAGTCAGAATTGTGAGATAAAAAGTCGCAATTACCTTTTTTAATTTTATTCTGTTGCAGAAACAAGCTTCCATAATTTTCCTTCAAAATTTCATGCAGGATGGAAAAAAATTGTCAACACTAACTCATCCTTGTGTCGTTCAGAGCAAGTTATTTTCTTTCTTCTGTAAAACATTTTTTTTCTCATACAACACAAGTATGAGTTATGTTCTATTCTTTGCCAGCAGAATACTGAATACAACACAAAACTTCAAATATAATATTACAAAACATTAAAACTCTTTCATATTCATTGCCTTGTAAATTCCATCTTTACAGTCTGTAAAACTCCTTTAATCTTTTATTTCTAAACTTGTCGTGTACTTAACATGTCAAACCTTAGCTTGTAAACTGTAAAATTAAGTCAAGCCTAATCTAAAAGTTCAGTTACAGAACTCCTTGAAACTGCAAAACTAATTTGGATCAAACAGGGGGCAATCGAAGCAATTTGTGATAAAATCTCACTGAACTTCCATTCGATTTGAGTGACTTTCTAAATTGTCTCTAAGTGGCGACAGCATTGCATTGACTGGTCAGTCTCACCAATTACTCTTTCCGTCAATATTAAAACGTGTGGCACGTTCCGTTCCCATGCATTCAAAACAGATGCTCATTTTACACATTTTTTTGTGGTATAATAGTAAACAAAACTTGCTTTTACTTAAACTAAGATGATTTCCACCCCCCTCAATACAGTATATTTGATAATTCGGGTAAACAAAGACTCTATTTCAAGGTCCTTGCCTCATAATTGTCTTCGTAATGAACTTTCAGATAATGAATATTCATTCACGGCTTCACACTCTAGGATTGTCTTCTGGTTACAAGGCCACTAATTGAATTGCTCGTGTGCTGAGGACAGCCGATTGCTCTTCTGTTTTTTCTCTTTCACATAATTATGTTCTCTGCTGCCAATCAAACCTGCCAGCCCTGTTTGTTTAGACTGAGCCAATTTGTATCCCTTGTAACCTCATAGATCTAATTTACAGTTAGCTGTATGAAAATGCAGCCAGAATCTAGAGTAATTAAAGCACACACACAAACACTCACAGTCACTGTGTGTGCTTTACTTGCATACTGAACTTTAGCGCACAGGCATGATGGATTTATGGATGGCAATTAATCAAATCTCCAACTGAATCACTTGTGAATATCACAGAGCAGAGTCTGTGTTGGAGGTGTAAAATCAATTGGACGAGACACACATTAGAGAATATAAAACCTTGTAAAGTTTTTTTTTTTTTTTTTTCAGTTTTCCCAAGCTTTTTTATGCAACAAATTGAGACAAAGTGTGATTTCTTTCAAAGCACAAAAACTCCACAGAAGACTATGGCTGGATGGATGGATGGATGGATGGATGGATGATGTGAGCTGAATTCCTACATCCACTGAAAATCACCTTGACAATCAAAATACAATTTTATTAACTTGTTTCCATTTAAATCAGGAACATATTTATTTTCATTTTTTGGCAAAACATTCCTTCATTTAAACATTCCGACCACATTTTGTCAACATAAAATGCGTAAATAGGGCAGTTCAAACAAATCACTGGACTACATAAAATGAAACGACAAGACGTTTCTGTTTTCATCCAAACACCATCTTCAAGTAAATCTGGCAAATATACACATAAGTCACATGATTTGCACACAAGTAGAAGTCACATGACTACCAAGCTGTCCACATAGTATGCATGTCCGAGCTGATGTGATGGTATCCCTCTCTTCTGTTTATGTAGTCCGGTGATTTTTAAATAGAGTTTGTTTGAGCATTTTATAACCTGGATGTTTTAGAAAGTTATAGACAGATTAAATAGAGCTGTAAAACAGGGTAGAATTAATGAACTGTGATTAGTTAGAAATGCGATAAAGCATTAATATAATTAGTCATGTCTGTAGAATCCGGAAAGAGGACAAAAGGGTCTCAAAACACATTTTTCAATGTTGAACTACTTACATGTGGCAAAATGGATTGCTGTGGACTGCAGGCCAGTGATAGGCTGATGTTAAAGAAAGAAATAACGATGTATAGATTTCTAAAGCTATGTTTTGTAATGTCTATTCAATGTTTTGTCTGCCACAAATAATGCTTTTTTTAATTACCTGCTAATTGATAAGCAGTTAAGTTGATTAACGGATCAATTGGCAGCCTTTGTTTTAATGATTATGATTGTGAAAATTATCTAACATAATGGAATGCCACAGTTCAGCTGCTCTGCTCTGAAAATAAGCAGTCTTGCTCTTGTAACGTGGTGATTTCTGTGCGCGCACTGTGGATACGGCGAAATTTCAGATAGATCACTTACATGTTGGCTCTGCGTTTATCATCTTTTATCAGGACCTGATTTGACTTCCATGCTGGTTTAAGAGGTTGGATCACATGGAGCCAGACAGACTCAGGAAATGTCTAACTACTTATTACTGCTTGTTCTGAGCTGCATACTGGTGTTTAGCATGAAAAATAACAAGCTGAAGGAGTTTAACTACAGAATGGGATGTTGAGGTAATTCTTTCAAAAAGTTGAAGAGGGTGTCTGTACTTTGAACTTTGCGTTTTAAGAGCTTGACCAATTCTGAGCCCTCATTTTGGGCATTAAGTCGAAAGCAACTCATCAAAATTGCCAGTCTTGCGTTAAAGCTTTCCGTAACCATATACAGTGAGCTTGTGTATGTTTGAGTGTCAGAAGTGAGGGAACTCTAACCTTATGCCGTTACTGTACACAAATTAGAGACACATTTTTTCCTCGTTTTGCAACCCTCTACCAAGATTTTCATTGGAAATCTAACTCCAATACACTAACACAGACCTGTTAGGTCAAACCACAGAATGTGCAAATCTAGCTGCTAAGCATGGAATTCTTGACAAAAGAAAATGGCAACCATTGGAACAAAAATCAAGTTGCCCTCTTCTTGCACTTAAAAGTGTGCATAGATTCGGTAATTGCACTGTTCCAAACCTACCAAGACAACCTACCTAGACATATACCTCATACAGAGATCCTCATATGACCTGATTAACAAGAACCGAGGGTGAGCAAAATGCAGTTTATGAGTTCAAGTCCAAAAATTCAGTAAACAAGAATAATTCATGATAAGAAATCAAAAGTTAACTGGCGAGCCACTTTAAGTGCAGAAATTGCTCAACCTTGGCACATTTCAAACACAACCAGACGAAGCTAGTGCCAATACAGCTCATGTTAATAGCATTTCTACTGCATGTAGTGTAATTTTTGTAATTGCTCTGGGTTTTAATCATTCACAGTATGGGCGCAGCACTGCCCTCATTATATGAGGTGAAAGACCTCTAGGGGGAGTAGAGATAGACCGTACAGCATTATTCCTACATTATTTATACACTTGGCTAAGATCCTAATCATAATGAACACTGTTTATTTTTCATCTCTAAATGAAGGCCCCTTTTTATTGGAATGAAAATAACGCCCTCTAAACTCAAGGCTCAAACAGCATTCAAATTGATAGAGAGAACTAGTGTAATGACTACTAGGGAACTATGTAGCGTACTATGATTACGACGATGGCTTTTGGAAATGGTCTAAATCCAGATTTAGGATTTGTAGATTATATTTGTTAAACAGTTTAGTATTCAGCACATGATTAATCTTTTGTGTGTGAATGAGGTGTTGTATAGCGAGTCGCTAGAGTGTGACACAGTCTTCCATTATTCCATCTCTGATGAAGCAGTGAGGTGAGACGAGAGAGATTCCCAGTGGAAATGCTCTGAAATCATTTTTCCTTTTGGAAACGCAATAACACTAAGAGCCTTAGCCGCTACACCTGTATGTTTTTTTGGTGGGCAGCTTGAATAATTGAATTATTCATAATTGAATCCAGCTGTACTCCATAATCAGTGAAAGGGAAATCCATTTTGGAACTATTTTACAGAGAACCTTTGGACTGTCTGTTAGCTCTGAAGTCATCTATAAGCTAGTATACAGACAAAAAATAATACTGATTTAACTAATCACTCAAGGGCATATTCAAGTTTCTGTCCAATAAAATGCCTTCAAGAATGAGATTGCCCTTCCTCCTAATTCCACTAGCCTCCAATTAACTATAGCTAGCAGCAAATCATGGTTCACGATCACGACTATGATGTAAACAAAAGCTACTATAGGTTATGTTTAAAAGACTGTTGGTCTTCTAAATGATCCGCCTCAAATGGTTGTAATAAAATTTACATTATAACAGTAAAAAAATATATACTCATTGTTTATTGATCCATTGTTCAACTGAGGCATTTCATGAGGTCTTTAAAGATTTTTAAAAACAGAAAGTGCTGCACAGAGAAAACAGGTCTCACAGCTTGCTTTTATCTTGTTGAACTTCAAAAGAATTTCAAGAGTGTTTCACACAGTGGGAGTTGTTAGACCTTCCATATCTTATAATCAAACTTACTCTTCACACACTTTACTGCTGTTTAATTCCCAATTTGAGCAGAGGGCACACCCAAGGCATGTGCCATACTGCAGGGAATAGGAAATGAGCGCTGGCACTTATATCTTGCTCAGAATGAGATGTTTCCACTGGGAAGCTGCATTCTGTTGTCAATTTAGATGCAAGCAGGTGGCTTTTGTTCAGAATCTTTCTGAAATTGTTATTTAATTAGAGCAAAAATGTTGACAAGAGACAGTCTTATAGAATGTATGATCATGGTATGATCATCATATGATCATTAAGTTATGTTTGTAAGGAATTTTTCACTTATTTAAGAATATGCAAATCCGCACATGGGCGTATATGTTATTGCATAGGCTACACGTTAGATGACATCACAGTACTTTCCCATTAGATACTTGATATTGCATAATCATAATTCGATATTTGCCTATGCATAATCAAACATCACCAAAATTGTCTGTCCTCTTTCACTCTTTTCTTAAAATTATGTGGCCAGTTTTCATCAAAAATCTGGGCTGTTCTCATTCCATTCCAGACACTCTACTAAATACATTGATAAGTTATATTTCATTGAATAGTGTGGTAGAATCTATTGAATAAACAGGACTACGCCCTCGTGATTATCAAATTTCAGGATGTAAACAATGGATGTTTTTTTACCAGTTTGCTTGTATTTGGATAAATGTTTAATAATAATAATAATAATTATTATTATTATTATTGAGGGAATCTCCTCAAGCACCACCAATGTGCAGCATCCACCTGGATGATGATGCGACGGCAGCCATATTACGCTAGAATGCCCAACAGACACCAGCTTATTGGTGGAGAGAAGACAGAGTGATGAAGCCAATCAGTACTGTATATATTGGGATGATTCGGAGACCATGAAGATGGACAGAGGCCAATGGGAAAATTTGGCCAGGATACCAGGGTTGAATCCCTACTCTTTTTTTTTTTAAGGACATCCAGGGATTTTTAATGACCACAAAGAGTCAGGACCTTATATGTATACTAGACTTTTCCCATGGAAAAGAAGGTCGATGTCACCATTATTCTGGCAAACATTACATTCCCACAACAGAATAAAGGTAAGGCAAAACTGTTACAAATTTATCAATTGTATGCTGTTTGTACTAAAATTAATCTGCAGTCTCATATCTTTTAAACGATGCATTAGTTGACCTTATTACTTGACAAAATGCTATTGTAAACAAGCAATCAATGTAAGCATTATCAAACACGGGGTCGCCAGCCATCTTTGTGTGCAAAGTGGTTACATTTGGCTCAAGGCTCTGTTGGGTGTAAGAAAGGTTATCCTGTGCCCATTCGTTGTGGCTGAATAAGCTGCAATTGTACAACTGCCTTTTTAAATTGTGGAAAAAATAATGTTTCCCTTTTTGTGAGGGGTTGGTAAAGAAGTTAGGTGGGTGGAGCCATTAAGTAGATAGGATGTTAGGTAAGACAGTTGTTGCATACCGTACAATAGGGTATGTCAGTTGATATTAATTGAGGTAGGAAGGTAGAACTTTTGGTAGGAAGGTTAGATCTTGGGTTAGGAAAGGAAAATGTGGGAGAGGGGTAGGGTAGATGGGCAGTACAGGTCCTTCTCAAAAAATTAGCATATTGTGATAAAGTTAATTATTTTCCATAATGTAATGATAAAAATTAAACTTTCATGTATTTTAGATTCACTGCACACCAACTGAAATATTTCAGGTCTTTTATTGTTTTAATACTGATGATTTTGGAATACCGCTCATGAAAACCCAAAATTCCTGTCTCAAAAAATTAGCATATTTCATCCGACCAATAAAAGAAGTGTTTTTAATAAAAAAAAAAAAAAGTCAACCTTCAAATAATTATGTTCAGTTATGCACTCAATAGTCAATACTTGGTCGGGAATCCTTTTGCAGAAATGACTGCTTCAATGCGCCGTGGCATGGAGGCAATCAGCCTGTGGCACTGCTGAGGTGTTATGGAGGCCCAGGATGCTTCGATAGCGGCCTTAAGCTCATCCAGAGTGTTGGGTCTTGCGTCTCTCAACTTTCTCTTCACAATATCCCACAGATTCTCTATGGGGTTCAGGTCAGGAGAGTTGGCAGGCCAATTGAGCACAGTTATACCATGGTCAGTAAACCATTTACCAGTGGTTTTGGCACTGTGAGCAGGTGCCAGGTCGTGCTGAAAAAGGAAATCTTCATCTCCATAAAGCTTTTCAGCAGATGGGAGCATGAAGTGCTCCAAAATCTCCTGATAGCTAGATTCTGGCACCTTGATTTCCGAATGACATGCAAAACTGAGCAACAGTCCAGTGCTGCTTCTCTGTAGCCCAGGTCAGGCGCTTCTGCCGCTGTTTCTGGTTCAAAAGTGGCTTGACCTGGGGAATGCGGCACCTGTAGCCCATTTCCTGCACACGCCTGTGCACGGTGGCTCTGGATGTTTCTACTCCAGACTCAGTCCACTGCTTCCGCAGGTCCCCCAAGGTCTGGAATCGGTCCTTCTCCACAATCTTCCTCAGGGTCGGGTCACCTCTTCTCGTTGTGCAGCATTTTTTGCCACACTTTTTCCTTCCCACAGACTTCCCACTGAGGTGCCTTGATACAGCACTCTGGGAACAGCCTATTTGTTCAGAAATTTCTTTCTGTCTTACCCTCTTGCTTGAGGGTGTCAATGATGGCTTTCTGGACAGCAGTCAGGTCGGCAGTCTTACCCATGATTGCGGTTTTGAGTAATGAAACAGGCTGGGAGTTTTTAAAAGCCTCAGGAATCTTTTGCAGGTGTTTAGAGTTAGTTAGTTGATTCAGACGATTAGGTTAATAGCTCGTTTAGAGACCCTTTTCATGATATGCTAATTTTTTGAGACAGGAATTTTGGGTGATTTCACGCAGCCGCCATTTTGAAATCACTCCGGTGGGAAGAAAACCGGAAGTGTCGCTTTCAATAATTTTTTATATACAATTCAGAACGTAAAAAAAGAAGCAGGAACGAACTATGTCCTATATTGGATATTAACATCCAATAGTGTAAATCGCGGCAGGTTGGTAGTCCATGGCATTGTTGTCTATCTGTACTTCCGGGGTTCTTCGTCACTGTCACTGTCATAGTCTCTTTCACTGTCATCGTCACTGTCATGTGTTAGTTCCCGTCTGCACTACAGTTCCCGTCTGCACTACAGTTCCCAGCATCCTCCTTGGCCCACACCTGCACCACCTTCACCATTACCCGCACCTGTCAGCAATCATCATCATCACTCTCCGTCTTCAGCTGTTGTCTTCATTGTTCACCCTTGTATTCAGTTCCTTTTTGTTCAGTCAGTCTCGGTCAGTTCTACTTTGTACCTAGTGTGTTTGTGTACCTTCTGACCGTCTTATCTGTATCTGTTAGCATTATTATTATAGTAAAAGTTTGAAAAGTCTTGTGAAAAGCACTAAACAAATAAAAAAGTTAATGCCTTTTGGAAATGAAATAGTTTTGATTCAAGACAGAATCCCCCAAAAATCTGTATTGTAAATGTCATATAGTAATAAATAAATAAAAATTCTTTAAAAAAATAATAATAACGTCATAAGCTTTGGATGTGCTGTAGTATGTTTATTTGCATTTTTTAGATGTTCAGCTGTGACAGGTGCCTGAGGTATCTGAACCTTCCACTAAATACAGTATAAACACACACACACACACAGAACCCCAACCTGAGTGTGTTTGCGTGCATGTGTGTGGGCTGTCTTTTGAAGTTAAGCCTTCACAGATAAACAGCTTCACCAGGTTTTCAGCGTGATGAGCTCACTCAATGTGGGACACACTCCATGTTGACGCCTTTGGATGGAAAACAGCGAGAGCCCACCATTTAGGATTCCAATCGAGCCAAGATCAATAGTGATGTGTTATTCTGCAATAAAACAGAGGCTCATCCGAAAGAAGCTCTTGTGTTTTGTCATCTTTGATTTCTTTCATCTAGCCTGGGTACTTATGCGTGGGTTATGAGGGGCTGAGTTCTTGTTGTTTGTTTGAAGAAAAAAGAGGGCATAAGTCCATTGGAGCCGATGTTATCTGTTAAGAATGTACAGACCCTCTTAAAGCAGTTGCTAATCTGACATGGTTCATCTTGGTGGCACACGGGGTGTGTTATGTAATGTTTAAATCTCAGCTACTGTTTTCGAGCCTGTCCTGAAAACATTCTGATGGTCTGAGTGGATGCAGATGTTTTTGGTGGAGGTTTTACAGATGGTTGTCGATTTTTTTTGTCTCATTTTACACTAGCTTTTCTGCTACATCTTCTACAATGCATTATTCTATTAATTTCCTTACTACCACAATTCCCCAGTACAATCACAACTCTGATTAAAAACATAGATTCCGAATTCCAAGGTATCCAAAAATCTCCAGATGCCACGGCCTGTATTGACATTGTCTACTTCAGCTATAAATAACAACGCTATTATGTTACTAGGGAATAAGGTTATGACTGAGGAAATGAACCACAAAAAAAAATGTAAATTACTTATTGATTTTCTTGCTTTTCAGACCCACATCCATCTTAGGTTTGAAAATATGTTTGACAGTATCCATATTCCCGAATAACATGGAAGAGCTTTGCTAAAATATACAAGTGGTCTGGAACGGGTAAGAATTTAGCAATATGTTCTCTTTCTTTTTCCCTTTTCTTCCTGCATCTGTCTTTCTCTTGAGAACATGCAGATCGTATGGAAAGAATGGGGAAAATTTGATTAGAGAGGAAATCCTGGAGAAAGAAGCTTGTAAATTACAGCTAAAGTTCAGCAATCCTTCCTCCCAAAGGATGAGAAAAGCTGCTAAACGGCATAAATCTGCTGCAGAGAACTTCAGCACGTCACATCTCTATAATTCTCTTTCCTTTTCCTCTTACTTCTGCTTAATGTAAAGCCCTGGATAATTGATCAGCATGGACAATTTCAGCAGCAATTCTGATAATAAAATGTGCTCGATGTATCCAGAAAATGAAATGGTTTAGAATCATATATTTTATTTAAATTTTTTTGTATAGGATCATAGCAACAAAAAATAACAAATATACATAATTTTGCAAATTCAAACTGTTATAATATTTGTCTTCTGTAAAATTTTTTGTTTAATAATATAAGTTTTCGGTTTCACTTTACTTTGATGGTCCCTTTAACACATTCTGTTGACTATAAGTAACATTGCACTTACATGTCGACTTACTCTCATTAGATTATTAGTACAACTACATGTAGTTGCAAAGTTACGTATCGTCAACAGCAAGTTCAGAAGGGACCATCAAAATAAAGTGTTACCAAGTTTTCTTTCGCATTATGATGCGCAATTTACACAAATTATTATCAAAATAGGTTATTTTTCTTTTTACTGAGGAAGTTCTGCAGAGGGAAGTCTAGGATTGCAAAACCATTAAAAACAGAAGCAAATTTTTCCTCTCATGCTGGTGAGTCTCATCTAGGTTTGTCTCGCAGAGCTTTTCTCTCCCGACCTGATGTAATTGCTGTATTCTACATTTGGCTGACCCGTTCTCCACAATCCCAGAGGATCCCAATGGTAAACAAAATATCACTCACATACAATAAAGCTGGCAGAGAAAAGGAGCTCAGACTTAACAAAATACAAATAAGAACTGGGGCCATCTCTTAAAGATATTGACCAAAAAAATTTTTTGGCCAAAGGAATGATGAGAACATGGTAAGTCAGACTTTTTTTAATGGGGGTGTGTAGTTGAAAGCAATTTTCTTTTCCTGTCCCTTAGGGGGAAAAGGAAAGTCATTTTTCATGTTTTGCTAATGACACCGAATCTGCCTAATAGTCGAAATTTCAGTTGAGCACAAATATGCAAGCATTTGAGAAATTCAAACTGGGTATGGGACTACTTTGATTATTTGGAAGATAAGGTTAGCCAGGCATTTGATTTTCACTTTTTTGAAATGCATGAATTGTGGCACAATAGTTTTGCAATGTGCTCTTTAGGATATTAAATGCTGCATTTTCATGCAATTCTATCGTAAGAGCCACAAAAGTTAACTATACTGATAACTATATTATCATCCACATCAATGTACAATAACATTGTTCATTTCAAGTTTTGTCGCCTGCCACTTTAAATTCTCACGTTCTTTAAAGTCGTGTGGATTCTGATTGGCCGTCCTTGTTTTTATCGTTCCTCAGCTGGAAAAACATCATTCTGAATGTGATATTGTTCCTCTGTGCAGTTTTCATTATAGCTGTGTGTGTACTTCGCTAATCTCATAGAATCAGAACAATTAATCAAACTTTATAATTATGGTTATTACAGTTATTGTCTTTGACATAAATGGGCCTTAATTGTGTTTCTTTGGTTTTCATTTCAAAGACACAATATGCTTTCATTGTATGGAAATACCAAATCAGATGTTCTTCAAAATATCTCCATGTGTGTTTCATGGAAGAAAGAAAGGTTTGGAATGGCACAAGGGTGAATGAATGAAAAATATCTTTGCAATTCCAGAAAATAACTTCTTATTTTTCACTTTTTGATGATCCTTTGTTATCTTCCCCAGGTTTCACGCCACACAAGCGCAGTGTGAGGACTAGTTTAATGCTTTTGTTTGCCTCTGCTTGCAGTAAGATAATAAAAGTTTAATAGTTACGGCATCGTGAGCAGTGAACACTCAAGCAAAGAAGTGATGACCTCGACATATGTCTTCTCTCCAACCTCCTCCCTGACAACCACCGCAAAGCAGCCCAACACGAGCATGCTATCTCTGACAACAGCACAGCTCGCTTACCCTCGCATACTTTGTGGTCCGGCCTGAACCCTCAGCGTTGCTTACTGTAGACCCAGCACTTTATCCTGCAGGAAAGCAGCTTTTTCCCAGGGCAGACAAAACATGCCACTTTAATGGCTTTCTCTTGTTTCTTACAGCTAAATGGAGACGGAACACAAGCAACAGAAAATCAACAGCAGGGAAAAGGATGGTGCAAGTTTTGAACTTTACAAGAGGTAACTTACTGGTGAATATGTTTTTTTTTTTTTTTTATGCCCTTATACTTTTTATGAAAATGCTCATCAGGCTGGCATTACTTTCTGTGTTATTTCATGCTTCAGTGAAGGCCAACACCGTTTTTTTTTTTTTTTTTAATTTCTTAATAGAACATTTCTTGGTAGGTAAGGTATCCATTCGTTTTTTTGTGCAATGGCAAACTGTTGGATTTGACCTGCCAGTGATTTCAGTTCATGGATATATTTGGTGAATGTGAGACATTTGGGTTAGCAACTTTCAGAAGGAGTAAATGAAAGACCAAATTTAAGTAGCAAACACCCTCACAAAAGTTTAGTATTATTAGTAAACTTTTCTATGCTTATGCATCATATTTCCTGCCAACCAATAATGCTACAGAGGACTGTATTAATCATACTGAGTGTTTCAAGACAGCTTTATGAAAGTATGATAGATGAGCTCATTATTTATTCCAAAATCATGGGGTTTCATATACTCAGTTATTACACAATTTACAATATAGCACATTATGTAAAAAAGACATCTAGAACACATTTAAGAAATGTGGTTGTGGATCTTGTTAAAGGTACTTGAATTTTTGAAGATTCTTTACTTTTACTAAATTTACTTAAACTGTCTGCTTTTTTGGTGCTCTTAAACTCTTTCCCCACCATCATTTTTTTTAAGTTGCCAGTCAACGCCAGCTTTTTTGATCATTTTCACAAGATTTTCATGGCCCCCAGAATATTTTGTTGCATGAATATCTGAACATGCAATATATCAAAAGAAAAAAACAGAGAACAAAAAGAAAGCAAAAAAAAAAAACTACTTTTTTATTCTAGCTTAAAGGGATAGTTCGGCCAAAAATGATATTTAACCCATGCATTACTCACCCTCAAGCCGTTCGAGATGCATATGTCAATCTTGTTTCAGACGAATACATTTTCAGTTATTTTAGAAAATGTCTTAGACCCTTCAGTGGATATAATGTGAAGCAATGGGGTCCACCTCCTTCAAGTCCCAAAATGTGCATCCTTCACAAAAGTAATCCATCTGGCTCCAGGGGGATAAACGAAGGCCTTCTGAGGGTAATCCGTGCGGTTTTGTCGTAAAAATATACATATTTAAAACTTTATAAATGAAAATATCTGACTTCCGGCAACGATCGACGCGCATTCACGGGTGATGGAAGTCGACGTAAGAGGTAGGACGTAGCGTAGGAACGCGCCTGCGCAGCCAGAGAGCAGTTTTGTTTTGCTCTGCTCTCCGTTCGTTCTACGTCACGACGGTTCCTACGCTACGTCCTACCTCGTACGCCGACTTCCATCACCCGTGAACGCGCGTCGATCGTTGCCGGAGAAAAAACATTTTGTTGTCAAAGACTACATCCAAATTCAGAACGATGATCAAAACAAAGATGGAGTAGATCGAGTCCATCAACACCCCCAAAGCTTCACAGTCCTATAGCTCGTCCTGGGTCGACATTTCATTCAGTAACATTAGAGAGTTTTGATTTTATATATTGTTTAATGTTGGTGATCGCGTTATTTTACATGTATTTGCCTACATATGCTATCACATAAGATATCACATAAGATACATTACAACTTTCTGAAATTAGTCCGGTTCTCATGTAATCACCTTGTAGGCTGTACAATGTCACTTAATGTTACATTTACCTCAAGAAAGCTATAATCTCCATAAACTCATTAGTTAGAAAAATATACCTCCAGAGAAGAGCATTTTGCTAAATATATGCTCTGTGTAACAGAGTCCTCTATTCATTATATTTTTACTAAACCTGTTAGTGATGTCTTCATTATTTAATGTGTTTGAATAAATATGTCATGAAAACAGTTTATTGTCGTTTAATTGTTTATTTCACCATAATAATGGAGTAGAAAAAATTATGTTATTAAAAATATGATATAAAAACTGCCTTATGTGCAATTTAAATATTTGTACAACTCAGTTTTAGCTATTTGAGAGTTTATTATTAAATAAGTTAAATTAATGACTTGATTATTAATTTATAATTTATTTTTGGTTTTGGTTTTTCGGCCAAGTGCATCCTGATGTTTCGGTTTCAGACCAGAATTTTCATTTCGGTGCATCCCTAACAAAAATAAATTTCGCAACTTCCTTTTCAATGCGACTTAAAAAGTGTTGGATCTGGTACTAGTGGGTAAGAAGAGATGGCCCACAAAGACTATTCAGAGTCGTGGACAATAATTGATGTTAATGCGCTTGAGACGTTGAGCCATGGTGTTTGTGTGGATGATATAGGTTTGCATCAAGTTTGTGATGTTTACTGATTTCACTCCTTGTCTTTCTTTTTTTTTTTTTTTTTTTTTTTTAATAATTTCTTGTTTCCAGCTACAGGCCCACACTGAAAGCGGAAATGCTGTGCAGTGCAACAAAATCACAGACAATAAGAACATATTCCTATTTAAAATACATTGTAACAATGAGGATTTAACTGTAGGCAGGGATCCCTAGCACAATGGTGAAGAAAGAAATTTAAAAGCAGTAGCTATCTTGAACAATCCGTGGGCACAAACAAAACCAGCGTAATTATTAAGGAAATCATAACTTATTTCCTATGGTTTCTCAGTGAAAGTTGACCTACAAACTGTTTTGGTTATGACAGACCACTAAAGACTGTTTAGAGGAGCTGAAGGAATCCTTGTAAATGACCAGACCCAATCCTTCCCCTCTAATTCCTGGCAAGCGTTCCTGTCACAGATAGGCAGAGTGTTTGACGTACTTGCGGAGGAAGCCTCTCTCTGTCTGTGGGATTGGGACCATGCCATTCTCATTCAGACACTTAGCTGCAGAACTTATCTTGTTAGCTGAGCTGTCTTGCCCATGACCCAGCCGCTGTGAGAGAGGAAGTGCGGCCACACGGCCACTAGCCCACCAGACATAAGCTCACAATCTGTTTTTGCGGAGCAAAGCCACACAATGACATATTGTTTACACCTTTGCTTGTTTAAATTAACGCCATCTGCTAAACAGAAAACAGCCTGTAGCCCACTCAAAATGTGGTGTGTCACAATGTGCTGACTTTTTAACAGTTTTTGCTTTATCAACAATGCAGTAACACACTGACATAGTGGGTGGAGTATGTGGTTATGAGATCTGATCGCATGAGACACATTTAAGATGTTACTACCAGGTGTAAATGGCAATCTGTCTCGGCTACACTTGTGTTTAGATCACCTGGAACAGATGTTACGGTACCAGAAGTAAACAGCAGAGACGAGTGTGATTAATGTCTTAAATGGATGGTTTACGCCAAATTTTAAGTTCTGTCATCATTTACTCACCATTGTTTCTTTCCAAACTAGTTTGAAAGTGATACAGGTTTGGAACGACATGTGGCTAAGTAAACTATCCCTTTAAGACAAGACTTAATTTGCTCTCCATTTTATCTTAGGAGAAACAATCGAGATTTAGTTCACATTTCTTTTTTTTTCTTTTTTTGCAGAGACATACAGAATAAAGGGAAATAAAGTAAAAACTTGCCATAGTTTTTAGCAAGTAAAAACTGCAATCATGCTCAATGAAATGTTGAATTTTTAATGCATGTAAAATTAAATTCCTTTAGAGAAACTAGACTATTTTTAAGTCGCTTACATTTCGTTCAGTCATTTTCAGCGGCCGTGGAAGTACGCAGAGGCGGGTGATGAAGTGCATTCCTCATCATGTTCTAATAAGAGGACTCATCTCCACTTTCCCCCTCTTCATTCGTCTAATTTGATTAGTCAATGAAATTGCTGTCAGGCGGCGTTATGGGTAGCATCTCGTCACATCATATTGATTGCAGTGCTTTGCAAATTTGCTACTACATAGCAGTTTATAATTTAGCTGTGGGGTTATATGGGAGTTGCGGAAAAGAATCTACCAATTCTACCAGAGTCTAACACGTCGCACACCTTTGTTTGAAATGTTCATGCACAGCCTATCTGAACACATTTGATGTTTAAAGGGGTCCTACAGTATAATGCCCTTTTCACAAGATGTAAAATAAGTCTCTAATGTCCCCAGAGCGTGTATGTGAAGTTTTAGCTCAAAATACTCCACAGATATTTTTTATAGCATGTTAAAATTGTCACTTTTTGAGGGTGAGCAAAAACACGCTCTTTTTGTGTCCCTTTAAATGCAAATGAGCTGCTGCTCCCGGCACAGAGAGCAGCAATAGAAAATATCTCCCTTTGCTTTGAACTTTGACCGTTGTAACTTTGCAGATGTTGTTTATGCTCAAACAGAAACATTACACACTAACTAAAGTTAAAAAAAGTGAAATCATTATCAATCACCCCTTTAATATACAGCTACACAGATATTTAATATACAACTTAGAGTTATTGAATGACGAATATATTTTTGGGGGCCATTCAGAAGTCTTACAAAATGACCCTGTTGTATTGTGCACATCTGGACGAGGCTTACTACAGTATCTTCTCTCACATCATGTTTTATATCCTCATAAAAAAGATCCAGCACGACAATTTAATCCCATCGATAGATGTAATCCCCAAATAGATGTAAAACTTGCACCCCAGTGACTCCCACACAGATAGAAGCAGCTGCTTACTGGAGAAGACAAGGTTTGGGATCAGGGGCCAGAGGAAAACCAAGGAGCGGTCAGGGTCAAACAATGACGTTTGTTGTTAATAATTAGACTCTTCAAATACACAGTGGTGACATCCAAACAAGAGGTTATTGGCCTTTATCAGATGACCAGGTAGCAAGTGGCGGAAATGACCGCAGTGCTTGTTTACAAAATGAAGTGTCAGGGTAAACACTGTCCAGGGTTATTCGAAGTTCTGGGAAGGATGTAGTGAATATGAGGAAGAATAAATCAGGATAAACAGTCACTACTTACGTCCGACACGGAGATTGATCTGGTCGCGGCGCTGGCCGTCGGGGTTCTGGAAGCAGCTGTATAAGCCGTTGCTACTCATGTTCACCTCCATCAGGATGAGCCGCGGTCCTTCTTCTCGCCGGCGGGCCTTCACGTCCGTGCCATTCACCTTCCACGTTACAGAAGCGTCGTTGTCCAGCGAGCCGCATTGCATAGTGACATCACTTCCTATCCTTTCATACTGGATCCTGGCACCTGGGGAAACATAATCATCATGAGGCCATCACGATTGCAACAGAGGTCATCATAATTGCAACACATGGCTTTATATTTACTTTTCCAAGCAGCACATGCTCCTAAGTTGAAACATTTAGGAGTGCATTTAAAGAACTATAAGGGAAATGTATCAATATTCAGTTTACATTGGTTTATTGCGTAATCAAAATATGAAGGGGAAAAAAAACTTAATGGGGGACTTCTAATAGGACTCTTATTTTGAAATTCACATGTTGCCGGCTGTTCATTCAAAAAGATGAGGGAGATCAAATATGCACTCTTACAACCATCTACAACATATCACAATCATAAACGACAAGTAAACATTGCCATATTTAATCTGTAGAATGTGCAACAGTGCTGAATTTTTACTTTGAAATGTGTCATATTTAAAGAAAATCGTAGCCTTTTGAAGTTTAATAATCACATTAGACTGTATCTTGATTCCTGTTTTTCCATCCCTAAATTTAAGTCTCTGTCTCTTAAAAATGATAATTAAGACGTTTCTTATATCATTTAATATATTAAAGACTTTGGTAACACTTTACAATAAGGTTCGTTAGTTAACATAAGTTAACTACATTAGTTAACATGAACTAATAATGAACTGCACGTCGTATACAGCATTTATTAATCTTTGTTAATGTTAATTTCAAGATTTAATGCTTTATTAAATCTTGTTAATATTAGTTAATGCACTGTGAACTAACATGAACTAACAATGAACAGCTGTATTTTTATTAACTAACGTTAACAAATACAGTGATAAATGGATTGCTCATAGTTAGTTCGTTTTAGTTAATACATAAACTAATGTTAACTAGTGAACCTTATTGTAAAGTGTTACCAAGACTTTTTATGACCTTAAATACCATGAAACTTTTTTACTATCTATAGTAATAGAATAGTCTATAGACCCCTTTTGCGCCGACATCACAATTGGCAAAACAAAACAAAACAAAGTGAAAACTGGAGGCGGCCAATACAAACCAGCACAGATTCGGCTACATAATAAGGATCTTAAATTATTATTATTTTTATTAAATGTCATCTTGTTGCGTTTCTGGGTGCAAGAATCACCTACAGGATCCAATTTGAAATTTGATTGCATAATGTTTTCTAAATTATTGTGATTATTTGTGAATCATCTATGATTGTATACATTGTTGTGATTGATTGTGATAGACTTTTTAAAGAACCTGGTAACAAAGAATAATCAAATACATGGTTAATTAATATAATTTTAATACATAAAAAATATTTGTGTTTCTAGAAAATATTCACATCATTAAAATTGCACTGTAATGTCACTCTTTACATTGTCGTCTTCTGGCCTTGGCACTGGGCAGGACCGCGCAATGTAACGTTGCCTCAAGTCAAGACCATTCATCACATAGTTATAGGCATCTAAAGATTTATATGCCCTCAGTTTGTCTTTACGCTCGGTTTCTCTATCAGGTAGGTGAAGAAGGCAGGCCACTCAACTGAGGTAACGTTAATCCTGTCAGATCGTCAATCCATTGACTGAGCGTGTATGGGTCGGCCAATCTGGTTCCCTTTCGAGGGAACTCGCGATGCGTCGATGACGCTTTGGGAACGCCTACGCGTGATTACCTCTGAAGCACGTATGTCAACTAGTCCAATGGAATGAATGAATGAACGCCACGGGCGGGTGACGTCATGGCCAGGAAAGGATTTAAGCACATCCGGTGCGTTACTCGCGTTAGCTTTTGTGCCTCAGCAAAGCGCTCTGTGTCAAAACTGTTTGTGAATATTTATTGTTGTCTGTCTGATATATATATATACACACTATGGAAACAATTGCACAAACTTTGTGTTCTTCCTGCTCGCGTTATTTAACGAGTAGGGACACACACGAGCTTTGTGTGATGTGTTGGGAGTGGAGCATGCGGTATCAGCCTTGGCTGATTGCCAACATTGTGAGAAGCTTTCGCTTCGCTCCCGCCTGTCACTTTTCGAGGGAAGTGGCCAGGCTCGCGATTCTCAGGGTGCAGGACCCGCGTCTGCCGAGGCAACGCGGAGAATGCATTCCTGTGGATCGCAAATAGGATCTCTTTACGGGGTTGGAAACGGGTCTGCGGATCTTATCTCCTCCCTTTCCACGAGGGATCCATGCTCTCTCTCCGGTCTCGGAAGCCCGCGCTGCGGTCTCTTCCGCCCGGGGAGAGAGTTCAATGCTTCAGTGCTCTACCCCCGAGGAGGTAGATGTGCTGGGGATTGAAAGTAAACAAAGCACAATCATGGGGAAGTGGATTTGCCATCTCTTTCCCCAGCGTATGAGAAATATGTATATTTATATACACATGTATAATAGTTTATATATATAAAATAAATGTATATATAAAATAAAGCTGGTGGAGGTGTTAACCAAGGCTGTAGATAAATTAAATATTTAATGGCCAGCAGAAATAAGGGGGAGCTCGTCCTAAAAATAAAGAACGAGTTTCCTTCCCTCTATTTTTTCACCTCCATCACGGGGCCTTCCATTTTTTCCCGATCTTCACAGCGAGCTGTCTAGATCATGGAAAAAGCCTTACTCTTCTTGTCTTTTAGCCCCCAAGTCCATGTATATTCAGATATTAGGGGGTTAAGAGAGTATGGCTATGGGGCAATACCCCAGGTAGAACAGACGCTTGCTAGCTATCTGTCTCCCGGTTTAGTATCGTCCCTGAAGGCGTCGGCTTCTCTCACTAAACCATTAAAAAAAATATATATTTTTTTAATCTAGTGGGAAAAGCATTTACGGCAGTGGGTCTAGCAGGAGGCTGCTTGCACACTATAGTAGTGCTACAAGCATATCAGGCTGACCTGTTGGGGTATTTGGACAGAAGTGAGGGAGTTTGGCCCGATGGGGTTTGAGAACTTCGTCGGGCCACAGATTTATCTCTCAGGGATAATAAGGAGACCGCCTGAACTTTTGGGCGGTCTATGGCAGCCCTTGTGGTCACTGTGAGACACCTCTGGCTCAATTTGATGGAAATCATGGAGAAAGATACAAGAGAATCTCTCTCTCGCTATGTCCAACCCCCTGGGGCTGCTGGGCGTGAGCAGCTCCAGCCGTCTTGTTTCTCATACGCAACACAGCAGCCAAAGCCTTCAAAGCAGAAGCCGGATCCAAGGACCGTTCTTCACGCTGAGAAGGCTTCGGCTCAAAAGAAAAGGTCTTGGGCAGCCCCAACCGGGGTGGAACGGTGTACACCTCATTATACGGTGCCCTTTCCATCTCGGTGCCCTCAGGGGACCGTTCTGCCAACCCCGCCACCCTTGGTGCTTTAGGGCGCAGCAGTCTCCAGCGAGCTTCCGGCGCAGTGTCAACACGACATTGCGTCAGACTTGCGCCCTCTGAGGGGGGTTCGAAAACAGTCAGTTCGGGTGGTTCCTGGCAGTATGCTTCAGGCCCCCTAATCTGACTGTCTCAATTACACCAGAGGCCAGCCTCGAGGGGCTGGTTCCCTTGGTAGATTTTCTGGCAGCGCGGAAGCTACTGCCGAATATATCTCTATGGGCCCTGCAGTTAGTAGTAAGAGGCAGATTTGGTTCTCGTCCTCCAGGTTACAACGGGGTGTTGCTCACGTTAGTGCATCCCGAGCAGGTTCTGGTAATGGAGCAAGAGGTAAAGGCCCTGTTAGCAAACAAAGCTATAGAGCAGGTGTACTCACCCGACATTGCGTCGGTCTTTACAGTCGTTATCTCATTGTTCCAAAAAAGGATGGAGAACTGCATCACATACTAGATCTTCGTCTGTTGAAGTGTTCGGTGCTGGAACTCAAGTCCAAGATGCTGACACTCAAACAGATCGTGACTCAAATCAGATCCGAGGACTGGTTTGTCACGATAGATCTGAAAGACGCATACTTCCATATCTCCTTCCTCCCTCAGCACAGGAGGTTCCTGAGGGTTTCTTTCAGGGGCAAAGAACACCAGTATCAGGCACTTCATTTCGCTCTAGCTCTATCACCCCGCACATTCACGAAGCGCGTAGATGCAGCTCTGGCCCCGCCAGGCTGCAGTGCATACGCATTCTGAATTGCATAGACGATTGGCTGATTGTAGCGGAATCAGAACAGTTAGCGGTTCGGCATAGAGATGTCGTCCTCGCTTATATGCGAAGGTTGGGGTTGAAGCTCAATGCCAAGAAGAGTGTGCTTCTCCAGTACAGAGGACCACTTTACTTGGAGTGGTCTGGGACTCAGTCACGATGCGAGCCGTTCTGTCGCCCGCTCGTGTAGCTGCTATCCTTACCGCCACAAAAGAGCTAAAGCTAGGCCAGGCACACACCTTGAAACAGTTCGAGAGACTGTTAGGCCTCAGGGCAGCAGCGTCCATTGTGATACCCTTTGGCCTGCTGTACGTGAGACCTTTGCAGTGGTGGCTCAGGACCAGAGGGTTCTCCCCGAGGGGAAACCCATTCTGTATAATCAAGATCACGCGGCAGTATCCCCGCGCCTTGGTTATATGGACGAAACACTGGTTCTTGTCCCAGGTTCCGGTGTTGGGAGCTCTTTGCCATCGAGTTGCTATCTTGACAGATGGTTCCCTCACCAGCTGGGGAGCGGTATTGGAAGGCCGCTCAGCTCAGGGCTTGTGGAGGAGTCATCATCTCTCTTGGCACAT
The DNA here is from genome assembly GCA_026230005.1 of Gila orcuttii. Lineage (NCBI taxonomy): Eukaryota > Metazoa > Chordata > Actinopteri > Cypriniformes > Leuciscidae > Gila > Gila orcuttii. The sequence continues at coordinate 20,036,049 of JAPDVR010000024.1, read as the reverse complement.
GATTTGCCTAGAGATGATGGTCATCGTCAATGCGTTGAGACATCTCCTCCCAGACCTGAGGGGCCATCATGTGTTGCTCTGGAACAGTGACTGTTAGGCCTCAGGGCAGCAGCGTCCAATGTGATTCCCTTTGACCTGCTGTACGTGAGACCTTTACAGTGGTGGCTCAGGACCAGAGGGTTCTCCCCGAGGGGAAACCCACTCCATACGATCAAGATCACGCGGCAGTATCCCCGCGCCTTGGTTATATGGAGGAAACTCTGGTTCTTATCTCACAGACAACACGTTGGTGGCCTCTTATTTTGGTCCCTCAAGAAAATACACTATCTGAGGGCAATGTATATTCCAGGGGGCCAGAATATTGGAGCAGACACCCTGTCGAGGCAGGGGCTGAGGCCAGGGGACTCCACCCTGAGGTGGTGGAGCAAATATGGGAGGTTTACGGCCAGGCAGAAGTGGACCTGTTCACGTCTCAGCATACGACGCACTGTCCACTCTGGTTCTCTCTCACTCAACCAGCCCCCTCGGGGCTGGACGCTATGGTGCAGACGTGGCCGAGGCTACGTCTGTATGCATTTCCCCCTGTTGCTCTGCTCCCAGGAGTTCTGGAGTGAATCCGCCAGGATGGTATAAGCCTATTGCTAGTAGCACCACCCTGGCCAAGCGAATTTGGTTTGCGGACCTAATTCTTCTCCTCGACGGCCCTCCCTTGGAGATTCCGATCAGGAGACACCTTCCGTCTCAGGCAGGGGATTCAATATTGCACCCCCGGCAGGGGATTTGGAAACTGTGGGTTTGGCCTCTGAGGGGGCCCAACTCATAGAGAGTGGTCTCTCAACCGAGGTTGTTGAGACCGTTCTAAGCTCCAGAGCTCCCGCTACGAGGAAACTATATTCACTATTTCGAGAGTTTTTCACTTCTTGGTGTTACCAGTGTCAGTGGAATCCGGTTAACTGTTCAGTAAACACAGTATTTGAGTTTCTGCAAGAACGCTTTGTATCAGGTCTATGTCCTTCCACACTTAAGGTATACGTGGCGGCCATTGCGGCTTTCCACGCCCTGGTGGGTGGTACATTTTTGGGTCGAGACCCCCTGATCACTCGTTTCCTTCGTGGCACTTTGAGGCTGAGGCCTGCAACTTGCACTAGGGTGCCGGCTTGGGATCTTGCAATAGTTCTAGAAGGCCTATCTGGGGCTCCCTTTGAGCCCTTAGATTTGGTCTCAGAGAAGTTCTTTCTTTTAAGACTATTTTCTGCTAGCTATTTCGTCCCTCTAAGAGTCGAGACCTTCAGGCCCTTTCTGTCCCCACCTGCCTTGAGTGCACCGGGGATGGCCAAGGCAATCTTACCCCAAACATGGATATGTTCCTAAGGTGCCTACCATTATTCCGAGGCCTATTGTGCTGCAGGTTTCTGTCCTCCCCCGTTTATCGGACCAGGAAAAGCTGAACCTTTTGTGCCCAGTACGAGCACTGGACACTTATGTTCATCGGACTTCTCTGTCGAGAAAATCCAACCTATTGGGCAAATAGATAGTCGAGACTATTCTTCTTGCTTGTGAGTCCTCTGGCCAACCATTTGGTGGTCAGGGCTCATTCCACTAGGAGTATGGCTTCTAAGCTTTATTATCTGGAGTTCTCTCCAAGACCTTTGTGATGCGGCGGGCTGGTCCTCACCGCTCACATTCGTGAGGTTTTACAGCTTGGACCTGGATGCTGCCCCAGGTACTTTTTACTTAGTTTGCCGACAGTTTTATCATCTGGCATTTTGTAAGTACGGCGTATTGGGTATTCTCGTTCCCAAAGTGTCATCGACGCATCGCGAGTTCCCTCGAAAGGGAACGTCTCAGTTTACGACTGTAACCCTAGTTCCCTGAGAAGGGAACGAGACGATGCGTCGCCCTGCCATACTTCCTGCATCCCTGCGATCGACTTTGTTTCGGCACTAGAAGCTAACGCGAGTAACGCACCGGATGTGCTTATATCCTTTCCTGGCCATGACGTCACCCGCCCGTGGCGTTCATTCATTCATTCCATTGGACTAGTTGACATACGTGCTTCAGAGGTAATCACACAAAGGGATTCCCAAAGCGTCATCGACGCATCGTCTCGTTCCCTTCTCAGGGAACTAGGGTTACAGTCGTAACCTGAGACGTTCCGTCCGTTAAAATTTACTTTTGCAAATAACAATTGCGGTCCTAGACAGTGAGTGACCTTGCACATTAAGATCAAATCTGATTTTCTCCCGTCATTGTTAAAAAAAAAGCAAAACTTGCAAACTAGCGTTAGTGAAGCGGCCAGAGGGATCGTTCTGCCTCCACCTCAGCTCCGCCCACATAAAAGACGTCATCATGTTTACCAACTGAAAAGGGGTCTATATCTATTTTAGTCTCAAATGTGAACCCAGCAACATATTTTTAAGACCAATACAGATCATGTTTTTGTATTTTATTGTGGGGATTTCCATTGTTTTTCTATCTACACATGTGGTACACGTATGCAACCTTTGACCGTTGTATTTTTCACTGGTAGACAGGGCATGTTAGTGGTGTTCATGTGCGAAAAAATGTGAGGAGAGTCTCTTGAAAGATTGTGTTTGTCACATTGGATTATATGAGATTGTGTGAAAAATAAATCTATGAATGAATGTATTTTGGCTAAGAATATCGAACAAAATTGTTTTTTTGTTTGCCTGAGATGAGAAAATAGCAGGTCTGTTATTTTTTTCTACTTAAAATCAGTTCGGTCATTACCATGTTTTTCACAAGAAAAGGAAGATGTGGTTGTTTTTCTACAGAATCTTTTTCACACCCTAAGGCGTGTTGTTATGGGCTTTTACATCAAAAGAAAATACATTTCTTCATGTCGCAACCACGAGTAATGCCCTATAGATGTCCGCCGTCATGCGACAGCTGTAACAATGAAAAAAACATAAGAAAAAATAAGGTTCAGAATACACAAACAGGCAAACAAACGAAACTCTGAGAAAACATCAATGCTCCTCTTTGACTTTCATTACGGCGTCGTGACTCCGACAATGCACAGGGGTCGTAAAAAGCAATCTCTCTTTCTTCCACTGACCTGACTAACTACCCCTGTAGCTTAATCCACACGCTCTGGGCAAACCAAATCCATGAATTTTACATTTACTCCGATGTCAAAGCCTGTGATGCAGCAATGTTGAGTAGAATGGAAAGAGAAAGGCTGTTGCGTTCAAGAGAGGAGGACGGTGACAGCGGCGACTGTTTGCTATAACACAGACGTGCCCATTAGGATTCATTCAGTAGATAGCGTGACATGCAGCCGCAAATCTGACTGCAAATTTCCTGCTTAGAGAAAACATGTTTCTATCTTTACAGATAATAACTTATAAGCTTATAAGCAATGACAAAAGTGTAAAAATATTATATTAATATATTTGACAGCACCAATGTTGCTACAGGGAAACTTTCCCTGCAGATAAGTTAATTTGATGTCTGCCAAGCAACTAAACAAACTTTTAAATCCAAACAGGACACTTTATAATGTGATCTATCATTTTAAAATGACAGAATGGGAGTAGAATAACGTTTTGAATAAGTTAGGCATCACTTTCGTCAGTCTTAGCTCAAAGAAAAATCTCCGGTCACCTTGTACTGTGAACTAACTTGAAATGTCTGCTGATTTCATCATCCTGATTACCATTCTATAGATTTTTTCAACTTTAAAAAAGGGGTAATTATATTCTCTTCACTTTCAATTAAAATGTAATGTATTGCGTGCATTCATAATGTTTTATATTCAATACAACTCCCCTCATACACTATAATTTATTTGAACCGATTTAATTGTGTCCATTGAACAAACATGATTATCATTCTCAAACATATGTTAGATATCAAGAAAAGAAAGAAGAATTGCAAGGAGGGTAAATGCCTGAATTCAGGCTGAACTTCTCAAAAGGTCATTTTATAGCTCTGTTTTTTGAAAAATCCCTCAGAAGACGATGCTTTGTGAGGAATCTCAGTTGTGCAAGCTTGTGAAATATCTCCTCTCTAAATATCTTTAGTATGGGAGTCATTGCTTTGCCCTCTGCCTTGTTCCCTTTGAGGATTCTCATTAAGGGGTTGCCTCTCACTTGTCTGCCCACTTTTTCCAGAACGTGCTATTACGAAGCATCAAATAAATACATTTCTTGTTTCCTGCCTGCTTATCTGTTGAAGCTGCGGGAAGTCAGCGATAGGGCGAGTGAACGGTGGCGCATTGGCACAAACCAACAAAGCCCAAGAACAATTCCTCATATCTGCTACCTTTCGATAGCTCAGAATGCCTAATTCCCAGTATGCAATTAGCAGGTACTTCTTTTACAGACTTATCAGATCTTAGGTTTGCTTCATTTTGCCACATGGTGGCATAAAATTGGCAATTCAATGCTAGACCATAACCGCATTTTATCTTTGGATAGAAAATTTGTGCCAAAAAGCATCAAGTTTGATTCCAGGAGTTGCCCTTAAACTTTCACTACCTACAATAACATCATGGCTCAACATGTCAAAAGCTCCAAACATATTGCTTCAAACAAACCCAACTACACAAGCCAAACAATTTCCAATACATGCAAGTGAACGTGCAGTTTCAAGAGCAAAGAGTTTGAAGGTCCCATTAGCAATAGAATGGAAGGGGAAAATATGGCTGGAGTTTAAAGCAGTTGTCAAACTGACACTTAATAATGTAGATGTAAACTGGCCGCAGAGGTTAGCGGAGGCGTCATGTAGAGATGAGAGGAGAGGGACTTTACACCCACATGGAAGTGCTAAAGGTTTATGAGCAGGACATATGCAGTGTTGCTTGTGGAGGGAATTCTAGACTGCCCAATAGAGGACCGGAAGGACAGAACTCCTGGCTAGATGAGGAACAGCTGTCCTTCTGAAATATGCAGCAAAAGCACAAAGCAGTTAATTGGCTGGGCAAACAGAAGCTGTCTGTGTTAATGAGTGTCCTTTGTTCTCAAACTCTCACAAAGACATTGGAACTTACAATTTATAACTCACTATCTCAGAATATAGTTTTGTGAAAGTACACAGTGCAAACAAAAGTTTCATGCAGGACAGTCCCTACTAAAATCAGTTGTCGAGTTTGGGATACTGGTGGCCTGTATGGGATGCTGGTATGCTGCTGTCTCAAGATTGTTCATCAACCAGCTTTACCTGCTTCAAACCATCACTGACCAGAATAAACCAGCTTGAAAATACTTTTATTACCCCCATTTTTCAAAAAGGTCATGACTTTCATTGCGTCTTAAATTTTTACAATTGATTCCTCCAAATCATGAATATTTCGTTCCATCTTTGGTTTCATGGTATCAGCATGCTTTCAGAGCTGCCAGAGTTTACAAGGACTCATCGCACTAAAGCCTCCAGGCTGCGGGTGGGCTGGGTAGTACTGTAGCATATGGAAGTTTTCCCTCCCTGGCTGATATTATATTGTAACAGAGGGATTTTCACACAAACAAAGGTCATGAAGTGCTCCATAGTCTGCAAAGGTCAATAGGATTACAAAAGTATCAGATTGATACTACATGGATCAGACAGCTTCATCATTGGGCTCCTGGGCTTAGATGCTCTACATTGGGAATGTGGGTTTGGCTAGTTGGTTTATTTTCTTACACTTGTCAGGGGGGGATGCTTGCTTACTCCTAGCCATTGGCGCTGTTCCTGATATTCTCTCTCCTCCCAGACCTCCCGTGATGCACCACATGCTTCAAAGACTATCTAGTTGAAGACCAACACAAGTTTCTCTTTACCTTGTGACCCACGAAAACCCCTAAATGGGTATATACTAAAAAAGTATACTAAAATGAATGATTATCCAGTCAAATTTTAGAGATGGAACTATTGCTCAAACCATGTTCAAAGCCAATGGTTGATCCACTGCTGGAGCCACACTCAAAGTCATTGCAAAATCGCTGCTCTACTCCCACCAGTTGAATTTTATACAAAGATCATAAATTGATCTTTAATGGATGCATTTTTTGAGAACAAAGCATAAACAGCCCACAATGAATATTATAATACATACATACAGGGCCACTGATAAGAGGGGGACAACTTTACGTTTTGTCCCAGGTCAAGATTCAGGTCTTGTTATTCTATACGCTTTATTTGCAATGTGAAACTATAAGAACATTATTTAACATTGGTCATATTATTCTGCTCAGTGTCATGTCTAAAAATGTCCTTCAACTCTAAAATCTCTATAACATCACTATATCTCATTTTTCAGAGATTTTAGAGAGATTGTTTTTTTTTACATTGTTATTTTTTACATAATATCTTCACTAGTCAGAAGAAAAAAAGATACTAGGATGTAATGATGTGGGCCTTGCATCGTTCTGATTTTTTTTAATAATGGCTTATTATTCTCCCAATTCAATGCACAATGGAACTTTTGACAGAAACTCAGTCCCACTTTGTTTCCCCAGACACATGAGCAGTCTGCCAGAGGAGATGAAACAGGATGTACAACTCAACAGCCCCTTGTGATGGAAAGCAGCATGAGACAACGCTCCAATGCAAATCGGCACCAGAGGAGATTAAAGCACCCCATCCCACTCGCACCCAAAGCCCTAATACACAAAGGCAACCCTGATTGAACTGGATCCTAATCTCAGAAATGCACTCCACAGATATAGCACCCCCCCTCCTCTTCATTTGCTAATACACAGTAACATACATCCTTAGCACTCCACATGTGGAGCTGAAATCTAGCTGCTGCTGACAGGCTGTGCAGATATATGGGGCTGCACTGTGTTCATGTCATTGATTTGGTGCAAGGTTGGGAATTTCAGGAATCACGCAAGTATTAAAAGACGGCCTATCGAGAGGATGGTTATGGCAGCATAAGACTGTTCATGTCATTGATTTGGTGCAAGGTTGGGAATTTCAGGAATTACGCAAGTATTAAAAGACGGCCTATCGAGAGCATGGTTATGGCAGCATAAGACTATTGCAGCAATTGGACCATATGTTACTATGGTGGTGTTGATGCTATGCTGTGATTATCATGACTGCGAAGTATGCAGGGAGCTGGTCTAGTCTTACACCGTGTCCCAATTAACCGGGTGTTTCCAGTGACAAGTTGTTCACTGAAAGTATTTATGCAACAGCCAATCAGAACATACTTAATGTTTAATGCTGCGTTTCAAACAAAGTTGATGTGGGATATTTATATTCACCTACTTCCAATCATAAAGGTGTTCCATTGGCCATTATATTGTAAGTGCTGATGCTCGAAAGATTATATATAAGGAAACAAAATAGCAAAGCTATTGTTAGCTTAACAAGTGTAAAATTCCCCAGTAACCAAATTGCAGAGGATAAATGGAAACATTGCCTGTCACTGCAAACATTTTGCTAAACAGGCTCAGGAATACATTCTGTGTGCCAAAATGTGAATCATCACTGTGTACCTGAGTTGTGAATTTCCTAATCACTTTCCAAGTTGGAAGTCCAAGTTTAAGTGATGTTCTGTTGTATTTTTTCCATGAGGCAAGTTGGAAATTCTGACCTACGGCTATCTTTGCTGGGATTTTGGACCAAATGAGATTTTGCACTGACAAGTCACTTATACCAAGCATGTGACAAATTCAGCTTGATGCAGACGTAGCTGGAGAAATGTGATTAATTTCTTGTTGCTTTATTACGTTGTCTCATGTCAGGTCACTCTAATTTAATTCTGTGAAGATCATGGCTTGGAATAAAAAAAATATATAGGCTAAACACTGCAGTACAACTAAGCCTTTCTCAAGATGTGCTTGCCAAAATGATGCAGTCCAACTCATTAAGCACAGTGTAAATTCACAGCGTAAAAACAGACATACACTGTGGCGAGCAGGACGAGGCCGAGGGACGCGAGAGAGCAGCGCGAGGCCGATGGCGTGAGTGATAATGAACGTCACCTGTGAGACGCACCGGTCTCCCATCTCTCACGGAGGAGCGGAAGCATAAAAGGAGGATCGACGATGCTGAAGATCGAAAGAGGAACAGGCCTGACTTTATGTTGTGTTTTATTTCTGTTCTGTGTAGCCAGCAGTTGTCCGCGAGGGGGTGCTGGTGGATCCTTTTGTTTTTGTATTAGTTTTATTTTATTATTAAAAATGTTAAATGTTCGCCGGTTCCGGCCTCCTTCTTCCCTGAATCTTTAACCTTATTACATACACCAACCAAGGTTTCATTCATATTTGATGGATGACCTTGGGCCAATATACTTTAGAGTGAAATGTTCAATGGTAAAAAGCCAAATCAAAAAGCATTCCCAATCGACTGATGATGTTCTGGAGTCTTCAGGTAAGTCACTGAGGCTATTCTTGTAGTGCCAATGGCATGTTATGAAGTCATCTAGCTTCTTAATATTTGTAAACACAGACTAACAACTGATGTGGACTATAAAATATATTGTGGCAGAAATAAACAGATTTTAAAATCAAGTTTCAAGAGCACTTTACTCTGCAATTATGTTCTAATATCTAATTCATGCTCAGAATGAAGTAGATGGCATGAACCTGCTGCATTGGCCCCAGGCCCTTGGAGAAAACACTCCTTTATACCCAGATTACTTGCACATTTATTCCGCCACTCTACCTCGGCTCTGCTTTGAATGAGGGAATTGCGTGGCCTTGCTGCTGGAATGTAAACATCCCGTGGCAGGCCTGTGTCTGCGGCCCCCTGTCCTCATCATCAGGAAGGATCTGCTTGCTGTAAGCCTTCCTCTCTTACTCCATCTCCACCGACACACATGTCCTCCAGCGCTGATCACAGATGAGCCGTGCAAAATGAAGAGCAAACATACCTGGATGTCATTACAAAGCACTTCCATAGTTTACAGGAAGTACACTGAGGCCTAAAATCAACAACCGCTCCTTTTCTGTTCCCATTCTCCTCGCAGGGTGGCAGCAGGAGGGAGAGGGAAGGAACGAGCTCCGGTAAGGGTCAGAAAGAATCCTGCCGCTCGTTTTTTACGTCTGTTTTGACAGGCACTCAGAGCACCAACAACGCTTGCCGTAATTTGTCTCCATTTGCTCAGCCATTGTTATCATTTCCCCAATCAATCCTGATGCAAAGGGTCTTTTTTAGATGCTGATGTGTTTATGTCAAATGGGGAAATTCTTGCGACTGGAATTTGATGACTGCAAAGTATGTACTCTGATTTAAAAACCTTGCTATGCTGAAGGGATCACAAAGCATTTCTGAGAGGATGCCAGTGTGCCAGCCAAAGTAGCACTTTTAGATAATTTATCATGTCAGGCCGAGGCATGTCTCAGAAAGAAAGATAAATCAGTTTTTTCTGATTAGAAAAAATTCCTTTGAACAAGGTGTTTACAAGCTCTCTCTGGACCAATGGATGAAATGGTCTCTGGTGAACTACAATCAATAATATTCCTATATATTCCCCATAAAAGGGAACACAAGGGAAGAAAAAAAACAAGTTGATTAGAGACTAGATTGTGTAAACCACTACTTCATTTGTCGACCTCAAGGACAACCTCTACAATTCGGCTGATTTAGGGTTACATTTATTAAGCACCAATCAGATGCATCAGAACTGAGGGCAATATAACCAAAATCTTTTATTGCGCTGTAATAGTCCTCACAAAAATTGATTATGCATAATGATAAGATCATTGTTCACAGCAGGCGATCTGAATTCTGATGGTGATTGTCTTGTAACAAAAGTACTGCTTTGACGGTGTAGAAGTTTTGCTTTAAAGGGGATGAAATTAAAGATTTCTCAGAGGAATATTTAACATCCTGACAGTTTCACAGCTTGTCTACACTGCAAGTTTAGCATTGCATGTTTGCAGTGTAAATGATGATGCAACAATGATGATTTGTGCGCAGGCTTGATAATTTTACAGATAAACACAAAATACTGAGTGAACATCCGTATGGCTTTAGAGCAAATAGGTCGACCTCAATGGCAGTGATGGAACTGGTAGAAGAGATTTCCACTGCAATGAATGGTAATGAATATAATGTGGGGGTGTTCCTAGATTAAAAAATATATATAAATCTTTTGACACTATTGATCACAGCTTATTAATGATGAAACAGGAGAGATACGAGTATAAAATGAAAAAAGTGGGAGGATGGTATAAGAGGAAAAGCCCTCTCTTGGTTAAGAGGTTACCTTGATGATAGATATTAGTTTATACAAATAAATAATGTTAAATCGGATCTAATAAAAGTGACTTGTGGTGTTCCTCAAGGTTCGGTGCTAGGCCCCGTATTGGTTGTACTGTAGCCTATATAAATTAATGATATTTGTTAAGTGTCTAAATTTGTAAAAATTGCTCTGTTTGCTGATGATACACATTTATATTGTTGGGGGGAAAATTTTGGAACAGTTTCTGAATACAGTGGAAATTGAATTGATGGTCTTAAAAAAGTGGTTTGACTATTATAGACTTTCATTTAATTTAATTAAAACAAAGTTCATAATATTTTGTAATCTGCAAAGTAATAAAGCGAAAATTAGGATCATAATGACGGAATAGAAAGAGTGTATCAAAATAAATGTATGTGTGTTATAATAGATTATAAATTATGCTGGAAACCAGATATTAATAATATAAAAACAAAAATGTCTAAATCCATTGCAATATTAAATAGAACAAAACATCTTTTGAACGAAAAAATCACTATATATATATATATATATATATATATATTTTTTTTTTTTTTATTACCTTTTTTCAAAACCCTTTCTGAGAATCTACATCTTAAAATTCATCAATTAGATAAACATAAAATTTAACAGTTGACCAACACATGTTAACACATCCCTACTTTTCAAATTAGTTTTAATAGTCATTTATTCTAATTCCTCATGGGTTGAACAAAAAGTGCCTTAACACATATTTCCATTAAGTCAACAAAAAAAAAGAGAGAAAACACACATTTAATAAAATCCTAAGTGGTATGTGGTCTTTAAAATCTGATAACAATTTCTTGTTAATTTGAGGTTTTGGCTGATATGTATAATCAGGTTTTGACAAATTCTCTGTGGTATTCTCATCTTTTTAGGTGTCTATTGATTGTGAGTTTACAACTCATCTCTGATGCAAAGCCATACGATCGAGACCTTATCATACCTTTACCACAGATTCTCTAGAGCGAAGGGTACACTCATCTCGTTTGCGAAGGGTACACATTCTGGCAGCCCAACAGACTCTACTGTGACAAGCCTGCTTTGTATTCCACACTATTACTCCCCATGAGAAAACCTTTCATAACACAGTCTTATGCTCTTGTGTTTTCTCGTGCTTATCCCTTATCTATCCCACCTCCTTTTCTGTCTACTTTTCCTCCTTTTTATTCATCTCTCCAATTCCTTTCTCCAACACCTCCATAATCTCACACCCTGAGTTGGAGCCTCTCACTGCAGGACAACCAAAAGCTGCCGTGACTTCATCCAAAATTTCCCGTTACCTCAGGGTAATCCCGGCATGATTGCCCTGCTTAGTGGCCCTTCTCCTTGCTCCCACAGGTGGCACGCTATTCACCAGACACTGCCACTCACAAGGAAAACAACGTGCAAGTCTTGTTTGGATAACACTCAGGGCTAATCTGTCCGGAAAGGGAGGACCTGTTTGTGAGTGTCACTGGAATAACAGGTCTCTTTGAAGAAAAGAGCTTTCTCCAACTAGAGAATGTTTCCAGTGTCATAGTGTTTTTTTAGGTGATTGATGTTACCTTGCAGGATCTTGCAGCCACCTTTGCAAGCAAAGTCCAACCCCATCATCTGTAAAGCATGGCTAAGTTTTGAGTTCCTCACCTTCAGCTCTGATCTCGATTGGTTCCGCATGAGAGGACATTGTAATTTCCGCCTCATTTTTTCTGTGCGCCATGAGTAGGAAAGTTTGAGGACTACCAGATGCAAGGGTGTCCGATATTGCAAGGGTGTCCAATATTGCTCCTGGTGGTCCTATGTTCTGCAGAGTTTAGCTCCAACTTGTTCTTACACACATGCCTGGAAGTTTCTTCTCATCCTGAAGACCTTGATTATTGTTCAGACGTGTTTAAACTGGAGCTAAACTTAAACTAAACTGGACTTTCTATAGAATAGTGGCCTTCCATGAGCAGGATTGGACAACCCAGACAAAGTGCAACACATAGGTAACATTTAATAACGCTCTACGCACTAACAGCATCACAATCATTATAACTGAGAATTGTCTCTCACACTTTCAGAAATGTTTAAGGGTACGTTTACACGACAACGATATGCATAAAACGCTTGGTTAAATTTGCTTAAATACGCTTAAAGTTTTTCCTTTGAGTTTTCCGCGTACAGACGACACCATTGTCAAAATTATCCCCATTCAGGCAAAACTAAAAATGCTGTATTCTGCTGCCAGGCCATTAGATGGCGATGAAACACTATGGACTGAACATGTAATACGCATGTGCATGCCATCATCGTTTTCACAGATTCAAGTTTTTGTTGTTTATACGGAGACCGGAGATTTTTCAAAAGTTTGCATTTTCAGGCACCCAAAACGCCGTTGTCGTGTAAATGAATGGCAAAACGCATAGAAGTTTTAAGTTTTTAGTTGAAAACGTCTCAGGTTACTATTGTAACCATAGTTCCCTGAGAACAGGGAACGAGACGATGCGTCGATCGACGCCATGGGAACGCCCCCAGCGTGACTGCGTCTGAAGCATCTATGTCAACTAGTCCAATGGAAAGAATGAGCGTCACAGGCGGGTGACGTCATGACCAGGAAATGATAAAAGCACATCCGGTGCAAACCGGCATTAGCTTCGAAAATTGCCGAAGCAAGCCGATCACAGGGATGCAGGAAGTATGGCAGGGTGACGCATCGTCTCGTTCCCTGTTCTCAGGGAACTATGGTTACAATAGTAACCTGAGACGTTCCCTTACGAAGGGAACTCAACGATGCGTCGATCGACGCCATGGGAACGAGAATACCCAAAGCGCCAAAATTCCAAGTACCTGAGTATTAGTCTGTTGTAACTAAGCACTAAGCACCTGAGAACCTGGGGCAGCATCCAGGTCCAGGCAGTAAAACCTAATGAATGTGAGCGGTGAGGACCAGCCTGCCGCATCACACACGTCTTGAAGAGAAACTCCAAGTAATAAGGCTTTAGAGGCCGCCATACCCCTCGTAGAGTGAGCTCTGACCGCCAAAGGACACGGCTGGTCAGAGTACTCGTATGCGAGTGAAATAGCCTCAACTATCCACTTACTAACCGTCTGTTTAGAAGCAGGAAGACCCTTCTCAGGTGATCCAAGCAAATAAATAACTGGTCGGACTTCCTCATTGAAGATGTCCGATAAACATAAGTATCCAGTGATCGCACTGGACACAAGAGGTTCAACCTTTCCTGGTCCGCAGTGTGCCACGAAGGAAACGTGAAATCAGGGGGTCTCAACCCAACGATGTACCCCCCACAGGGCGTGGTAAGCCGCAATGGCCGCCACGTAGACCTAAAGCGTGGAAGGACATAGACCTGACGTAAAGCGCTCCTGCAGGAACTCGAGTACTGTGTTCACAGAACAGTTAACCGGATCCCACTGATGTCGGTGACACCATACAGAAAAAACTTTCCATTTAAGCGCATATAGTTTCCTAGTAGCTGGAGCTCTGGAGCTTAGAATGGTCTCAACAACCTCAGTTGAGAGACCACTCTCTATGAGTTGGGCCCCCTCAGAGGCCAAACCCACAGGTTCCAAATCTCCGGTCGGGGGTTTTGAAATATTGTGCCCCCGGCCTGAGACAGAAGGTCTCTCCTGATCGGGATTTCTCCAAGGGAGGACCGTCTAAGAGATGGATCAGGTCCGCAAACCAGATCCGACTCGGCCAGCGTAGTGCTACTAGCAGTAGGCTTATTCCGTACTGGCGAACTCGCTCCAGAACTCCTGGGTGCAGAGCAACAGGGGGAAATGCGTACAGACGTAGCCTCGGCCACGTCTGCACCATAGCATCCAGCCCAGGGGGCTGGGTGAGTAAGGGAGAACCAAAGTGGACAGTGCGTCGTATGCTGAGACGCAAACAGATCCACCTCTGCTTGGCCGTAAAACTCCCAAATAATCCCCTGGCCTCAGCTCCTGCCTCGACAGGATGTCTGCTCCAATATGTTGGTCCCCAGGAATATACACTGCCCTCAGGGAGAGTACCTTCCCCAGAGACCACAGGAGGATCCTCAGACCCCCCTGACGGTTCAGATAAGAGACCACCGATGTGTTGTCTGTACGGACGAGCACATGATGACCCCTCAGGTCTGGGAGGAATTGCTTCAACGCATTGAAGACAGCCATCATCTCCAGACAATTTATGTGCCACGAGAGATGATGACTCTTCCACAGACCCTGAACCGAGCGGCCTTCCATTACCGCTCCCCAGCCGGTGAGGGAAGCATCTGTCGAGATAGTAACTCGATGGCAAAGAGCTCCAAACACCGGACCCTGGGTTAAGAACCAGTGCTTCCTCCATATAACTAAGGCACGAAGGCAACGCCGCGTGACCTTGATCATACGAAGTGGGTTTCCCCTCGGGAAGAACCCTCTGGTCCTGAGCCACCACTGTAAAGGCCTCATGTACAGCAGGCCAAAAGGTATCCCGTTGGACGCTGCTGCCAAAAGACCCAATAGTCTCCCGAACTGTTTTACAGTGTGTGACTGGCCTAGCTTCAGCTCTTTTGTGGCTGACAGGATAGCAGCTACACGAACGGGCGATAGGGTGGCCCGCATCGTCACTGAATCCCATACCACACCAAGGAAAGTGGTTCTCTGTACTGGAGAAAGCACACTCTTCTTGGTATTGAGCCTCAACCCCAACATCTGCATATGAGCGAGAACGACACCTCGGTGCCGAACCGCCAACTGCTCTGATTCCGCTAGAATCAGCCAGTCGTCGATGTAGCTCAGAATACGTATGCCCTGCAGCCTGAGCGGGGCTAGAGCTGCATCTACGCATTTCGTGAACGTGCGGGGTGATAGAGCTAGACCGAAAGGAAGTACCCAATACTGGTATTCTTTGCCCCCGAAAGAAAACCTTAGGAACCTCCTGTGCTGAGGGAGGATGGAGACATGGAAGTAAGCGGCCTTCAGATCTATCGTGACAAACCAGTCCTCGGATCTGATTTGAGTCACGATCTGTTTGAGTGTCAGCATCTAGAACTTGAGTTCCTGTACTGAACGATTTAACAGACGAAGATCTAAAATGGGACGCAACTCTCCATCCTTTTTTGGAACAATGAAATAACGGCTGTAAAAACCCGACCTCGGTCGGGTGAGTACCCCTGTTCTATAGCTTCTTTCGCTAACAGGGCCTTTACCTCTTGCTCCATTACCAGAGCCTGCTCGGGATGCACCACTGTGGGCAACACCCCGCTGTAACGAGGAGGACGTGAACCAAACAGGATTCTGTATCCTTTCTCTACAATCTGCAGGACCCAACGAGAAATATTCGGCAGAAGCTTCCACGCTGCCAGAAAATTTACTAAGGGAACCAGCCTCTCGAGGCTGGTCTCTGGTGTTAACGAGACAGCCAGTCCCGGAGCCTGAAACATAATGGCAGGAACTACCTGAACTGGCTGCTCTAAAACCCCCCTCAGAGGGCGCGAAACCAATGCAGTGCCGCAGCATAGCATCAGCGACTCGCTGGAGACCGCTGCGCCCCGAAGCACCAAGGGTGACGGGGTTGGCAGAACGGTCCCGTGAGGACCCTGAAGTGGAACGGGCACCGTATTCTGAGGTGTACACCGCTCCACTTCGGTCGGGGCTGTCCTCACAGGTCTGATGCCAGTGACGTCAGGACCTCTTTTTTTTTTTTTTTTTGAGCCGAAGTCTTCTTCGCCTGAAGAACGGTCCTCAGATCCGGCTTCGACTTAGAAGACTTCGACTGAGAGTGTTGCGCCTGTTTCCATTGTTTATGTGGAGGTGCACGAGACGAAACACTCTCTTTCTGTTGCACATGATATGATGAGCTCGACGGCTGGGGCTGCTCACGCCCAGCAGCCCCAGGGGGCTGGACACGGCGAGGGATAAACTTTTTAAAAGCGTCAGCTTGCTTCTTAGACTCCTGAAATCGCTCGACGACCGCGTGGACTGCGTCGCCAAAGAGACCAGAAGGTTCAAGCGGAGCATCTAATAAAAAAGCTCGATCTTTTTCTTTAATCTCTGATAGATTTAACCATAAGTGTCACTCAGTAGCTACCAAGGCTGAAGATCGGTAGCACGACGAAGTTCTCGAATATCGTCATGAGTAATTCCCTCACTACTATCCAGATCCCCCAGCAGGTCAGCTTGATACGCCTGTAGCACTGCCATTGTATGCAGACATGCTCCAGCTTGACCTGCTGCCGTATAAGCTTTGCCCACTAAAACCGAGGTGGCTTTAAGCGGTCTAGTGGGCAAAGCCGAGGCTTTCAGGGACGATGCGGGACCAGGCGAAAGATAGCTGGCTAAATTCTGTTCCGCCTGGGGCATCGCCTCATAACCATACTCTTTTAGCCCTCTTATTCTCGAATAAGTGTTAACTTGAGGGCTAAAAAGTCGTGAAGAGTAAGGTTTATTCCACGATTTCGATATTTCATTGTGAAGATCGGGAAAAAAGGGAAGCTCTCGTGGTGGACATAATGTAGAGGATAATAAAAAGCGCTTATCTAATTTACTTTTAGGACCAGTGCCTTTATTCTCAGATGGCCATACAATATTTAATTTTTCTACAGCCCGTGACATAACATCCACCAGCTCATCATATGCTGGGGAAATAAATTGTGAATCTTTTTCCCCCCTGTGTGTGCTTTCACTCTCCATACTCATAACATCGACCTCCTCGGAGGAAGAGCATTGAAGTAATGGAGGGCTCTCTCCCCGGGCGGAAGAAACCGCAGAGCGTGCTTCCGACACCGGGTGGAGAGCGCTGGATCTTCCGGGTAAGGAAGGAGAAAAGGCCAAGGGACCCGTCTCCAACCCCTCCGAAAGATCCTTCTGCGATCCCCAGGAATGCATTCTCCGCGCCGCCTCGGCAGACGTGGGTCCTGATCCCTGAGGATCGCGAGCCTGCCCACTCTTTACATCAAAGAGTGACAGGCGAGAGCGGAGCATGCGGAGCGGTAGCATTTAACAGTGTTGACACTCAGCCTCCTCGAAGGCTGAGACCGCATGCTCCACTCCCAAACAAATGACACAAAGCTCGTGTGTGTCCCCACCCGTTAAATAACGCGGGCAGGGAGGAACACACTGCTTGTACACTTGTTTCGCCATAACGTTTCCGAATAAATTGCAACAGACAACAATAAATAGACAGAGACAGTATAACACAGATCGCTTGCTGAGGCAACAGAAGCTAATGCCGGTTTGCACTGGATGTGCTTTTATCATTTCCTGGTCATGACGTCACCCGCCCGTGACGCTCATTCTTTCCATTGGACTAGTTGACATAGATGCTTCAGACGCAGTCACGCTGGGGGCGTTCCCATGGCGTCGATCGACGCATCATTGAGTTCCCTTCGTAAGGGAACGGTGTTGTGTAAACAGACCCTAAATTGACTTCTCTCTTCTTTTGGGGAAGTAATCATTACATTTTAAGAGTTACGTTTTTGAGCTTCTGTTTTAAGGGCCACCAGACAGCTGCTAACCCACACAGGAAATTAAAACTTATTGCAAGCATTAGTTTTTGGAAACAACCATTTCACTTCAGTGTTTGCTTCATTGTGCACAACCTGAGCACACACACAGAAGCTTGGAATCTAAGAGGGCAATCTATCAGTAGATTTACCGCCGCTGCCACACATGCAAACAGAGACATTAGATCATGTACAGTAATTGCACTAATATTATGACTACATATACAGTCGTGGCATTTATGGTGATATTAAAACGTAATTATCTTTGCACAATTTATCTCAAAGTGTACTTTATTTCAATACTAAATTGCAGTTCAAGGAGCAGAGGCTCAGAATGACGGCGTGTTTAAACATCACAGACATTTTCTTTTATGCATCTCCTGATGAGCATAATTCAAGCAACATTCATTAATTGTGATGACATTCATAAATACGACATAAAAGATATTAATATGCACTTGACATGGAATGTGACCTTCGCAGGCTCATTTAGAAACTGCTAATTGTGTAGACTTAGCAAAAGCTGTATCATCTATCAGTCCGGATCATGGCTATTGACCTCTAAAGTTGCAGTTTTTTTTCTGTTACAATATGCATTGTTTTGCATTGGTATTATATCACTGAAATAAAAGCTATTAGTTGCATTTAGTTTACTCTAAGGTGCAAGAGGAGTGAGAGCTGATAACAAAGGTTAATTCTAACAACTGTGGATTTCCTGACCCAATTTCTCCAACAAACACCTCTCAGAGAGCGCATGCAGATGAAGGCGTGAAGATTAATGCTCAGACTTTGCCATTTGACATATGTGGGTTCTCTGTTTTGCGTATGCCAATGCCCTCCTTTCAAGCTAGGCCTCACATTAACACAATGCTAGCTTCAATTTGACGAATTATCATGGCTAGATAGGAATGAAAAACAGAAAAGTTGAGGGACGGGACTGTTCTTTAGTGTCTTTAGAGGAGAATGCACCTATAACTGCAAGTTATGAGAAAAAGTGAATTACAAAAACAGTGAGGGTGTATTATACAACTGTCAACACAGAATCTGATGAGCTTTTCTGAGTTTCTTTGCTTGTAGGTGTAGAGAATGGGGCATGATAAATCAAATGGAGTCTGAAACAGATGGTATGCATACTTTTGTTGTCATCATTTGGGTCACTGGGCTCAATTTGAATGCCTTAGTGACTGGTATAGGGGCAGCTGAAGCTGAACAAGCAGATGCACTCAGTTGAATAGAGAAAGAATGTTCTGGCTGTGCACCGTAAAAGAAGTTAAGAAAGCTCAAAATACTTGAGGCAACCAGTATCAACTTAACAATTAAAGTTGTAATAATATAATAATTTCTATCAACTCAAAAATGTAGAACTTTCTTAACTTGTATATCAGCAATCTGAAAATGTTATATAGAGTTAACTGCTAGAAGTTGTTTACTCACTGAAATGGAAGAAACACTATAGATTGAAAACATTATATGCATGTGCATGACGTCATCGTCTTCAGAGGTTCGCGTTTTTGCTGTTTACACGGAGACTGTTTTTAAAAACTTGCACTTTGAAACCCGTTTTCAAAAGTTTGCATTTTCAGGCAACCAAAACACTGTTGTCCCATAAACAAATGGCCAAAACGCAAAAAAAAAAAAAGTTTTAAGTTTTTAGTTGAAAACGATGTTGTGTAAACAGCCCCTAAATTTTCTGAAATTGTATTTACATTTTTGAGTAATGTCAACTTTTTCTACATTCAACAGTCCAATCAACCTTCAAAAAAGGTTGTCAGACAAAATGGAAGTTTTTACAGTTTATATGTTTTATTACAGCTTTATTATTTTTACAGTTTATGCCTGCCCTGCTGAAAAGAGCCACTTGAACCACTCTTCCAAGTTTGGTGCTCTCAATTGGTTCAAGCTGGTTTTCCAGCCTTAGCCAAACTGGTCTTTTAGCCTGACCAGCACCAATCCTCTCTTAAACCATCAAATTTACATTATAACATAACATTTTAAAGAAACTTTTAAATGTAAGGACTACAAAAATGTTAGGTAAAAGTTGTAATGTATCTGTTTGAATATGTGTGTGTGTAAATTTGAATAATTATCTTAAAAAGAAGATTAGATAAAATGTACCTTTATACCAATATCACAATTTAGGCTAAATTGTAATACAAAAGTTAAATAGAAAAGGTGTATTCAAGTCATTATTGCATTGTTAATGTTTTTTTAAATAAATTAATGCAATTAAGACAAAACAATGAGTGTCACTGACACATTAACACACCTGCATACGCTTTCAGAATCAACTCTGCAAGAACGCTCACGTTTACACCCCATGCACAACCTGCAAGCTGCAACCCACATTGAATTCTCCAATGAATCCACTTGTCAGCAGCTTTTATCCTCAACGGACCACAAATAGCATTTTTTCCCTCAATAATGCATTATAAGACAATGAAAGTCAAGCACTTTCATCAAGTTCAGCATCGAGTTACACCTTTCTCGCATAACTAATTTGATGATATACTTGGTGAACAGAGCGCAAAGCTCAAAGTCGTTTGGGGAATGTTTTTGTCACCGTCAACATCTTTTGAAGTATTAATGAAGGGCAGAAATAGAAACTATCACCAGACGGATCACAAATGCTTCATTTAATGTGTTCGGCTTAATGAGCTCATAGAGAGTCAACAGCAAAGACGGAAGCAATGGAAACTTGTGAAAAACAGTTAGTCACTCACAGGGTATTTTCACACTTGGTGTGATTGTTTCCGATGTTTGCATCATCATTGTGAACAACATGATCAATAGCATCAACTGTACACCACTGTATCGAAGTAACAATTCATGAGTAGAAGATGCCAACTTCACTGTTTTATTCATGTTTGTGTCCCTTTGCTTTTACGGCCACACACACACACACACACACACACACACACACACACACACACACACACACACACACACACACACACACACACACACACACACACACACACACACACACAGTCCGCTGCAAAGTTGCATTCAAAGGAATGTGAAAAACGATTTCTGAGATCAGTAGATGAGAAATGCATAACAAGGAAATGACTCATTATCATTGGCAGTTAATATGGCTGGAAAAGCTTTACAAAAAGTATTGATATTTTGCAGGTTTTTCATGATATTTGCTCTGAAATGTCTAAAAATGGGTAATTTCAGGTTATTTTCAACTAAACAGACTCAGTAGCAAAATATATTCAAGATATTTAACGCAAGTATTCAAATCTAGTAAAAATCTAGTTAAAACTAATTAAGAACTGTTTAACAAAATAAGAAAGTTATTACAGCATTTTCATTTATATGCACCAATATAGTACAGCAATAAACAGCAACATTTAATAATTTCTAAAACATTTTAAAACAAAAGATGTTGTGCACAAACTTTTGTGCACATAATGACACAAAATATAGGACACTATACGCAGAAATTAACATTAACCAATACTAAGTAATGCTAAAAAAACTTTAATTGATGTCAAATTAAACAAATTCTAATATGTAAAACTTAAAATGTTATAGATATTGTACAGACATCTGTCTTAACACTTTTTTATTATTCAAATGACAATCTTTAGCAAACCTATTATTCAAACCAAAATTTTATTAAAATCATCAAGACATTTACAATTTTGCTTAACTTTATAGCCAAAATTATCTTAACAAAACTCTCACATCAAAAGCCGTGAAGTGAAATTGCCCTCAGTCTATTCTGCTTACAAATGTTGCTGGTTCAGTGTCACTTTTACAGTAATACTGAATGAATATTGAATGTAACACTGAGGTATTGTTGCTTTGTTTTCTAGTAATTCACAGATACAATGAGTGGACCGATCCTTGTTGAACTTAAATTCAGGAAATCGAAGTCACACCGTGAGGCACAGCTTGAGTCATTGCTGAAGTCTTTGTCAGGGGTGATTGAATAAATATAGTCTATATTTAAAATAGGCACTGTACTAATATAAGTACTCTAACACAAACTCTCATCCAACACAACTTAGACTATTTTATTATAAGTTGCAAATATAAGTCCTTCAGACATTGTGGCATTGATGTCATAACCATGAGTAAATTAACACATCACCGAAAGACTACCTGGCCAAACCTGATGAACAACAGTATGAAATACATTACTGCACAGAAATTAACCAATCATAATTAAGGTCATTTACATAAAGGAGTCTTAAAGGTACAGGAGCAAAACCCTCTAGTTTAATTCAATCAGTTTAATACGCATTTAAACAGAGGTAAGAGGAAAAGAAAATGCCATCGAACCTTTTCTGAAGACAGTCAGTTCCCTCCAGAGACGCATTCATATAAACCCTCACCCGAATATTTATATTTTTCTTCCAATATTTCGAGCATTTCAAACAGTAAGCTTGCTGTGCCTTCATAATATTTTCACATAAATGACATTTTGGGAAATTATTGCAATGCAGTTTGTGTGCAAGTCTGGATCGGCCAAAATAAAATAACAATTAAAAAAACAAACTGGTCGATGGCCGGTCGACCGGTGCATCTCTAAATGTATGCATTGTTCTTCAGGACTTGACAGTAAGAGCTGTCACACTGATGCTTTCCACAGTCAATGTTGTAACATAATGCTCTCAAGGATGAAGAAAGCACAAAGGCAAAACATGCAGGGCAATAGAGGAAGAGAGAGAGATAGAGTAAATGCATCAGTAAGAATAGAATGGTCTAGCTGTCCCAGAGAGCTTGCTGGATCGATACACCCTAGAGGATAAGCAGCCAACCTGCACTGTTTCAGATAATAAGTCCCCATCACCTGAAATCAAACACTGAATCACTGAACATGAGATCCACTCAGGACTTCAGGAGACAGTGCACTCCACACTGAACTCATCCTCTCTCATCCATTGCAGCAGGTGAAGATTTATCCGTATTAGGACTCTTTAACCGTTGTGCTACTGGAGTTGTGCGTTGTGTTCTTTTGTTGTTGTTTCTTCATGTTTTAAATTTACACTAATCTAAAATAATTAGGGGCCAAGCACCGAAGGTGCATAGACACCTATTGTAATCGTTAGTCGTTTTCCTCTTCTTCTGCTCTTGAGTCTATGGCAGCCCATAGAACTGCTTATGGGTAAGTTATGAAATTTGGGACACTGATAGAGGACAGTCTGAACATCAACATCACAGTTTCTAACTCAATCCCAATAGTGCCAACACTCACGTTTATGCTAATCATTTTTGAACCGTGAGGCCTAGACACAAAATATTTTTTTCCTAAGATTTCTTCGTTCCTTGATTCGACTTTCATAAATTTTCCCACCATTTAGAATTTTCAGAAAAAACACATTTTTCAAACTCATCCTAGATGCTTTATCCTATTTTTCTCCAAATTCAAGTCAGATCATCTTGTGGGTGTATCTCTTGAAAGATTTGATATATTGACACCACATTTTATGTGTGTAATTGTCATCCAACACTGGCATGGGAAAAAAGTCAGACATTTTTCCAAATATTCTCTTTTTTGTTGCAAAGAAAAAAAAAATCATACTTGTTTGGAACAACATGAGGATGATAACATTTTAAATTTTCATTAAATTTAATTATTTTATCAGTTGTGTATTATTATTTTATTTTTTTACTTTATTCTATTAAAGAGCAACCACTGAGCAATAACATTCTTGAGGCAATTAAAAATAAATATATTATTAGGTTGGATTTTTATGAAGGATTTATTTTTGCCACAGTACAGGCAAAATCAAACAGACAAAAATATTAAAACACAGAAAGGTTTTTCTGCACACTCAAAAGTCTTTGTTGTTGGATTATTATTATATTCTCAGTTCAATTCAATTCTTTTAACAATGGGAATGCCACTTCTATGTTTTCCAGAAAGCCTAGGGCTTAAACCTTTGAGGGCAGACCAAGGGCAACAAGTACATGGCAAAACTGTTTTGGGATATGAGAAAATACTTGGTAAAAACAAAAATGCAATGAAAGGAAGAATCCGCAAGCAGAACCTGCTGAAGGAAAGGAGTCTAGCAAGAAGATGGACACATCATTAACCTTCAAGTCATTAAGGTCTTGGAAAAGCAACAGTCCCAAACAGACCAAGACGGTGTAGCACAGCTGGAGGTGCATGCAGATGTTAAGAGGTCCCGTTCTATAAAAGCATGGACAGAGAGCTTGAGGACATGGGTGACAAGTTGAAGACAGGTCAATACAGGACAAGTAAGCTGGAATGGGATCCAGAAGTAAATCGTCTCCCTGGGGTAGAAATAGAGAGAATGGTATTCTGATTGAATGAGCTACTTAACCATCCCCTCAGGACATGAATTAATTAGTTAATTAGTATAAAATAATATTGGTATGCTGTGAGATAATGGAAAGGTCATTATGCAGTACAAAAGACACTAGAAAAACTGACATCAGTAGGGAAGACCTGGGTCCCACTAGATCATGGCAGGCAAGCAATATAAAACACTGTGTACCCAACAATGTACTGACCACACCTCAAGACTAACCAGTGTACGGGAAATGCTACCATTATATTGATACTCATACCTTAATAAAAAACTAATGGATTAGCTAAAGGTTCATCATTTGGACTACAATTGAATCCCAAACACAATGACTGCTGAACAAGCTAGACTTTACTTAGTTGAGATTTCCACAATGGATGGTTTGGGAAACAGGGAAGCCTGACCATTTAGATAATTCTTGCCAGAATTATAGTAGAATTAAAGTGCCAGATTGGAATAGTAGTAATTTCCATGTTTATGGTGGTTAGTGCTTGTTTAGTCCTGGTCTAGCTCAGATTCATACTTTTCAATATATTTATATATTAAAATTATCAGATTATAAATGTTTCACACATTTTCCACCCTTCATAATTCTTTAATTTACAAAGAAAACATGCAATAATAGTTGAAAATTATAAAGCTGTAATATAACACCAAGGCATCCATAAATTCATAAGCACTTTGCTGCAAAATTATGGCATATGACATTACCTTTTTTTTTTTTTTTTTTTTACATTTTCATCCCAGTTTTGGAAGCAACTGTAAGAACATAAAAACTCATTCTTACGATTTGAATAAAACATCATCAGTGTTAGCTAGATTTTTTTTTTTTAAACCAGAATTTGCAACCAAATTGAAACCAATTGCAAGACATAAAACACAGGCATTCAAAAGTTTGGGTTTGGTAAGATTATATTTTATGGCAGGTAAAAACAAAGTAAAAAAATTTTCAGTAAAAACTAAAATTATTACAATTTTATATAAAAATTCCTGTAAAGCAAAACTGAATTTTCAGCATCATTACTCCAGTCTTTACTTATCAATATTTGATGAATAGAAAAATAAGTTACATCCACCAGCTGGAGTTCCCTTGATTTCCACAAGAGGCCACTCCTCTCATTTCCTTGGCTTTCCCATCATGAACTACACTTCCCATAACCCATTGCCTGGACTCATTATTGTTTTATCACTCATTGCACAGTCTTGTTTAGTGTTATACTGCAATTCTGAGTGCTTTAGCCTGTTCCTGTTTTATGGTCATGATCTTTTTTCTGTTTCCCATGATTTCCCTGTTTGCCTGTGTCTTGAACTCCGTTGCTATCTGGATTGTTTGCCCTGTGGTTTTAACCTTCTGCCTGTTATTTGGATTACAATTTTGGATTACCCTAATACAACTGCATTTAGATCCTCAGACTTTGTGTCTCAGAGCAGTAAGTGACAAACTGCATTCATTTGAAATAGAAACATTTTATAACATTATAAATGTCCTTCCTGTAACTTGATCAATGCTGGTGTTCATTTATTTGGTTACAGTTTATTTTGATGGTCCACTTAAGGCATTCTATAAGTAACTTTGCAACTACATGTCAACTTATTAGACATTACTAACCCGAAGCCTAAAGGCTCGTTCACACCAAGGATGATAACCATAATGATAACGATGAAGATATAGTTCTAAAATGTGTTCTAAATGTAAAAGAAAAGCTCAAGCATTTAAAGCGGCAGAATATACAATTGCTGAGCTTGTGCTCATAAACCGAGCAATACCATGTGTTTGTGTGGACGCTAATATAGCTATCGTTCTTGTTGTTAAAGAGCCTTAAAACATAAGTTTTTACTACTAATAATTTAATGAGAGTTAGTTGACATATAGATGCAAAGTTAGTACAATATCTAAACAATGCATCACAGGCCCGACAAGGGAGAGTCACTGTTGCGTCAACTGGCCCCAAAACTCTCTCAAAATGGTCTCAGGCCTGCAGGCCAACCTTATTGTTGAGCGCTGAGACTAGCGCAGCAATGCTGTTCAAAATACATTTCAGATGTTGACCAGCAATGTATCACTTGTAAACCTGATTGACCAAGAAAGCCTAGCTGGTTAACTCAAGACTCTTTTACTTTAGCTGTGCTTGATAGCAGATGGCTTATTGTTGAAATGGTTGAGCTGAACTGGCTTTACCTGCTAGAGGTCTTGCCTGAATGTCTCAGAAATCTCTTTAGCCCAACAAGCATGTTTAAGGCACCAGTATCCATCCATTCAGGGTGCTGTAGTTTGGAAATCCAATTTCACCGTCCTTTGAATCAATTTCCAGGCTTGAATCACTTTTGCCAGTTTGGCTGAAAAGGTTACAGACAGAGCACGAGGGTGTTTTTCTTACTCTGATAGCTAACATAGAGGACAGAGAATATCACAGCAAATCAATTGCAGCAAATCTCAAAAGAGCTCTGTTTCTTGTGCAAGAACTCCCAGAGCTTTGCAGTATTTCTATTTGTGTATGGCTCGGGTTCAAGTTCTAGTCAGTGTTGTCTCATTCATTTCATGTACAAAATGTACTGGAATTGCAACTTTAGATTTATAGTACAACACTGTAAATGTAGACCTCTTCTGCATATATTTAATTTCTGTAATATCACTTGACATATGACAGGTAGTTAATCTGCATATTTTAAAGTGGTGCTCTGAGTACAACAGCAGGAAAAACTCTCATATTCGAGCAGGGCAGAGGAAAGATAATCATGCAATTACAAAAACGCATATGGAAAATGAATGCACACCCAGGGGTTGAAAAATACCTGGTGGATTATTCAGGACACTAGGAATTAAATTTCTGAAATCCGTTTTAATACTCTTCTTTTTGGCATCTGGGGACATGCTTATAATGTTTTGTGAGGTTTTATTTGGGTACGTGTGCATGCAGTGAAGCAGTAATACACTTTAACAATATGGGATCAAAAGGTTTAGGCAGATTTGCACCTTATGGTGAATTATGTAATATTTTTAGTCTTAAAATATATTTCTCCTCTCCCAGTGTAACGTGCAAAGGCAATTATAAGTAAGCCACAAGAAATTCATCAGTTGTAGACATATGCCGATACGGTAATATGATATATCACGATAATGAACATGCCCGGTATTGTTACCGTGGGCACTTCAAAATACTGTGAATAATCATTTATTATGAATTATAAAAAAAAAAAAAATATGCAAACTTTTTTGCTGACTTCTACATCAATCAGTTAAAATGCACAGGACATAAGGGGATGTAAGAATATTTGAGAAAGAATAGCTACTTTTACTATTCTACATTAATTTGTGCTGCTTTTGGCACAAAAAAAAAAATTTTTACCTTTAAATCTAAAATATTCAATTTATACTTAAAGTTGATTTTTTTTCTGCACCTGTGGAGACAAAACACTATTGGTCCATTGGTCGAACAAACAGGTAGTCTGCCTAACTAGCAAATTTTATGAGCATTTTCCATAGACATAATGATTTTTTTTACTGTACAAACTTATATATAAACTTATATTATGTCCTCTAACCATAGGCTTAGAGTGAACCAACTCCAGGGTAAGGCTAATGAGATGCATTTCCTCTTTAAAAACACATTTATATAACAAGTCATGAAATGTTGCCTAGTAACAACCTACACATCCCAGCATAACTTTGTTATTAAACCACTATAATTTGAACAGAAAAGCAAGCATACCAATGGCAACCGATACAAATAATAAATAACCACTGTCTTGCCTAATGCAGCAAAACAAAAGTTTTATTAAAATTCTGTAAGGAATATATGGCCTAGAAAGGCCCTATGGCCCTATAATCACTGAAAATCTTCACAAAGAAGCTCTTATTTAAGTTAACGAGAGGATTTGCGAGAGCGCAGAACTCTTGGACAAAAACTCTAGCATTTTAGTGGTGAGTGGATTCTAACGTAAACACGTCTGATTGGACATTGCAAGAAATAAAAAAATATGTTTGTGATTGGCTACATTGCTCAACACTGCAAAAACATGAATGAAAACATTTGACGCTCTCAAGAGTTCAAACACCAAATCTCGCCAATATTCTATTATTCTGGCGAAAACTTACACGCACTCAGTCTATGCCACTAACCCCAAACCTACCCATCACTTTGGAGACCAAAAAATAATGTCTCCACAAGGATCAGAGATTTTGGATATTGCCATCTTTGTGGGTACATTTTGTAATCCCATAATGTAAGGTTTACCAGGACCACACACACAGTTTTGTTTGTACGTACAATTGAGGTAAGAAGGACTGTTGCAACATTATTTATTTTGTATGCAAGTGATTGTCCCAATACCGTAATGGACATGCTGCACGGGCACCTTCACACCCCTTTTCACTGTTGCAATGCAGATCCCATATTTTTATTTCCCCATTTGCATCTCTTACATAGGCATTAATTTGGCACTAAAGGTGCACGCACACACAGACAACCAAAAAAAGGGAAATAACAGAGGAAAGCCTTCCATCCACACTAGAAATGTATTAATCATGTCCTACGCAAGACTTTCAATCCAACATTAGGTTTCTATTCACAAACAAAAACGTGTGGAAGCATGTGTGATTTAAACAGCTGTCTGGACAGTCCGTGAAGTAGCCTTGGGAGATGCTCTGATGTGCTGCTATAGGAAAATTACACAGACACTCCTTTAAACTTCAATAAAGATTGAATTTGATCTCAGCAGAATGGTGTGGCGACTATTTTAACTTTTACTTTAAAGCAAACTTTCATTGCCAACATCTCAGCCATGCTGTTGCAAGATGGATACCAGCACTTTTCAATATGCAGCCTATTATAAACAAATGCAATTTTATTTATTTTATTTATTTTAAAATGTATATTTGATTTTATATTATTTATATTGCATCTAGGCTGGTCAACTGTCAGGCAAAGGAATTCAAAAGGAATGTGAGAGTCTCAACAATTTGGAGGAAGATTACATGTTCTTTGAGACCAAAATAAGATCTTTGGGACCTCAGTGGTACAAACCAAAGATAGCACATCACATTCGGAAAAGTCCACAGTGATTTGTGCTGGTGGGAGCTTTGTATTTTTGTGATGCTACTCTGAGGCAGGAGTTGGAAAACCCGTAAAGACGAGAAAAATCCTGTAAGGAAAATGTGTCGCTATCTGCTAGAGCTCCTTGGGTTGAAAGATTTTACATCTTCCAACAGGGTGATGACCCACAACATTGGGCAAAAGCTACAGTGGTGTGGCTTTAAACCAGTAAAAGCCCAGGCTTCAGTCCAATTGAGCATGTGTGCAATGACTCAAAAACTGCTGTTCACAAACTGTCTTCATCCAACATGATGGCAGCTAAGCAATTTTGCAAAGAGGACTGGGCAGAAATTCCAATGGCAAGACGCTGCAAAGAGACTCACCGAAGGAAGCTGCCAAGAGTTTATGGGGGTAGGTGAGTTAATACTCTTTATACACAAGTTAGGAGATTCGTTTTGCTTTTGGAAAGATTTAGCAGTTCATTGTATAGTCTAATCAAGCAAGTCATATCTAGGCACAGTTGTAGCACTTATTCTCCAGGCACAATCATTAAGAGCTGTGTGAATCAAACATGACCACGGCTAGCCCAGCATTAGATGTACTTTACTTTATTTAGTTCATTAACTTTTCAGTGCTTTTTTATCAGTTAGAGCTTTGATCATTTTGCCAGCCGAGCAGTTAGATGGCTTTAGCCAAGGAAACTCTAAATTTTAAATAAAGTTTAAAGGCTATACCCACAAGGCGAATTAAACAAAAAAAAAGTATATCCATTGAAGACCATGTTATAAAGTTATAAAGCTGAATTGTTTCTACACACACACTAACAAGCAGGATAACGAGGGGAAACACTTACAGATTTTAAGTCTTCACATGATAATTTACAGAAAACTGCAAGAATAAACCTCCTCATCATCTTGGAAACTCTCCTGATCTCACTAAGGTGAAATAATACGAAGACTCTCTCTTGTTAAGCAGTGTTCACTGTACTGAACAAGAACACCACGCTTGAACAAACACAAATCCAGCAGTCTGATCCCGAGTTCAACTCTGCCTTGCCAATTAGATGAATTTACACATAGTGGAACGCTGAAGCTGCAATGCATTGTGCGAGTCCATTAAGACTTCCAGCCCACTGCCCGAATGCATATTAAGAACTATGCTGACCCCCACGAGTAAACATTGCCCATTAGCGAGCTCGCAAAATCCTAGAATGGCAATGCTATTTGGCTCATGACCAAGGGGATGGACACTTAAGCTCTGTTCCAAAACCTAGTGAGCAGCCTACTAGAAATGTATTTTAAGGCATTTTATACATGCTCCGGACACAGAGGTAATTCCAAAATTGCAGGAGGCAAAATTTTGACACAACAGCCTAATTCTAAGCTAGCAAATCTTTCAGAGTAAAACAATCATAGAATTCAGGAAATCTAAATGTTCGCCTATCATCCATCAACCTCAAATTTGGCTTATCATTTGAAATGTATAAATATATATCAGTTTGGACCATCAATGTCAGTGCAGCGCGAGCCGATCTTGATCAACCAACACTGTTTCTACACAACGCTAAGAGATCCAGTAAAGAAAGCATTTGAGCATTTTAATTCACCATTAAAGTAATAACATCGCTCCGAGATCTAGTGAGAAGCATTCAAATTTCTCCATTATTAACGGATCAAACAGCACTGACAGGAGAAACATTGTGCCATGAATGAACTAGTTATAGGCTTTAAAACCACAGATCAGCAACATTCACCATGGATTTAATGTAGTAACACTAACTGTAACCATGAAAGTTTGGCAGGAATAGTAAAATGCTTTCAAGTACGTCACATCTTTTTGCAGCACTTAAAATCTCAAATATTATCATATTTAAATGTTATTTTTTCATCCTTTAAATATTGCCCCCATTTATAAAACTAAAAGTTTCAATATGTAGGAAAACTCACACTTATTTAAAAATTATTTTTCTTTTAATAAATATATCTATATTTTTTTAAATCAAGGCAATTTCTCTGAATACTTTTGCTGTATCGAAAACGTACCTAACTGTGACACCACTGTGTCGTATCGAACCGAACCGTGAATTTTGTGAACCTTTACATACCAACTCATTACAGAGGTTGTCGATGTACCTCAAAGTTTGCCTTTGATTGTTCTACGTTTACACTTTTACATTGCACACATTCTGTAACATTTTATTTAAGTTCAAGAGTTTCTTTAACACTTACTTTTTAATCTTGATATAAGACATAAAGAAGATATTTCTGTTTACATTTTGTTTTTGACTGCTAAAACTAATATAATTTGTAGTTTGCCTTAATAATATGGATAAATAAAATTAAAAACCGTGGTTTGTCTGTAAAAAAAAAGGTTATAAAAAATGTCAATAATTATCGATACCGAACGATATGAAACATTAAATCGTGATACATTTTTTAGCTTTACTGCACAGCCCTAATATACATATACATACATACATACATACATACATACATACATACATATATATATATATATATATATATATATATATATATATATATATATATATATATATATATACTTATCACCTGGTGCAGTAGGTCCTACTCTTATTATGACCCTGGATCACAAAACCAGTCACAAGTCGCACGGTATATTTGTGGCAATAGCCAACAATACATTGTATGGGTCAAAATTATCGATTTTTCTTTTATGCCAAAAATCATTAGGATATTAAGTAAAGATCATGTTCCATGAAGATATTTTGTAAATTTCATACCGTAAGTATATAAAACATTTATTTTTGTGAGTGAATGCAGCACAATTGCGAACATAAATGGACAATTTTTGTGCTCCCTCAGACTCCAGATTTTCAAATAGTTGTATCTCTATTAACATTTAGAGTTTAACATTTGAACTCTCTTGCTATATTACCATCCCCATTCGAGACACGATCACACTTGAGTTGGTCACCTCCCAATTTACACAGCATTCCTTTCACCCATCCCTACCTGAATTCGGCCAAAAATCTATATGATTTAATGTGAACAATTATCATACACTATTATACATGTTTGGTATCATTTGAAATGTCTCAGTGCGACTGGTACAAATGTCTCATTCCCACAGAAGTATAAATCAAAAAGGCAGTAAGGTGTGGAGAGTTTAGAGATATCTTGTTAACTGCTATAGGTGTGCCCCCATGTCAATCAACTTCTGTCCCCAATAAGTCTGTGACGGTGATTAATGCAAATTCCCACTGTGAACTCATGTTTACATTTGAAAAGAGGTTTCTTCCTTGGTCTGAGTATTTAGGGAGATGCTGAAGAGGCTTGTGGTGATATGGAACTCAAATTAGCCCGTGATGCGGAGTGTATGCAGGTGGAGTGTATTTTATAATAACAGGTTTGCATCTTCTCTCTTTATTCCAGAGCATTTGATGTATTGTATATATTATCTTTGAAACTGATTATGAAATTGACATGATACATTTTCCTGACATAATAAATTGTTACATTTGATTTTATTCCGACTGACTCTGAAATTGTTTTCAGGAGTAGATTACACGGATTCATATGTTACCGCAAGTTTTGCATCAGATTAGTGATAACCAATATTTGGCACTAATTCAAGTGTACGTGTTCTGCAAAGACAAGAAGTGAATTTCTGTTTAGGGCAGCAAAAGTGCTGCTTGACCAACCTAAATCTGGGTGTCTTACCTCTGTTTTAATTTAATATTACTTTAGATAATTGTACGTGTATCCAAAGCTATTATAAGACAAGTAAAGTTGATTGACTTATATCTGTAGTAGTGGCCATACCTTTACTGAAGTAAACGTTACTTTAATTTCAAGTGTATGAAATCACGGGGGCTATACCAAAGTATCTTTGATTGTGTAAGTGTGAATCCGACCGATCTTAAGTATATAGCAATTTCCTCTGTTTGGTGACCAAAGCTGGTGAGCTTGTGATTGTGAGACCCACGTTAAACAAGGTGTGAGGTCCTCTGAGTGACATAGCTTCCTAATATGAATGGGTAAAATATAAGTAAAGAGTTAAACAGAACAATCAAATGTATTGCTAAACTATTATATACTTGACCAATAACCAATTGGCAATCTAACCTAAATTTGAGTTTGTGATAAATTGGAGTCAGATAAAAGCTTAAATGGAATTAAATTACTTTGCCACGGAAAGGCACGAAATTACTTTACGCGGAAAGGCAGTAACGCACAGAGACCTTCATCCGTTCTATCGGAAACCCCCATTCGAACTGATAAACGGGCTCACAAATCATGAAGATTCTTGGTACTGTAACTAAACAGATTTGGTGTCCATTGACTTCCATTGTATGGACTATCTAAAAAAACAAAAACAAACAAAAAAACATTTCTCAAAATATCTTCATGATCCACAGGGGAAAAAAAGTCTTACAGTTTTGAAATGACATTAGGGTCAGTTAACAACCAGTAGACAATTTTGGGTGAACTTTCCTGTTAAGGAACATGTTTTTGTGAAATTCATTCAGAATATAAAGAATCATTTCTGTAATATTTCACCACTAAAAACCCTGTTTTTTCTTGTGATATTAGGGTGAAATATGCCGCACACATGTCCTTGACAGGATTCATAAGATTCTCCTTTGTTGTCTCATTTCCACAGTTTAATTAAAAGAGGATAACAGTGCAACTACGGAAGGGAAGTACACGGCCTACATCTGTAGCTTCACACAAAACAGCTGTTTCCTCAGTGCTGTGTGTAGCCATGCCAATTTTATGCTTTCGGTGTTGGGATTTCCAAGGAGAACATCTTAAGCATTGATTGATGCAGGAAAAGGTTCTTTATTGACAGTGGAGAGTTTGAATGATTTATACACTGTAGTGAGACGTTTATTTTTGCACATCTTTGAAGGTAAACAGTTCAACAAGCACATGGTAAGGCTGAAGCTGGTTTTCCTGAATAAGGCTTTATCATTTAACACCCAATGTAAGAAGTGTTTAGTATAAATCCTTGAAGCGGAGCTAGAGCACATTGAAAATGGTAGTAAAAGAGATATGTATTTTGAAGGGTGCTGACAGTGTGACAAGTTCATGCACCTGACTTCTTTCACACGCTCTTTTTGCGAACGAGGATGTGCTTGAAAATCGCCACTGCATTTACTTTCATTCTCTCTTCACCCCCTGCTGATTCAAGGTATGAGCATGAGAGACGGTTCACACTTTCTAGCTTTAACGTCACCGCTCTTGAAGTAAACATTAATGTGCAATTGTGCCACAAAATCCATGCAAATTCTCTAGGGAGGCAATACGCACATATTCTCACACCTCTAACACAGCCAAACTTGGAGTTGTTGATAAAATTCACACTTGCACCCCAAAGGGATGCTGTTTTTTTTTTCTATTTAGGGAAGATAGCTAGTAGCCGGCTTCAAAATTATTTGTCCATTACCAAAGAACGCCAGCAGAGAAATGTTTGATCTAGTCACAGATTACCAACTAAAGACAAAGTCTTGATCCCGGTTTTAAAATCACGCATGTCGAAATGCAAATATCTGAAAGCTGTCCATTTGCCGTTATAATCCAGCACGTCTACACATGAGACACATAATTCACCAACATTATTCATTCAACATTTCTTTACTTGAGCAAGATGCCATCATCAAACAGGGTACTTGTGTATTATGAGGCCCTTTAGGCCACTAGAGACAAACAAGTGATTGATTGAATTCAACAGCCTCTCCACGCTGAGCCGGATTGGAACTGACCAGGACAATGGATGCTCTGAAATATATTTGCTCTCATTCTCACTTAGGGTCTCATGAATAATTAAATTGTTAGAGATGGGCTTGTCTGGACTCAATCTCACTGACTGATGACATAAAACAAGGCTTTGTCTGTCTTTTTCTGATGGAAGGATGGGGCCGGGTAGTGTTCTTAGTTCTAGCTTAAAATATCCCTAGACATGGTCTATTATATCAGTTCAAAAGCATAGTGCTTACACTTCTACCCTTTATTTCTATTTCTGTTATGTGTAAAATGTGCATTTAATGAAGACAGTACATTATTAACCAGTTACAAGGAATTGGAAATCAAAGGTGTCAGATAAAAAAAAAAATAATAATAAAAAATAAAAAATAAATTATCATGTGCATGACAAGCCATTTTCTTAAAATTTTCCAAAATCTTTCATTTTCAAATTAAAACTATTTCCAGTTACTTCACATTCCAATAAACATACCATTTAGATACAATCTTACCACTGTTTTGAGTATTTTTATGCTATGCTGACAGTCAAAAGGTTTACCCCTGTTTCCATGCCTACTTCTGCTTTTCCTCCACTTTCTCTGTGCAGCTGCTTAGCTGAAATTAAAACCTGGTTTCCATACAATTTCCTTAAACTCAATAGTGGTAAAACTGAAATGTGTATTGACACCACCTTTGTTGTTGTTTCATCAGTTTACATGTCCATATAATATAAAACCATATTCCTGATGTTAAGTGTAACTTAATTCAGGTTAAGTCAATTCAAGTATTAGTACATGATTATTCATGTAACTTTATTATAAATTGTTAACCAAAATATTTTTTGTTTGAGAGTTAAGAGTGAGTTCTCTCTCAAATTTCTTAACTCACTCTGATCCCTTGTGCAAATTTCTCACTCATGATAAGCCCCGCCCCCTCCATGTAAACAGAATGATTGAAGAATTAATGACCAATCAAAACACTTTAAAATAATATATTACAAATCTTTTCAGTGTAAGTATATACACCATGTGCAAACTCATGTACATTTCAAGCAAACTTTTTTTTTTTACATTTTATGTTATAATATGTATCTATTTTCAAAATAAATAAAATTTTGGTCTGGATTGCATGATGTACAAGAAGAGTGCAGAAAGTCAAAAGTTTACTTTGGTTGTCTGCAGGGTTACTAAAAGTTAACTAAAACAAAAACAAAAATTATTAAAAACATTTGTTAATTCACTTGTCCCCTTAATAGCACAGAAACCGCACTTGTCAAAGTTACTAATGATCTTCTTATGGCAGTGACTTTGATACAATCATCCTCCTAGACAGGCTGGCCTCCCTTGGAGTTATGGGAACTTGCCTGTCTTGGTTTAGATTGTATATTCCTGGTCGCACTGAGTTTGTACAACTTCAGCTTCAGATCTAAGCCATCGGTGTTCCCCAAGGCTTAGTCTTGGGCCATCTTTTATTTATTATTTATTTACTGCCCCTTGGACACATTTTTAGGAAGTACCATATTAATTTCCACTGCTATGCTGACAATCAAAAGTTTTACCCCTGTTTCCGTGCCTACTTCTGCTTTTCCTCCACTTTCTCTGTGCAGCTGCTTAGCTGAAATGAAAACCTAGTTTCCATACAATTTCCTTAAACTCAATAGTGGTAAAACTGAAATTATCCTGGTAGGTACAAAATCTACTCTGGCCAAATCTGATAGCTTCTCTGTGACTATTGACCAGTCCATAGTTTTGCCATCCATGCAGGTTAAAAGTTTGGGTGTTGTCCTTGATAGCACCCTATCCTTTGAAGCTCACATTAATAATATTATTCATGCTGCATATTTTAATTTATGAAACATAAACAGTATTTGTTCTTTTTTGACAACAAACAGCACTGCTATCCTTGTACATGCCTTAGTTACCCAATCATTTCAATCTGCTTTTAGGTTAGGTAGTTATTGTTTGGAAATGGGGTTAAAACTATGTTTGTTAGCCTGGAATGTTATTCATGGACTAACAAAAGATGTTGATGCAGAACCACTTCCTTCCCCCACACAATCAGGGTTTAGCAAAAGGCTTAGATTTGTGATGACTGCTGCCTAGATTAAACATGATCAGCTGACCAATCAGAACAAGTGTGGCAACAGATAAGCAACACTGCTGATGGATGACGTGGTGATGTCATCCCACTATGACATCATCATATCAGTGCTACAAGCCTGCCAAAGAAACACATGCCAATGACTAGGCATTATACCGATGTAATCAGCTTTAGTGAGAGACTCACTTCAACAAAACGTGGGCCGCCGCAGGGGTGTGGGGGGATGACAACAGCATTAGACATCCAAGAAGATGACTTATCACTCTCAAACAATGTTCCCAACTGAAGCTACATCTGCAGTTTTGACTGGCATAGGGTCAGGATTCCTTTTTTAGTAAGTAGTCATTTAGCAACCACTTTTATTATAAGTGACTTGAAGTACATTATATAGTACAAATGAGGAACAATTTGATGCT
The DNA here is from genome assembly GCA_026230005.1 of Gila orcuttii. Taxonomy (NCBI): domain Eukaryota; kingdom Metazoa; phylum Chordata; class Actinopteri; order Cypriniformes; family Leuciscidae; genus Gila; species Gila orcuttii. The sequence continues at coordinate 19,998,856 of JAPDVR010000024.1, read as the reverse complement.
GAGATTCTACATCAGGGGTGGTCAAACCTGACCTGGCGCTCAGCAGTGGTACAGTAATCGTAACTGCGTGAATTGTACAAACGTACCCGAGACGTTCCCTATCAGTCAGTCACGTTCAATGTTACGTCAGACGTGATCTGACAAATTGGGATCCCTACCAAAGGGCCCCTATTTCTGCTCCTTCCAGCGCTCCGCACAAGCCACCTGATCCCCCCACACCTACTGGGGCGGAAGATGGGACAGGGCTTTACGCCAAGAAAGTTGATCACTGCTGTTACGCATGACCCATACAGTGAGATTATTGGATAACACTGGGAAAGCGTGCCTTATCCGGGTGGAAAGGGACGCTACAGAACCCACATCCTGCCCGTAGGGAGGTATCATGTAGAAATTATACATATGGACTGGCCATAATTTCTCTGAGGTAGCTCCAGCCTAGTTAGGGGGTAGTCAACACCGGCAGGGACGGGAGAGCAGACTCTGCCAAGGGAAAGCCACGGGCTCGCCCACAGGGGAGCCGTACCATGGAAGAATACAAATATAGGATCACCGTAGGGATCACAACATATGGCACCTAGCATAGCACAGTGGTCAACCATTGGGCGTACTTACGAGTGTTAGGCCTGGCGTCAAATGCTCCATCACGTCTGACTGCCAAGGGTTGTGGAGGAACTCAACAGGGTTCGCCAGCCCGTAGAAAAGCAGGGTCCGACCACAGGCTGAAGATTTGGCAGCAGGCCGGGGTGATTGTCACCCGGTGTGTGCCGTGTTGCCACGCACATCTCGGGCCTCGGCCATGAAGCAAGTGCTGAAGGGGCCTCATATGAAGAAATCCGAGCGTCGTTACCACGGCTGCGGATGTCATATGCCTAAGGGGCCTCTGAAATATTTGCAGTGGGGCCGGTGTCCTGCTCTTGAGTGAATTTAAGCAGTTCAACACCGAGCAAACACGTTCCTCTGTGAGGTGTGCTGTCAGGCTGACCGTGTCTAGCTCCATACCGAGAAAAGAGATACTCTGCACGGGGGAGAGTTTGACCTGAAACCCCAGCTGGCTGAGGTGCCCGAAAAGGAAAGGACTTTGTACTAATATACCAGACCCTTGAGTGCAGGAGCGGTCTGTGTTGAGGGAGAATCAAGACATGAAAGTGTGCGTCCTTCAGGTCGATCGCTGCAAACAAATTTCGGGGACGGCCAACTGAATCTCATAGCCAAGTTTGGGGGTCAAAGGGACCACAGACGAACTCGCAATGGGGCAGCGAGATGGAGGGCAGGGACCCGACCCGGAAGTCACAGCTTGCCGGAATGGATCTGGTAGTACAACGGGGCAAGCTCTTGATTGCCTCAGCCAGCTTATGAACTGTGGAGAACTGCTGGGCACAGTCATTGTCAGTATAGCTGAAAAGTCCACCTTATGAGATGGGTATTGAGAGCGCATTTTGAACACATCTCGCACCTCTGCAAGTTTTAGCCTGGGGGCGCTTCTGGACCACCAAGGTGGACATCGTCTGGCCGAGGGCCTGTGCTGTGACTTTCATCACGGTCAGTCATTTTGGGCTGTTCCTGCATCAACCCTGGCTCAGAACTACCCTTGTACATTATAAATGCTTTGGCCTCGTAGAGTTACAGCGTGGCCATCGCATGCAGGGCAGAGGCGGCCTGTCCAGAAGCAATGTAAGTCCCAGCAGCCAGAGCTACTGTTGTCCCACAGGTGCTGGATGGGTTTGTGGATGACCATACTAGGTGGCAGCACTCTGCGACACTGCAACTGCACACTCCATCTGGGGAATTCCCACGAACCCTCTGACCGCCCCACCATCAAGAGTAGCGATAGAGGAAAAAAAAATTATGCAGATGTTGTTATCTTTAGTGTTCCATATTGGCCCCAATATGCTTCCATACTGCCAAAGTCCTTAATGCACATCTGGCAAAAAAAGGCACGGGGCGGGGCAAGGCAATTTACACGTCCTGCCACGCCCCCAGACACCAGCTACGAAAGCTCAGAGCGAGACAAATTGCACAGCAGCCCGGAAAATATTAAAAGCATGGCTGTCAACTCGGAATCTGATTCAGCATGAGAATCTGATTCAAATCTCGCGCTAATGTGCTTTGGCTCGTTCAGTTTACCCTCGAAGGTGATTTGGCTCTGACTGATAGGGAACTCAAAGAGTCTTGCAAAGTGATATTATATCATGTGATCAAAAGTTGAGAAACCCTTTTGCTGCAACGCACCTTGGTGTAGGCAGTTCATCCAATTAGCTGTTCCTTCTTCGTTTCAAACTCTGTCACTTTTTCCAAACCCTTTAAATGTATTATACGCATTCCTTTCCATCAAACCCTTAGTTTTCTCTAGTGTGCAGGGTCCATGAAATATGTTCTGATTGGCTGTGCTTGTGTGGCATTGCGAAGCATTTTGGCCTTCTCTGTGGACAGACAAATTACTTGTTGATGGAAACTTGAGTTGCACCTGGTTAGGAAACGGCATAATATGCCGGCTTGAATAATAACTGAAAAAAAATTACAATAGCTTTATAGTATCTTCCAATAAAACAAGGATGCCTCGGTAGCACTTCCACCCCGAGGTCTTGGAAAATGACACTGAATTGGAATGCAGAAACAACATAGTTGCTTATTCACCCAAGCATGAGAGAACCCATCACAGTCAGCAAGATAACATGTCTGGTCCAAACTTAGACACATTCATACACACTCCGAGGATTGTTTTGTTCTGGAGCTCTAGTTTTTGACCCAGTGACAGGCTAGCCTCTGTGTCTCCGGGCAGCCAGGCCATGCGTTAAACAGCATTCACACACACATACACACACCCCTCCCCACAGTCAGGTGATACTGACCCTCTGCTAACAATGTGACTTCTCTGTTCCACTCCAACAGACAGACTGAAGGAGGGACGCAAAGAAAACGACAAGTAAAAAGAAAGTCAAGACAGATAACCAGAAAAGAACAAACTGATCCCTAATCTACAAAAGATGTAGCTGATTTTGTTAAGAAATTGTCTTGTTCCTGACCAAACACGCATACCGGAGACCCACAACAGATGGAGGAAGTATCCAAAATGTGGACTTACCTTGCTGGCTGCGCCTTTGGGCATAAACCACCACCACGGCTGCAAGCACCACACAGCAGAAGGACGTCACAATGTTGGCCATCTGCAGAGACACACACAGAGGTAGATCGTGAGGCTTCTGGCCTGCCCGAGAGAAACTGGGTGGCACCGATGCCAAGACAGCATGAGGAGGACAGTTTCCTCCTTCCCTCCCCCTCTCTCTCACTCTCTCACTTGTTTTCTTTCTTCCAATGTCTCTGCCTGCTGATTCCCCGCCCCATTTCTCTCTATCTCCGTCTCTCTCTCTCTTCCCTACTTTATAGCGTCTCATCAGTGAAATCAATGGCCTCTGGGACTGATATTCTCTCTGGCCAACTGGCTGTGGGATAGACAGACCTAGATGAGAAATAGGAAGAAGGAAAGACAATGCCAGACTGTTTGGATCCAGGATTGACCATCATAAAGACCTCCTTAGTCTCTCTTCATCTGGCCTTCTATTTCTCTTTTTTTCTCTCTATCTTTTCTCACTCTCTCTTTTTTTTAAACCAGGGGAAATGTTGTTTGATCATTATTGCTATTTCATAATTCAGAACTCAGGACAGTGTTTCCCAAACCTGTTACTGGATTACCCCTAAATGTACACTTTCTGAATGTGTCCCTTATCTGACATGCACATTTCTAGTCACTCCAAGGCCTGACAGGGTTCAAAATCACACCATTGGTTGAGCCACTGTTGTTCTGGCTGACTTAGCTTGGTCATTTAAACAAACAGCCTTCAATTCTATTTAGTGTCAACAGTGGCACAAAAAACACATTCACTCACATAAGATTTTCCTAATACCTGACGGATATTACTGAAACAGTTCTCCTGATCAATCATAACGGTCTCTGTGACAGCCCTATAGACCCTGCGAACAGCAAAAGAGTACCCTTCTTAAACTTAAATCAGAAAAACTCTAGGCCTATCAATCATTTTAAATGTTCATAAGTTTTTGAACAACATTGGCTGCTAGTATGTCTTTGGATGGCATGTGGTTGAAGTAAGCAAAATAGTGGAAGTTTGCTGAAATCACTTTAATGGAGTTCCAGATTCATTTAAAGTTACAGTGTGTAATGTATTCACCCTTACAAAAAAGAAGTTTATTCAAGTGTGCTATTAGTATACTTCTTTTAAACTAAAAATAAGAAAGTATACTTTCAGTCTACTTTTTATGTACTTCTCAGAAATATACTTTATGTACTTCTCAGAAATATACTTCAAATTGCACTTAAGTATACTTGACTTATACTGACTGAAAAGTCTAAGTATATTTGGCCTATACTTGTTGATCGAGTTTTCTCTTCATGTGTAACGCTTCATTTCATTTGGAAACATTAAGCAGTTTTGATTTACACGCTGTTTAATGATTGATGATCACGTTATTTTACATTTGAGTGAGCAATTTTCTATCACTTGTTTCAGCTTCTTCTTCTCCTGTGTTTTGATCCGGAGATTCTTTACTAGAAGATGTGTCAGCGCCCCCTACCGTATAACAGTGAAAACATGAATAGCTGGAAAATTCAGTCAATGGTAGGAAAAGAGTAATGTAGAATTAAAGTAAATTCCTATGTGCACTACCAGTGGACTAGCCAACACAAAAATTCAGATACGCGGAATTAGAAACATATCTGTTCTATATCAATATTTTAATAAATATTTTCAAACAATGTAAGTTTCATAAGACTGTATATGCAAAACGATGTAAAAAAGGTATATTTAATAGGCTACTCGATCCAAAGAGTTAACACAAATACAAGCCAAGTGTAATTTGAATACATAATTATACTTTAATTATTTAATTATATAAGTATATCGACTGTGAAGCTTTGGGGTTGTTGGACTCGATCTACTCCATCTGTTTTTTGATCATCGTTCTGAATCTGATCAAGGCGTAACGTTAGTCTTTGACAAAAATTCCCCTTTTTTGTTTAAAATGTTGCCTTTCTTTTATGAAACTTACCAACATTCAAGTGTTGATAAAAAAGGATGCATGAAGCTAATAAATTTTTTTTTAAATTAAAGTACAGTTAAAGGTTTTCAAGTATAAAAAATAACATTTGAACATAGTAGCCTAGGCCTACTGCAAGTGCAAAAAATATATATAAATAGTAAACTATAAGTATAATGTTAAGTTCACTTAAAGAAAACTTGTAGTATAAAACTACTAAACTAGTAGTTTACTGGGAGTATATTTCAAAGTGTACTTTCATAAACTAAAAATTTGCTACAAGTATTAAAATAGTAAACTACTAGTATACCCATAAGTTCACTTGCAGTACAAATGAGAAACGTAATTATGAACTAGTTGTGCACTTAAAGTTTACTAATGTTACACTTATAGTACACTTAAACATATACTTTTATATACTAAAAGTGGGCCAATTTAGTCCCAAGTGGCGTTAAAATAGTACACTTACAAGTTTACTACTCGTACATATTGACATTAGTATACTTACTACATAATTATACTTAAAAGTATACTTGAACATTACTTAAGTATACTTCTTTTTCATAAGGGCACCACAAGCAGAACCAAATGGAATTACAAAAATAATTAATAATTACCAATTTGTATTTGATGAAAGACTTTCATATCTTAGAAAATCAGTTTGAGGCATTGCTAAGATCACTTCTGAAACTGTAGAGGCGACATATGTGAGATTACTGGGAAAATCTGAGAAGCAGGGGACTTAAACAAAACTTGATCTCAATGTAATCTCATTTTCGTCCAGGAGAAATAATTGAGATATTAACAGGAACCCTTTTGGGATTTTCTTTCCTATGGGAAGACTTCACAGTGAAACATTTGAAATCCAGACCAAAAACAACACATTGTAGGGTCAGGATATCAATTTGTCTCCCTAAGCACACCAGCATTTAAAATATAAAAAAGAGCCCACAGTTAAAACAAGTACAAAGAGAGGCATTCATCAGAGTGAGACAGGGAATATTCATAACCAAGAATAAACAAAACAAAACAAAAAACTGGATGAATGCACACATAAAGCCATGGATGGAATACAAGCAAAATGTTTTTGTTTTTTTTAACACTCACTTGTTTAATTGTCTCCCATGATCCCAACGGTAGTTATTCATTAAAGTTAAACAGGAAATTATAAAGCACCCCATTATCAGGATGGTTAACTTGCTAAAGGAAATGTATACACACTTTATTTTTATATTTAACATTGTAATCACAACACCGTCTCGCTAATTGCGGAGAACCTAGCTCACTTGTAGCAAAAGATCTTGATTGTTTTTGCTGGCAAGAACGTGCTCGTCTTGGCTGGTGTCGAAGATGTAAGTGGGAGTGATGTTCCTATAATATTTGCTTTTATTGATGGGGGTGTTTAATATTGTGGATATTTTGCTTTTGTCAGCTACTTATTATGTTCTGATTCATGGGTCTGCATACTTAGCGTGTCTTTTATCAACATGCTGTATTTACCCAGCATTCATCACTCACTAAACACAAGGTTCACACACACACAAGTGTGAAGACAAAAGAGCAAACTATTTTCTTTGTTTGATCAATGTCTTAGACTAAAGTCAATATTGTACATCCTCGCTGAATAACGTCTTTGCATTTGTTTGTCTCTGTGTCGTTCATCAAAAATTCATCATAAACATTGTATGAGGTCATCATTTACAATCGAATGACAAAAAACTCTTTGAAATCAAGAATATGTCCAGATATTACTCAACTATTGGTGCCCAGCACTACTTATGGAGCAATATCATTACAGAATACAATTGATGACCCTTTCACATTCAACTTAGTTAGTATGCCAAATTAAAAGTATGTCAAAAACGACTTTCAGTATTTTGAAAATGCACTATTCAGTTTTTCAATGACCACTGCTTAAAAACCAAAGCTTTCCTTTATTCCGTTGGCATTCTTGAGTAAAGCAGAGAAATACTTTAGTCTGTTGACTGACACTTCATATTTATTCCAGCACTCGAGGAAAAAAAAAAAGGACTGACAGGAGTGAAATTAAAATTGTATCTCTCTGTCAGTTCTTCAGAATTCCTCCTTTTTCTGGCGGCCATAAGTAGCATTTAGCCCATCAAACTCGTGAAGAATACATTTGATAACTGACAGCTCAGGATCCTTCTCTTAATGACATCCCATGGCTCTGCAGATTTTATAATAATGTTGCTCAATGAGACCCATTTTGCTCGCCTTTATCTCCTGTCTTATTTATTTATTCATATCTTATTTATGGCCATTGCTGCTGAATAGAGGCATTTCTCTCACTGGTTAATTAAAATATATAATTTATTGTTGGTGCTGAATGATTTTTTGCACCCATCTCAGGTTCCTTGTGATGTCCTGTAAAATTTGCATTTAAATTGGAAAGCCTGAACTGAATACTTGCAAAGAAGGTATGAAGTATCACAAAATAGAACCAGCCAGGAAAATCCCACCAAACCTTTCGCTGACAGATGAATGGAAATCGCAAAGACTTTTTATTATCTGTTTTTTTTTGTTGTTTTTTTACTTTCCCTTCAGAAAAATCTCCACTTGCCAAATCATTCTCCAATATGAATCAATGTGGCCTAAAGGATATGGAGATTAGTCTACATGTTGAATACAAATAGCAGTGCCAATGGCAGTGAACTCTGAAAATCTTCAGCAGCATATCAATGCTTTCTAGAAGTCTAGAAAGTTGCAAAGAAGATACATAAAGCATTTATCTTAAATAGCTCACCATTACATGTATGAAGTTATTTTTTTTTTCACCAACATTAAATTTTATACTGGCAAATCAGTTTCATAACCAGGTATGTGCTGTAATAAATTTTAAATATAATACATTTTAAATAAATATACTGTATATAACCTCACAATAAAAAAAACAACAACATTATGTATATTTTGCATAGTGCATATTTTGCTTTTACTGCTATTGAAACACAAGAAAGAAAAAGCAAACATTTTTAGATGTGCATCAATTTATATTACACAATGATTCATGAAAATGGTTTGATTTTACCAACCTTAATGCCATTTTACTACTTCAAATCAGATACTCCATTAAAGCAACTTGGTTCATAGTCATATTCAGTCATAATCATAGTCACAAGGCCAAAAGGATTGTGAAACTAGTCTAATGAAACAGCCTTTAAGAATCTTAATGACCAAATAAAAATCTTGCATTTAAATCGTTGTGATATTCATGATGATGATGCCGAATTGTATATGCCCAGCAAAATGATCACAAAAATATCATGAATATTCAATATATCGTTCAGCTCTAAATGTGTCTGAACATCCAAAGATAAAATCTCAATCAATTTTCCACAAAGGCTCTAGTCTTGATACTGACACACACAAACTCTGAGGTCATATCCTGTAATTAAAGTCTTGCATCCAAGACCCCCCCTGACACTAATTCCCTCCATCAATGCAGTCGTATCACAGATTTCTCAGATTAGCACCCATGCTACAGCGCACATGGCACACGGCCATGCACACATACAGCCAATAGCCCTGACATTTAAACCCGTCACATCACCCCTAATCGCATGCCAAATACAATGTCAGTCCTGTCAAAGCCTGTGGAGCTGTGATCTTCGAGCAGCTGTGCTGGTGTTATAAAAAAAAAAAAAAGACCAATAATCAATACTCTATCAGTGCTTTAGCGCAACAGGGCTGGCACCTGTGTTCACTTAAAATGCAAATGGGGAAGTTTGTTTAGGTGATGGTAGGAGAAAATGTACATGAAGCTATCAGGACTGCACATAGACCAGTTGGAAAAAGTTCAAGTTTATTTAAAAAGTACATTAGAAATACATGTCATAATTTTGTATTGTATTTACTATATTATATTCCAATTTTTTTTTTTTTTTTTGCATAGAGTAAACAATTTCAGCTTGGTGCAACTGTCTTTACATGAAAATGAAAAAAGCCTCATTAAAATAATGAAATTCTTGAAAAAAAGTCTCATAATCATGACAAAATCATTCTTCTCTTAGAGAGAAAAACAAATTATATACTAACACATTTATCATAGCTAAAATACTCACTGCTTATTACTATCAACTCTTTCCGCGCCATTTGTGAGAAAATGCTTTGACGGAATTTTCTGGCTTTCCGTGTTTTCCCTGTTATTCAGTAGGGGGCGCTATTACACATCTTCTGAAAGAGTACTGAATCTCCTGATCAAAACACATGCCAAGAAGCAGCAGAAACAAGCCATATCATATGTAATCATATGCATATGTAAAATAACGCGATCATCAACATTAAACAGTATATAAATCAAAACTGCCTAATGTTACTGAATGAAATTTGAACCCAGGACGAGCTATAGGACTGTGAAGCTTTGGGGGTGTTGATGGACTCGATCTACTCCATCTGTGTTTTGATCATCGTTCTGAAACTGATCTGGATGTCTTTGACTAAATCGCGATTTTCTCAGCTTTTTGCTCAGAACGTTGCTTTTTTTTAATGAAACTTACCCATATTCAAGTGTTGATAAAAAAAGAATACATGGAGCTAGAATAAAAAGTTTTTGTTTGTTTGTTTGTTTGTTTAAAAGCAGAGGGTCTGTTCTTTCTTTTGATATATTGCATAGTCAGATATTCATACAACAAAATATTCTGGGTGCCATTACATTTCTGTGAAAATGGTCAAAAACGCTTAGAGTGGATGGAAACTTAAAAAAAAAAAAAACGCTGGTGGGGAAAGAGTTAATAAGTTCTGTCCATGGTGTGACCAAAGTTTTGTGGTAAAACTGTCACACGAACCTCATAACTCTGTGTGAAGGTCAATAACCTGTCAATTTGACAGTTTATAAAATGTCATGTGGTGTGACTCCCCAAAAGTGTAATTAAATGTATAAATGATATTTGTAAGAATAAAATTCTTGCAATTTTTTTTTTAAAAACTGTTTTGAAAAAAAAAAAATGAAAAAAATAAGATGTTTTTCAAAAGCATACGAAACCAACATGAATACAAAGAGCACATTTCTAAAAACTTGGCAGATTTGTTTTAAACTAGATTTTTTAGCACTCTCTTTTTGCAATCTAATTAGGAACCCATTGTGTCCCTCATGCCAAGTTAGGCACAGCTTCATTTTAAAGCATGCAGCACGAAGAGTTTATCACGCATATGGCACCTTTAACAATTTTATGATAAAATAGTGCAGATGGACCTATGCAATGAATATTCATCAGTCAGTGTCATTAAAGAAGTGCTTTATAACTATATTATCCAATGTGAATACGCAGGCCATCTACAGAATTGGTTTATAGGCTGTGATACAGATTATTTAGTGCGATTTTACACCATTCTGCTCTGCCATTACTTATCTGCATGACATGTATCAGCCCTTGTGCAAATGCAAGCAGAAAGCCCCACGGCAAACAGCATGCTGTTGGTATTTACCCACAATCCCACTCTGCACTAAATATGCAGTTCATATTCTAAAAGAGTTATTGAAGTGAGACTCGGCTAGCTATAAACCGAGCTCTTTGTGGGAGTTAAAAGCACTCTCTTTACGTGCATCACCCATGAATAGACCCTTCCTGCTTTGGGCCTGGTCCTCACCCCGGCCACCCTGTGTGCTAACCGCACCGAGTCAATTGGGACATTACAGGGAGACTAAATAAGCAGACACCCTACAACGGAATGCACACAGGATGCTTTTACCCTCTGTAAGGTTCGGAGGTTAGGGATAAGGATAGTGTAGTTTACATAATTTAACTAACAAATTAACAAAAGAGCAACTGTTAAGGCTGTCACTCATTAATTCAAAGATAATTTAAGGAGTGAATTAGGAAATCTGAGAAGCAAAAAGGGACATTGCATTGGAGATTTAGACATATATACAGAAACATGGACTTTGGAGATCTCACTCTTTAGAGCAGTAGGACCTAAATAACTAGAAAGTACCTAGGTGGCCACTGAGTGGACTGACTATAAAAACAATTTTGATATCATCAAGTAAAGTCATAAACTTCCATCTCATTTTTGGGAATGAAAAAGTTCTGCAGATATTCCCCCTGCTAATGTTTGTGGGCCCAAAACATCTTGGTCTTTAGAAAGTCTAAGCTTAGCAGGAGCAGTAGAAGGTCTCTTGACAGTGACTCAGTGATCTGTGACTTTTTCTATTGGATTACTGGTCTAAAGAGGACATCTGTCATTCAGAGCCAGGGCTAATGGTATAAGGTTTTTCTCTTTCTCCCCTCAGAATCAGAGACGAATGCAGCACTTTCAATCTCCAAAGACTTTTGGAAGATCACAGTTCATTATCAGCAAACCGAATGTCCAATGAAAAAGCAGAATGCATTTTAATGCTCCACCTTTCCATTGCACCTCATTGTTCTGATTGGATAGTATTTATCCTTACCACATCACCCATGGCCACAGGAGAAAAAGGTTAATTTGTCAATGTTGCAAGGTCTATAAGCAAAACTAACAGTGCTTGGGAAGGAAACAGATGCTTGACAGAGTCAGCCATTCAAATAGTTTGGGTTCAAAGGTTCCAGCTGGCAACTGCCAGCAGAAATGCCCTGTGGTGCTACCAGGGGTTTGCCTCTGCCACCACTGCGCAAAAGCAACATCTGTTCCTCAGACAAACTACCAAAACTGCAGCCAACTTTTTACTATGCTCTTCTGACGTGACACACCAAGCAAGAAATGTAGAAAAGTCACAATGTGAGGATCTCATGGGCTTCAATGAGAAGAAGAGGAGAAAGAAATAAGAGAAAGTGATGAGAGTATCAAGAGACTGACAGGTTGGTTAGTCCTGAAGCCAGGGCATTTTTCTCCCCATTCACAAAGGATTTATTTACTTCAGATCATTCTTCAAACCAAAATACCACAGTGGCTTGGTCCTTCTCAGATCATTTATGTCCATGGGCCTTGCCAATGTCAACCATGAAACCTCACCACTTGCTCAGTCCGGGGGCAATGTATTTATTTATTTATTTCAGAGGATCAGAAAGGTCAGAATCCACCACAGAGTGAACCTTTTAGTGTACTGTAGGTATAATTTACGGAAAAATATTACAATGAACAATTGTACAACACAGGCTGGGGTGGCTGAAGATCTGATCTGGTAAGTGAAGAGTTGACGTATCCAACCCTGCACGGTTCCATTACCATTGCGTCCATAATCAACAAATGTAACCCAAGGTTACATCAGAGGCACGGTCCCTAATACGTGTACTAAAGTAGCTTCAAATAAAGTGTCTGCTAAATCAGTTGTTCCCTTTCAAGGGAACTCGAGCTGCGTCAAGCTGGGGGAACGCCTCTGCGTGTGTGCGTCATGAAGCACGTATGGAATCAGTCCAATGGAGAGACGGAACGTCATAGGCGGGTGATGTCATCGACCAGGAAACTATAAAGCACCCCCAAAACACAAGCGCGACAGCTTCTATGCCTTCAGTAAGCGCTATATGTGGATCTGTCTCAAGTGTTTTTGTCTGTCACTAAGCAGGAGTTTCACTATTTCAAAAAAAACTATATATATATATATATTATATTGAGAGACAATGGCGAGCGAACAGCAATTTAAGAAGTGTGTTCCTCCCTGCTCGCGCTATTTAACGGGCGGGGATACACACAGCTTATGTGTTGTTTGTTTGGGAGTGCAGCATGCCCAGTCAGCTCTCGAGGGGGCTGATTGTGAGCATTGCGAGCGTTTGCCTCTTAGAACGCTCCGCTCCCGCCGATCACTCTTTGAGGAGAGTGGTTCGGTTCGCGATCCCCGCGGATCGGGTCCCGCTCATGCCGAGGCTGAGCGCCGACGTCATTCGTGGGGATCGCAGATGGATCTAACAGCGGGGCTTGAGACGGGCTTTGCCCTATCTCAGCCCTTACCTGTTAGATCCAGTGCCTCAGTCTCGGGTTCGGAAGCACGCTCTGCGGTTTCTTCCCCCCGAACTGAGGCCCCAGTACTGCAACTATCCAGTTCTGAGGATCTGGATGTTGTTAGTCTGGATGCGGGAGATGTCGATGATTCGCCATCTCGCTCTCCCGAAAGTGAGGAGCTTATGGAGGTGCTCACTCGTGCTGTGTCTAAATTAAGCATCGAGTGGCCAGCTGTTAGGCAGGAGTCTAGAGAAAAATCTAAACTAGATGAGAGATTTTTGCCTTCCCGTTCCCAACCTCCACGCCGGTGCTTGCCCTTTTTTCCTGATTTACACTCAGAGGTTTCGAGATCGTGGAAAAAGCCGGTCTCTTATCGTGTTTTTAGCCCTCAAACGTCCACATATTCGAATATCGTGGGGGCTAAATCTCACGGTTATGGGGCGATGCCTAAAGCAGAAGAGGCGCTTGCTAGTCACCTTTCTGCTGAAGCTGCATCTTCTTTTAAAGCACCACTTTTACCCTCTAAACCCCTCAGAAGTACATCTGCTTTAGTGGGTAAGGCGTATTCGGCGGCCGGTCAAGCCTCGGCGTGCCTGCATACTATGTCCATCTTGCAGGCATACCAGGCTGACCTATTAAAGGACGTGAGTGATTCTCAAGAGGTCAGCACTGATGTAGTTCGCGAACTGCGTCAGGCTGCAGATTTATCTCTGCGCGCCACCAAGGAGTCGGCCAAGCTAATGGGCCGTACTATGGCAGCCCTGGTGGCCGCAGAGAGACATCTATGGTTAAATCTCTCTGGCATGAAAGAAAAAGATAAAGCTTTTCTTTTAGACGCTCCTCTCTCTCCTCATGGTCTGTTCGGTGATTCTGTGAATACTGTCATAGATAGATTTCAGGAAGAGAAGAAACAATCAGCAGCGTTTCAGAAATTTATGCCTCTTAAAATTCATGTCCCCGGTACTGCTGGGCAGGAGCAGTCCAGGCCGTCAGTCAGCTCCTCACATAGGGCGCAACAGAAGCAGAGTGTCGCGTCTCGCGCTCCCCCTTCCAAACAGTGGGACCAGACGCGGCACTCTCAGCCGAAGTCTTCTGGCAAAACTGATCTGAGGACAGTTATTATGGCCAAGAAGGCTTCGGCAAAGAGGAAGTCCTGACGCCACTGGCGTCAGGATGCTGAGGGTGGTCCCTGCCGTGGGAGAGAGGTGTTCACCGCATTACACGGTGCCCGCTCTTCTTCGGTGCCCTCAGGGGCCCGTTCTGCCAACCCCGCCTTCATGCCGGGGCACAGACGGTCCCAGCGAGCGCTTTCCCGAGGGACGCTCGCCCCCTCTGAGGACGGTCTCAGAGCAGTTAAGCCAGTCGTTCCCTGCCGGTGCGCCGTTACAGGACGCTGCGTTTGCTGCTCAAGTTACACCAGAGGCCAGTCTCGAGAGACTGGTACCCTTAGTAGTATTTCTGGCAGAGTGGAAAAACCTTCCAAAAATATCTCAGTGGGTTCTGCACATAGTAGAAAAAGGTTATGCTATCCAATTCAGGTGTCGTCCACCAAAATTCAGAGGGGTTCTGCCCACAGTGGTGGGCCCCGAGCAGGCTCTGGTAATGGAACGAGAGGTGAAAGCGCTCCTTCAGAAGGAGGCTATAGAACGGGTTCCTCCTCCCAGTTTGGAGTCGGGTTTTTACAGCCGATATTTCATCGTTCCAAAGAAGGATGGGGGGTTGCGTCCAATTTTAGATCTGCGCCTGTTGAATCGCGCGGTAGGGAAGCTAAAATTCAAGATGCTCACTATCAAGCAGATTGTGGCACAAATCAGATCCGAGGACTGGTTTGTCACGATAGATCTGAAGGACGCGTACTTCCATATTTCCATCCTTCCACAGCACAGGAAGTTCCTGAGGTTCGCCTTCGGGGGCGAGGCGTACCAGTACAAGGTTCTTCCATTTGGCCTAGCTTTATCTCCCCGCACTTTCACAAAATGCATGGATGCAGCTCTAGTGCCCCTGAGGCTTCAGGGCATTCGTATCCTCAATTACATCGACGATTGGTTGATTTTAGCTCAGACGGAGCAGATGGCGGTTCGGCATCGAGATGTCGTTCTCGCTCATATAAGAAAGTTGGGGTTAAGGCTGAACGCGAAGAAAAGTGTTCTATCTCCTTCTCAGAAGACCGCTTTTCTGGGCGTCGTTTGGGATTCGGTCTCGATGCGGGCACGGCTCTCCCCGACCCGCATCGCTTCGATTCTCGCAGCCGTGAAACAAGTAAAGCTAGGCCAGCTACTCACTGTAAAACAGTTTCAGAGACTGTTGGGTCTGATGGCAGCAGCGTCCAACGTTATACCTTGCGGCCTGCTGTACATGAGACCACTGCAGTGGTGGCTCCGGACCAGGGGATTCTCCCTGAGGGGAAATCCCCTCCGCACGATCAAAGTCACGCGGCGCTGCCTTCGTGCTCTGGTCATGTGGAAAGAAACCTGGTTCCTATCCAAGGGGCCTGTGTTGGGGGCTCTTTGTCGTCGCGTGACGCTAACGACGGATGCTTCCCTCACAGGGTGGGGGGCGGTCATGAGTGGTCGTCCAGCCCAAGGTCTGTGGCAGGACCATCATCTATTATGGCATATAAATTGTCTAGAGATGTTGGCAGTGTTCCAAGCTTTGAAACACTTCCTAGCAGACCTCAGAGGTCATCACGTGCTAGTTCAGTCAGACAACATGTCGGTGGTCTCGTATATAAATCATCAGGGGGGCCTGCGGTCGCGTCCACTTTACAAGTTGGCCCGTCAGATCCTCCTGTGGTCCCAGGGGAGATTACAGTCTCTGAGAGCTATGTATCTTCCTGGTTATCTGAATGTGGTAGCAGACTCCCTGTCGAGGCAGGGGCCGAGGCCGGGGGAATGGAGGCTCCACCCCGAGGTGGTGGAGCTCCTTTGGTTGAGTTTCGGTCGCGCCGAGGTGGACCTATTCGCTTCCAAGGAGACAACGCACTGTCATCTGTGGTTCTCCATCAGTCAGCCAGCCCCTCTGGGGTTGGACGCTCTGGTACAGCCGTGGCCGAGGTCACGTCTGTATGCTTTTCCCCCGATTGCTCTGCTACCAGGAGTTCTGGAGAGGGTTCGCCGGGACGGGGTCAGCCTACTTCTAGTAGCCCCGTTCTGGCCGGCCCGAGTATGGTTCACGGACCTAATATCTCTTCTGGACGGCTCTCCCTTGGAGATTCCGATCAGGAGGGATCTACTCTCTCAGGAGGGCGGTACGATATTTCACCCCCGCCCAGAGTTGTGGAAACTGTGGGCTTGGCCTCTGAGGGGGCCCAGCTCATAGAAACTGGTCTCTCAACTGAGGTTGTTGAGACCATCCTTCACTCCAGAGCTCCGTCCACGAGGAAGTTATATGCCCTGAAGTGGAAACTTTTCACTTCTTGGTGTGCAGAACACCGGCAGGACCCAGTTAACGGCCCAGTGGGTGCAGTGCTGGAGTTCCTGCAGGAGCGTTTCTCTGCAGGGTTATCCCCCTCCACACTAAAGGTGTATGTGGCGGCACTAGCTGCTTACCATGTCCCTTTCAGTGGAGTTTCTCTTGGGAGACACCCACTTATAACTCGCTTCCTTCGTGGTACTTTGAGGCTGAGGCCTGCAGTTCGCATGAGGGTGCCGACTTGGGATTTGTCCATTGTATTAGAGGGCCTCTCTTTGGCCCCCTTTGAACCTATTGAGGAATTTTCTGAGAAATTCCTCACATATAAGACTCTCTTTCTGCTTGCAATATCCTCAGTTAAAAGGATCGGAGATTTGCAGGCTCTGTCGGTTGCACCCTCGTGCCTGGAGTTTTCGCCTGGTATGGTTAAGGCTTTTCTATACCCTAGACCAGGTTATGTCCCTAAGGTCCCTACTAATGCTGTTAGACCTACAGTGCTGCAGGCTTTCTATCCTCCTCCTTTCGTGTCATCAGATCAGGAGAAACTTAACCTTCTCTGCCCTGTTAGGGCGTTAGACGCTTATGTCCACAGAGCTGCCCTGTGGAGGAAATCAGAACAGTTATTTGTGTGCTTTGGGCCACCCAGGAAGGGGTGTCCCGCGTCTAAACAGAGAATGAGCAAGTGGGTGGTTGAGGCCATCTCACTTGCTTATGAGTCGGCTGGTCAGCCTTCACCTTTGGCTGTACGAGCCCACTCTACTAGGAGTATGGCTGCCTCTAAGGCATTATTGTCAGGAGTATCGCTGAGTGACGTTTGTGATGCGGCTGGGTGGTCCTCACCGCATACGTTTGTTAAGTTCTACGAATTGGACTTGAGTTCCACTCCTGGGGCACAGGTGCTCTCGTCCTCTGTGCGCTAGTTCCCACATGACGGTCATTTGCTCCTATGGCGACGTGGGTATGGGCGTTCCCACAGCTTGACGCAGCTCGAGTTCCCTTGAAAGGGAACGTCTCGGTTACGTATGTAACCCTAGTTCCCTGATAGGGAACGAGACGCTGCGTCGTTCTGCCATACTCCCAGCATGCCCGTTAGCGCTTCCTTCAGGCCTATCAGAAGCTGTCGCGCTTGTGTTTTGGGGGTGCTTTATAGTTTCCTGGTCGATGACGTCACCCGCCTATGACGTTCCGTCTCTCCATTGGACTGATTCCATACGTGCTTCATGACGCACACACGCAGAGGCGTTCCCCCAGCTTGACGCAGCGTCTCGTTCCCTATCAGGGAACTAGGGTTACATACGTAACCGAGACGTTCTCAGTTGGTTTTGCATCAGGGCTCAAATTTTACATTGACGTTCAGTGGTGACCCAACATCGAAGTCAGCACAAACCATGTTTATTGCAAGTACACGCATAATTGCAGTCAGGGTTTTATTTTCTTTGACTTTGTGTAGGTTTGCTCAAGGTTTTTGAAGATGAGTGTCTTTCACATAACCTGTCCTGTCTACCTATTTTGATAAGTTTCCCTCAAGTGACAGATACATTTGCTCAAAAATATTGTAGAGTTTGATTGGAAACATTACCTTTCATGCCACCCTATCCACTCTACATCCTATTCCTGGCCTGCAATCCATCAGTTGAAAACCACTGTGCCACGAAACAAATTAGTAATTGTTGTTGCTATAATGTTAGGTGACCGTGTAGACACTCTGGTGTAATCTGTACTAGTATATATTAGACTCTTTTTGATGAACTCGCTGTTTGCACACGCTTTAATGTGTGCATACCTTAATGTGCACACCCCTGAGGCTGGTGTCCTACAGCTAGCTGAAACCATTGGACATTTGCCCAGGGGCCTTGTGTGAGCTGTAAGGCAGGACCCTGGTGAGGAGCTCGTCTCATCACCAGTCTGACAGAGTGATTAGGATTCTATTCCCAGCGTCCTTCTCCTCTCAGTGCTCATTAGTCATACAATCAATTAAAGCCAGTCCATGCTCACATCGTCTTTCCCAGCCAGATACCTAAATTACACATGGGGAGAATATTCCACTGTGGTGGTTGGTCACTTTCTTTCACTCTGAAAAGTTTTTTAGCCTTATAAGATGGAGGAAAGGACCATTTGTTTTCAAATTAAAAGTCCCTCTTGTTGTTTCAACTAACAACAGTACAGTTGAACAATGTACTTGAACAGTACTTGAACAATGTCTTCTTCTATAGGTGCCACTTTTCAGATTTCATTTCATTTCATTTCATTTTGAGTTTCATTTCAGATTTCATTTCACACAGTCCAGGGATCACAAACAACATCCTCCTAATTCAACACAATTATGGAAATCGACCAACCTGGAAATCGGTGTGTGTGCACTTTTCGCTCTGACAGAGTCCATCGATTTGTGCTGACAGAGACATACAACTCTCTTGCATCACTGAGTGCAACTGCTGTGGGTCTTTTCACCTTGATGGGCAACTCCTGACTCAACACACAAAGATATTCATCAGCAACCTCTTTGCTGTGTTAGACGTTACAGTAGAGTGAACTACTAAGTCTGCCTTCAATGAAATTGTTGCTGTAATGACCAATGGGTCAGAAACATGATATAAATTTATTGAGCAGTCTTGCTTCCGGAAGAGAGGAGGCTACAGTGCAGACATATTCTGAAAGTAAAGAACACTTAAGCACAAAGCAACCTTAAAGTCAGTCACTGGCAGATTTTAAAAGTTGATTCAATAGACACTTACAGTTCTTCCTCTGAGGAAAAAGAGACCCAGATCATGTCTCAAAGTCCTCCTGTCCCTTTGACTCAGTCATGCTGCATAATAACCTTCCTCTTTTGAGTACAAAGCCTCCCCAAGTGACAGGTGTTTGACTTAATATGCGCAATCCAGCTAAGCTCCGGCTCACCAGAGTGCAATTGACAATTTCATTTCACACATATTGAAGAAGGCCTGTCTAAAAAACTTAGAATTAGGTTATTGATCTGCTGACTCTTATTGTCATTGCTCTCAAGTCAAGCTGGTTGCGTAGTTGCCCATTTATTAACAACCATTTCATGAAATGGAACAGTACATGACGTGACTCTGGCCCTTCTGGGAATCCAAATTTGAAATGACTACATACCTCACTAAAAAAGTGATATCATTAATATTGATATTTTTGCCACAAAGCTCTGTTGACTTTAGGGAGTTTCAGGTCACTCCTGTGATCCCGTTCTGCCACGCATATTATGATTGAACTCAGACAAGGCGCCTGGCATGTTTGCATTCAACCCAGAGGGATGCAACTCAGCAAAATCTATAATTGCTAATAGCATGCTAATAGGGAGGGGATAATGGAGTTTATTTCTGGGGCCACTTTTGTGTATCTATTGACTATGTTTGGCAGGGATAGCCATGCTAGCTAATCCTTACACCACCTCTCCTCGGCCGCCTTCAGCCTGTAGGATAATAAATAATGAGCTTCAGTGAGTTATTGATCTCTCTCGCTCTCTCATGTTACTCAGAAAGGTCTTTTTCCAGAATAGGAATATTAGAGAGAGTGAAAGCTCCCAGCATTTCAAACAGAAAGGGTATTAGCATTTTGATGGTATGAGGTGGGGATTAGTCCTTCTCTAAGATAATTCCAAGGGGCATTGATTAGGTATCACTGATATCATTCACAGCAAAATACTGATGCTTAAGGTACAACATGTTCAATTCACAGAATAACTTAGTTCTGAATAATGTTTTTTAAATGCCTTTTTTTATGCAATTACCAATCATGCGGAAATTACATTGATTACAAGGTATGTAAATATTATAATAACCGAACAGCTCTGTTATATTTGTTTACCCTGCTTGTCTAACATTTCAGCCATTACTGTCAGATAGCCAAGAATATCTGAATAACCCTTTTCCTCGTTCTTCCTGTTTGGTCAGTAATAAACACTGCACACAAGCAGAGCTGCTGCTGCTGTCATGTTGAGCAAAATCAGCTCACAGTGCATTAGCTGCTCTATCGGAGAGAGTATTGATCCCTCTGAACATGGTTTACAGCTAAAGAAAGCGGAAGAGGGGGGAGGAAGAGGGAATGCATGCATTTTGCTTCATATCCTGGCTTAAAGCTGGTGACTCTTGACTGTATTGCATAACTATAAACATTTATTTATAAAGAGAATTGCAATTTCTGTGAGTGCAGAGCTACAGGACGAACTCAGTGTTTTTATTTGATTGGCTGTTCATTCTTTGTCGTCTTTATGATATCCACACTGTAAATCATGTTTTGTCAGCTAACTTAATATTACCAAAGAATGAATAAATGAATTTATTTATTTATTCAAGTAAAAACAAAAACAAACAAACATTACATTTAGTTACTGAAAGTTATAACAATGGTCAGATCAGGTAAAGATAGCTCTTTAAGGCAACAACTACACATTTTCAGTTTTACAGAGCAGAATGTTAACCTGACATGTGGAGGATGCCAAAATAATGATTATTAATGTTTTAAAAAAGTACAGCAAGATTTGTGGACATACTGTTATGGAGAGAAACCATCCCTATTATAATTCATTGACTTCACCATCATCATAATCTTGCTTGTTCTGAATCAGATCTGAACTTTACTCCCTATTGGTCAAATGTGTTAAACCTATAAAATCTGAGACTTATTTTCAATATGTGATTGGGCAAATCACGACTCTTTCTAAGTAGACGCTGTAATGAACAGCAAGTGATTTGCTGAGAAAGAAAATGTATTAAGGCAGTGCTCTCACCTAAACAGAGATTACTCCTCTAATTATTATTGACATAGTCTAAACTAGTTTCATTTCACTTGGCAAATCCTAATCACAACTTCTCACTGAGGTAGCAAACATGATGCAGTCTTAGAAATTGGGCAAAAAAGAGAAGAATTAAAGCATCTAGAAATGACCATGGACACCCTACCAATGCCCTGGCAAACTCCCACCTTAGAATTCAGGTGACAAGTTCTACAAAAAATCTAGTTTATTACGTTTTATTAAAAGCAGGATACAATATTATGAAAAAAAGTTAAAATTACGTTTTTGTTCTTTATAGGCACCTCCACACCTTTGGCATGAAACTGATTGATATAGTACAGGCTGAAACTGTGGTGTGAAGGAAGTAAGGAAGCCTGCTTTCTTTTTTATAAGGGTGGAAGTTATGTTTTTATCAAGGCCTGGGATGTAAGAAGAGCTCGTTGAACTCTAAGATGGATCGAATGCTCCTGTCATGTGGATTCTGGATTGATCCAAAGGTGTGAGCTTAGGGAATAGAAAGAGAGAGACAGGTGAGCACAGGTCTCTCACCCTGACTTTCACCATATCTCGGCCTGTTAAGACTTAAGACTTGTAACATTTTCACATTGAGCTTGGTCTGGGAGGAATATAAAGAGAAGCTCAACCGTATTTGCTTGGCACACAAGAACAAACCTTTTTTTTTTTTTTTTTTTTTTTTTTTTTGCGGAAGCTCAAACGTGCTGCATAACACAAGAATGAACCTAATTGGTTCTTGCTGAAGCTCAAAACGTGCTGTGTAACACATGATAATGAACCTCATTGGTTCTTGTGGAAGTTCAAATGTGTTGCATAACATAGGAGAATGAACCTCATTGGTTCTTGCAGAAGCTCAGACGTGTTGTGTAATGCGAGAATTAACATCATTGGTTCTCACACATCAAGCAAGCATACTTGAGCTTCAATTTACCACATCAAATATGTGCGTTGATGAATGTTTAAATATGTGAATAAAAGCCGAAAATTAAAGCTGTTCATCATATAAAGCAATCGTGTCTCTTCAGAAAATGTGGACTAAACCCTTCAATTCAAATGAGTTTTACCATCTCTTTATGAACTTTTTGAAGCATCAAAGTTGTAATTGTGTCAACTGTGAATGGAGGGATAGCATTATCTTAATTTGTGTTTCGAAAATGTGTGAAGGTCTTACGGGTTTGGCAACGACATGACGGTGAGTAATTGATGAGAGATTTTTCTTTTTTGGGTGAACTAACCCTTTAAATATCTGGATTTGGTCTGGTAATGACAGAAAATAAATCAAATAAAGATGGATCATATGCCAAACAAAAAACAAAAAGCCATTACAAAGGGAAAAGAAGATTCTTTAGGAGGGATTTGCGGGTAATTCAGTCTTTAATTACTCTTTCACAGACATCCTGAGGGACTTCGAGCAAAGTATGACATCAATTTCAACACAGGTAGAACTATCTACAACATTAAGTTTTAACCACACATCTCTCACACAGAGCTGATTGAACTTGGCTCAGACGTAAGCCTAAATGAGGAATTTAAATGACATTTTAATCAATTTCGAGATTAATATGTCCCTGTTCTATTTACACGGTGGAATTCCATAATGTACTACGGAAGATTAGCATACAACTCATTAAGCAGCCAAATAAGTAAATTTTCCCATAAAACAACTAATGTACAGTCTAATTATGCAAAGAAACAGATTTTAATTCTCAGTTGTTGCTTTAAAAAATTATGTTTGATGAATGACAGGGGAAATTCTTGATTGTGTGATCTGTGAGTGGATTATAAAGGTGGAACCGTCAACTTTCCTCCATGCATTTAGAATAAAGGCAGGCAAAGCCAATCGAGATCCAGATTTCATGGCGGCTTTTCAAGGATTAGACAGCAAGCTCCTGCCTTTTGCATCCCTGCCTTTCAGACAAACGAAGCTCTTGATCTTTTTCAGATCATGTCGCGCACCATTCATCATTCTGACAAGTTTCAGAGAAAGGTCTCCACTTGCAAAGTACCTTTTGTTAAATGGAAGATTATATTGGAGCAGACGCAGTAATGGCCTTTACTATGTACACCAAATTAAGACTCTGTGAGCCGAAGATGTCTGCCTGTCAAAAAAAAAAAAAAAAAAAAAACTAAACGATTTTCTGCTATTGGCACATGAGTCATTTTTAATTCGTACAAATCAGTTCAATGTGCTGCAACGGTACACAGCTTTGCATGAATGAACCTTGCCTCGAAATAGCCTGATTGTTTATAAGATGGCTTTTGGTTTAGAGACATGACATGCTGTTTGCAACCCATTTTACTGAGGGAAAGCAAGGCATGAAATGAGACAAATGTTGGGAGGAGCTACCAGAATGAAGCCAGATGGACGGAAGAGAGAAGTTGAATAGCAAGAGATGTTCGCAACATAAGCCAAAACGGATAAGAGGCGGAAGTTGTTTTGAATACTACGAAGAAAGATTATTTAGCTTCGAACAATGCACCCCAATAAATGCACAATAAGTCCATAATTTTAATTGTAGTGCGTTATTTGATATTACATTTAATGTTACGTTTAATTTTTTTAAATGTACTAAATTGCAACTTTATAACAAATGTGTAATTATAAAGAGATTTATATCCATGGCATACAAGTTTCAATAGAAATCACATTCAAATATATTTTAATTGACCATAAATGCTTGACAAGACTGTACATTCGGCAGTAAACTTTAAACATATGTTATTATGAAATTACATATAAAAATGTACCTGTGGGTCAAAAAGCACTCTTAAGTTGCATTTAATATAAATTTTAACTATAATATATTTTAATTTAATTTTAAATAACATGCAGTAATATAAATTTTAACAATAATACATTTTCATTTCATTTTAAATAACATGCAGTGTGTATTTTCCATTAAAGTATATTATTTCTGTAATAAGTAATAAGTATGTATTTCTTTTTCACAGGGAATAGATGCAAAATGTCCAAAGAATTTTTTTGTTTTTTACACAGGATTCTCAAACAACGTGTGAATCCTAGTAAAGTTTCTTATAGCTGCGCTTTGGTAAATGCATGTCCCTTTGTTGCATTATTAAATAACCCTTTGAGTTATGACCTTTACTCTCACAAGAGGCTTGGTTTACACTCAGGCATATTAGAGGACAGCCCATGGGTGATATGAGACCCGTGATACATAGAGAGCATCATCAATAAAAACAGTAAGGGAGGCAGCCGCTGCCAAGACAGCACTCAGAGAGACCGAGGCTAAATCCGGTTTCATATTATCATTACACATCCCAGGCACGGATGAAAGGGAACCCTCCTTTAAATGGGAGTGAGAGATAGATCCTTCGGCATAAAGGACCACTTGGGACCAGAGACGAGGAAAGCAATTACAGGTTTACAGGGCATATATTCTGCAAGTCATTGTAAGTTAATGCTGGGGCAAAATGAGGCAAGGGAAGATGACCAGCGATGGAAGGTAGCACGTGACGGGGGAGCGCTAGAAACGTGTTTACAGCCACATTGGGCCGGCCTCCCATGTTTGTGCGCTCTAGATTTACAAAACAATCAAAGAGCCGTTGTGGCTAGACCGCTCTTTAACCAGCCCCAGTGAAATGGTAGGCGTTAAATAAATGTATGCAACAAAGGAGCATGGGAAGCTGTGGATTAAAGACATGGGGGACTGAATTAATTTAAGACGTGAACAGCCCAGCAACTTCAGTCGGGACTAGCAGTCTGGAACAATAACTGCGGGGGATTAACTGCAAAAAAATTTCTTCGGAAGGAAACTGTTTGAGCAAACTAATTAAGTTAAAAGTAAAAGGGGAAATAAATAAATTACTCTATTGAGCCATTCAACCAATTCTAGCACGGAATACATGGGATGCTCTTAAAAAGCGGTGCTTTGCCTGAGCTTTTTCACAAAAAAAAGTTTAAAAAATTGCTTTAAAATTTTCAATTGACTGCACTCGAGCTTCCGAAACACATTCTTTGCTTTCAAATGGAACTTAGTTTCTACTAATAATCCCCCCAAAAAAAAGAATATTGTGGAAATAGCTCTATAATTCAGTGTTTTATGTAAAACATCATTATAGCTATTGTGCTATACCTATCTTACTGTTTCCCTGAAAACTTGTCAGATGAGGTCATCATAGCATTCCAAGTAATGCAATAAATTCTTTATCCATTAAAACAAAATATTCTCCATTTATATGTATGTTTTGGTTCAGTTATCTTCTCCTGTTTCACTAAATGCAATGGGAAATTGTATTGAAACCACAACACACACACTGAGCCCAGATGTCTTCTAGTGTTTTATTTCTGGCAACCGGAGACCATGTTCTGTAGTTTAATCTGGGGTCATTTGAGATATCACTGAAGAAGAGTACCACTCTTAGCTTTGTTAAATTAGAGTTAGCGGCAAGCAGCAAAATGTATTTTCCTTGAGCATTGTCTTCACGCTCTGTCAGAGAGGCAAATCAAATCACAGGCCAGATGAAACCTGATCATGCGATTTCACTGATGGCTGTTTGAGCTCTGCTTAGATAATTAGTCAATTTAACAGCACAATAGTGCAATAGCATCTACCACCATTTAATTACCAAGACAACCTGACTATAACACTTATTAACACTCCCTAAAGTCATAATTGTTATAAAAAAAATCTGCAGTTAGAAATGATTGCATGCCATCTGCTTTAACATTATAGCTTAGAAGCTAAATATTTGTCCCTCTAACTGTAACGTAGTAGATTCACTCCAGTTGGTCGATCAATGAATCACCATTATGTCCATGATCAAGATACTTAAACTCAGGTCACTCCTTAGTGACTGTCCCTTTGATATATAATAAGTGTTTATTTGGTTAACACATCAGCTGAATGATTAATTAGAAGGTAGGGATATGAATCGTAGGAGTCGAAAATAAATTAACGATTCAGTTTAACTATTCCATTTTCGGTACAACACCATTAATGATACATTTAGTACTTTTGTGGAAGCACCAGATGTGTGTTTGTGTGTGTATACATTTGGAAATAACAAAAAGTCAAGACTGAGACAGAGTCAGGTAATTCACTAACTGTTCTGGGCTGGGTTTCCCAAAAGCATCGTAAGCCTAAGTTGATCGAAGAGACCATTGGTGGCAATTGTTCTGAGATCAACTTAGGCTTACGATGCTTTTGGGAAACGCAGCCCTGACTGATTCATTAGGAGTGACTTATAAGCTTTAGATAGATTATATTAAGAGTCATTTATTAAAACAAATCGACTCATAAGAGTCATCCCCTCGTGAATCGGACTACACTTGTCATGATGATCGTGAGACCAGCGAGGCCAACGCAACAGAAAGATTTGTGCAGATGTATGACTTTTCATTGTCTCTGTATTATTTCACAGCAGCCAGTCTTTCTCTCTCATCACATTCAAGACAACAAGTACAACTCATCTAAAACATTTATTTTACAGGTAGAAGAATGCAGATGTTCAAGAACCATTAACCATGTCTAGGATAAGGACTTTTTCTCAATTCCCAACCCTTCTAATTACTAAATGTATCTATCTTAGATGATAGTGACGATGGTACACTTCACACAAGACATACATCTACTGAGATAAAAACAACTTGCAGTCCTGGCATCTCTCATCTCCTGTAGATGAGCCCATGCATCTGGACTGCTATTGTATCAACACACAGTCCTGACCATACAACAGCCATCTGGAGCTTTCACCTAAGTCTAATTGACACGCTCATTAGGAAGTAATGTCACAGAGAACATTCTGGAAAGGGGAGACATGGAACCAATGGCAGCGCCGTGCTTGGCAGGAAATAGGCAGCCGTCCATGCATCTCCCATGCCAGAAGAATCCACAAGCAACCCATCTGGATGACACTATTCCGCTGTGAAGCGATCGCCTTCGATGACATGCAAGGCAGTTTGTTCCGATGTGTGGCTTATATTTTAACCACCATAATTTGCCTGCTTGTTGAAATGTATTGGGATATTTTGTGGTAAGGAGATAATGAAGAATAGTCCACAACAACTGCCTGAGTTGAATTGGAAATTGGCTAGGCGCACCTGGTATGCGTGACATGGCAATCGACACATTAACCCTGAATTATGCACAGGGATGCACAGAATATTTGCAGATATAAACAGCCGCATGCATGCAGCTGGCACGAATTAAGGAGAAACAACATATGCAAGGTTTCTGAGAATAAGGACTAGGAAGATTTACTTTAGAATAACCTACAGCAGACAGCCCTTGTGACAAACTTGGAAGACCGATGAAATACATAGACCCCGCGATTCATGAAAGCAAAAGCAAAAGTCTAAGACAACCATTATATATCAAATTTAGCATCTTGTGCATTGTCTGGATACACATTTTCTACCAGATGCATTAGACTGATTGATGGCACTCTCTTCTCTGGGCTTGGTTTCCTTTGAACTTAATGGCACAAAACTACTCCATTTGTGTACAAAACAGAATACAATCCTGTTTCATGGAGCTGTCTTGTTTTACAGTAGCTTTGAAAGTAGACTTACGCCAGTGCACAACACAACAGACAGGATATGTGAAGCAATCCTGTTTCCAATTGCAAAAGAAACTTTTCACCTACACCTTTAACATTGTCTTCAAAGGAGTAAAACCTCCAACTGTCGACAGTAAGGGTAGTGTGTTATTAGTGGCAGCTTCTTTCAACAATATAAGCTTTGACTTTGAAATAATTCTGATCCCGAATCCAGGCTCCCAGCATTCATATAGGCGATGGGATTCCAGATGTTTTTTTATGTGATAATGTGATTTTAATTGCCATGCCTGAAGTGTGATAGTTTAAACTCGGCATCAGTATACCCTGTTTCTCCCCCACTATTCTACAGTTGAATGGGCGAGTTGTACATCTCAGTCTAAGTAGCCTGTCAGGTAGTAAGCCCATCAAGGACACCAATACCAAATGCTGCTTTTCCCTCCAAAGAACCCTTGCCAGTCTAAATTTAAGCCGGAACAATTTCATCAGCTCTCTCAGTTGAAGCTGAATGTGATGCAGTGCACCTCACCTTATCTTTGTGCTTTTTTCTTGCTGTTTGATATTGAACATTTCTTCTACACAGAGGTTTCATCTGATAACTCTGATCCTTGAACCCGGTGTAGTTTGATGCGGCACTGTATAGAACTGAGATAATAAAATGTCCAGTGCCTTAAACAATAAAACCTGTATCTCTGAAAGCTAGTCTTTAGTCTTGCCCACAAGTGTTTAATCTTCCTGTAGAGATTAGTTCCAACACGAATTAAGCAAAGTGAACCAGATAATAAATGTCTTCAGGATTTACCACCCCACATCCGAATGTCTACTTCTCTTAAATAGTATGCGAAAAGCAGTATGTGAACTGTGTAGTATGTCCAAAATCATTGCATTCATGATATAATAGGCGAACAGTACCTGAATGGCCTTATGCTTCCGCCGAGACTCTGATGTGTGCATCCACCAAAAGCCACATCGACCCATAAGGCCAGGTAAGAAGGCTACACTGTCAGAATTTTTTTTTTTAAATTATACCTGTAGGGGTACAACAACTTGTCACTTCGACAGTACCCTTACAGTACCTTACATACTCCTAAAAGGCGCATGTTAGTACCTTAGAGTAGTAATATGTACTCTAATGTACAACTACAAAACTTGGAACCTTTTAGGTGTGAATAGGGGTACTACCCCAGTAACAGGCTGTTATACACCTAAAGGTAATTTTGACGAGCAGGACGAGGCCGAGGGCCGTGAAAGAGCGGCACGAGGCCGGTGGCGTGATTACTGATGAGCGCCACCTGCGCAACTCACCGGTCCTGTATCTCTCACGGAGGAGCGGAAGCATAAAAGGAGGAGCGACGACAGTGGAGATAGAGACAGCTGCGTCGCGCAGGTGTCGCTCATTAATAATCACGCCACCGGCCTCGCGTCATTCTCTCACGGCCCGATCCCAAGGACCCTCAGCCTCGTCCTGATCGCCACAGTAATATTTTTGCATTTTTTTTTTTCTGATAGTAAAGAGAAGCAACTCAACTGTCATAACATGACAGACGTAGTATGTCTGAATTATGTTCATACTACACACATGCATACTTTTGAGAACATACTTTTTAATGGTCCTTCATAAGTCATTAAATCTTCATTAAATCTAGGACCAATTCTGACAGTATGGAGTTTTAGATGCAACTCTAGAAACTTCCAGGCAGATGTGTTGGAGCAGGTTGAACACTCCGCAAGTAGGTGACCCACCAGGAAGTAGACTGAAGGAGTATTTTCCTCACAGGGCCAGATCATAGTCTCTCGAGGCCTCTGGGTCTGATGTTGTATGAGCTCTGAGATCCTAAAGGTCAGCCTGCATTTTTAGGTGCCAAAGGACCCAACGTATGTGCCCCCTTTAGATAGTCTGGCAATAGTCTGGTCCATAATCTAGTCCTGTTATCGTAGGAGATGTGAATATTTCATGCATTCACAAATTTTATTTTGATTCTTTCACTTATTTCCTTGACATATTGTGACCTTTAAACACACTTATTATGTTACACTTGCTATGGTAATCTGAAGTTTACACAATTAGAATTAACTTTTTAATACTTACTTCCAAGTAAACGGCTTAAAATAAAGTAGCACATATTTACAGGACAAATATTCCTAAGCTGTTTTAAGCTTGATCTCTCACACAGGTTGGGTTCATGTCCTCATAAGCAAAGCTCTATTGTATTCCCTACCAAATATGGATCTACTTCTGGATAACAGGAGGAATAACACAGAAGATATGTCATTCCACTTTTGGCTGCCTTTGTGCTAACCTTATCCCTTGGATTTCCTCCGCCGTGTTTGGCCCTAACTGAGACCTTTTCCAGAAATGAATTCAGCTGAAGGGCCTGATGACCTTTTACACTGGAGCGAGCCATGAGACATTAAAACCAGGCATCTGGTGGAAAGGGTACTGCTTTCGCGCATACTGAGTTCTTGTATTTACGCAGATATACTGCATATTGCAATTGCGCCAAGATGTGACATTTCTGGTTTGGATGTGATGCCAAGTCACAAAACGTGGCAAATTGAACCGTACAATGTGGAGACAAGGGTTACTTTCCAATTTTATAAGAAATTGAACATTTCCTCTCCACTTGAGTGCAGAAAACCTATTAGTTTATTCTTGGTTGTGGAGTGTTCTTGTGTGAAAATAGCTTTTCCAAACTCTCAAGGACAATCCACCTTGTATGGATGAGGGAAATCTCTGGTGTGAATAATTAGGGGTGACAGAATAATTCCAAAGGCTGTTTATTTGATTTCACATATTTTCTTTTTACCAGGCAGGGATTTAATATTTTGGCTGGGTAAAGCATAATATTTTTTGCACATAGTTATGAACCTAGCTAACTCCTTCCTGGATGAATATTGAAGCACAATTAGCATATTAACCATTTAAGAGAACATTGGGAACCAGTTTAACCCAACCTAAGGAATGAGGGTTTGGAGGGGCCAATAATTAACCTCTGCAGGTAGATGCACTACACCATTCTTGAAAATAAAAGCATCTTTCTTTATGAACCCTTGCCACATTTCAGTGTTCTCAGAAGAGAAAGTGTTCATAGCTAGCTAAACTAGCCATCCAGGGGTGCGTTTCCGAAAAGCATTGCTAGCCAACTATGGTCGCAAGTTCCATTGAACTCTATTGGTAAAGACAGAACTTGCAAACCTTTTTATCAAGCAAGATATAAGTCGCAACTATTTCCTTACATTATACTTGATGTTTTGCCATTGATCGATTTTATTTAAAGTGTGAAATTGACTATTTATCTTACGACTGCTTTTTCACATCGTAATTCATCTGTGAGTGATTTGCCCATGAGCAAAGATGGCAGTAAAGCAGGTCGCGTACTTCCGGTGTGCCCGGAGCAGCTGTCATCGAGATGAATGGGAATGGTAATGGATGGCTTTCTCCAGCTATAATAAACTTCCTTGGTTTAACCCTTTTCCTATTATCAACTCCCTGCTTTTAATTCATGGTAACCCTAATGTAAATGCAATGTAAAGGAACTGCTGATGTACAAAGTGGATTGCTTAACTGCACAGCATTTTTTTCACGAGCCAGCTCGGTCTCGATTTGAAGGAGCTGTCGTCCTCTATCTGGTAGACAGACGTGTGTGTCAGACTTGTTTACTGGCCGGCACGTGGAGCTGTCCTAACGGCTGATGCTGGTGAGCCGAGGCAGGCGTCCAGTGTCTGCGGATTGTACGGTAGAAAGGATATCTTAATCAAGTGGGCATAAAATCGAAATCAAGGCTCAAACTGAGAGGGTCATTACATTAGGATGACTTAACTTTATGTTGCTGCATAGTTTGTTGTGCTCTTTCTGGGTGCGGACAATATTATTAGGATGTCTTATTAAAGATTATAATTGAATAAATAAGTAATTGGAACTTAAATCTTCATGTCAAAAGATGAATGATGTATTTTCTCATGGCTATCCTGTTTAAATTATGTGATATTACATAGTTCTGTTTTCTTTTGTAAACAGCACAATGTAGATACATTTTACCCTTGTATCATAGACTTAGTAGCTGATTACAATGCAACATCACCCTTTCTTACACCTTTTTCCACACCAACTCATCTACACGGCAGATCCTATCATGTCTGCAAGGCGAGACAGTTTTTTCAAATGCCTTGGAATCGATTATTGATAGTGTCAGTTGTGTTTTACTTGACATCAACTTGACAGCTTTTCCTCCTCAGGAGGAGGAGAGGGGGTAAGAGGGTTTGGGAGGAGAAATACATCCAGGGAGCAGGTCAGTGTTTTCTGGATTTGGAAATTCACGTGGTGGAGGCGCAGATATGACTGGGACAAGCGTGTGGGGCAAAGGGAGATCATGTTGTGGTTCACAAAAGAGAAATAGACGAAAAGACACTTGGAATAGAGAGATGAATGGGTATAACTTAAGGGTTGTGTGCTTAAAAAAAAAAGACATGTTTGTGATTCCACCAAGATCTTGCGATGTATTTATTTATTTTACTGCTGACCTAAAACTATAATGCTGTTTTCTGCATTTTTGTTGTAATGCAGCAACAGATCACTGATATTTATTGTTTAATTAGTCAGTGACATTAGGACTTATAAGATTGCAACATTGACCACGCGCTTATTCAGCAACAGCGGATATATACATTTTCTTTATATGAAGTGTAATGCAAAATATTAAAATATGTACAATTTCTAAGTTTAAGACTGTAAGAAGACTTCTTCGATATTTAATAAATGGCTTAACAAACCTGAATGGGGTTTTTACTTTTGTAATCCTACTGTTATTGTTCTTAATCTCCTAATGTTATTTCCATAAAATGTATATTCTGTGCATAAAATATGCATTTTAAAGGTTTTTCAAAGGTGACCTATATTACAAGTATTTTTTTCATACTTTCAAGAGCCTTTTAGAAAAAAAAAATATGTGCGTTGTGTGATATATACACGTCAGTTCAAAAGTGAGCCTGTAAATAATAGAACTTTTTACTTTCAGAACTTTTATTTAACAATGAAGCATTAGATTGATCAAAAGTGTCAGTAACGACTTTTACATTGCAAAATAAATGTTGTTCTTCTTATTCATCAAAGAATCTTAAAAAAATTATGTTTTTCCACAAAAATATTAAGCAGCACACTTTTTCAACATTGACAATAATAAAAAATATTTATTGAGCATCAAATCAGCATATTGTCACGTCTTGTTTTGGTCATGTCTCATGTCTTTAGGTGTGTTCGGCATCGGCTGCGGCTGGATGTAACCGATCGACGAGAGTACTTTATGTACTGCTTGGTACAGCGTCTGTTTGAACAAGAATAAAGTTCAAAATAAGCCTACAGCTACTAATGAAGTGGAGTCAACGTTTTTTAATCAGTTTTATTTTGATAAACGTGACACAATATAACATCGCGACTACATGAAAAGAGTGTTTACTGTTATAAAAACTTATTTGTGAGCTTTAGTGGAACTAAAGGTGTGAGAATAAACAGGAAACACACGTAATTATTAATCGTGAAACAGCTGTGTCGTCATCAGAGCTCGTGCAGCCGCACTGGAGAAGCTGCGGTGGCAAAGTTCTGCGGCTACTCTCGAATCGCTCTTGCAGTACTTTGATGGCATACGTCACAGTCACGTGGCGTCGGCGCTGTATCAAGTTGGACAAAATTTCTAACCGGCATGCACTGATTCAAGTCAGCCGCCGATCGTCAGCGAACAAGCCTATTGTCATGTTTCCTGTTGTAATGTGATTCCCTGTTATAGTCATGTGATCTTGCCATGTGTTCCCTTGTCTGATGTGTCATGTTGTCATTGGTTCCTTGTTTCATTGTTCACAGGTGTCCCTTGTCTAGTCATTAGTCCTGGTCCCATTCCCCTGCACAGGCCTGGGACTTATGACTAGACAAGGGACACCAAGGGGCATTCACATAGGAAACAGTTATTTTCAATTGCAATAATGTTTCAGAATATTACTGTTTTTACTGTATTTGTATAAAAAAAGGCATAAGAGTTAATGTTACAAAAATGTTAAGCATAAGAGACTTCATTCAAAACCATAAAACCTGAACGTTTGAACTGTAGTGAATGCTGCTTGCAAAAAAATGCATAAAGAAATAAAATAAAATAAAATATACTTTTAAATAGCTGTCATAGTAGAAATATGTTTTGCTGTCAAATGGTGTAGTAACAACATCTACCAGCAGGGTCTATCAGGCCCATACTAATCTAAAGCTGAAGGATTGACTTTTTTAATTTAAAAGGTGTTTCCTACAGTCACTATGTTGAGTGTTGCAATTTCTCCCCTTTATTCTTTAAAAGTCTCCGGCTCATGTCTAATTATCATGCTTATCGTGTTACTTCCGGCTTCACAGGCAAACACACACAGTCAAGTACACAGTCAAATTCATAGCACACACACAGTCGGCCAAAGGACCATCTACATCATGCCCTACACGCGTGTTCAGTTCGCAGGCAGCCTCTCAAGTTTAATGACGCGTAGCAACAGGATCGAGAGAGGATGAGGGGGGTCACGGACGGCACTAATGTCCGGACACATCGCCAGAGGATCAGAGACTTCCAGACAAAGGACATCAGAGAAAGCCTCTCTCTCTACAAGCACATTTCTGACCTCTTATAAACTCAAAGAAACCCATTCACAACTACTTCTGCTATGATGCCAGTTCTCTAAATAGAAGACATCTTGGACAGATATGATGGATACAACCAAAATGCTTACGGCATTGTAAATTGTCTTCTCAAATCGACTTCCATATCTGTCATAAAGTACTTTAGAGATTTGTCCTTTGTTGTCAGAAAAGTCTCAGATATCATCATGATGTGGTTTCCTGCAATACTGCACATATGTTTTCATAGAGCAAAGATGAATTGAATGTAGTGAAATAATTGAATGATTGTGAATCATCCCTAACCACATGACTGAAATGGTCAAATCCATCAGTATTCAACTTTCCCTGCCCACTAGCCTGTCAGCATAACCTGATTTTGGGTTATTAATGCAACAAACGCATGATTGTTTCCCGTAACTCTTTTTGTTCATTCAAAGGAAATGCCATATTTTTGTATTATCTTTAAAATGCGTCTTTTATGGCTCCTAATAGTATTATAGCCCTTGCTAGAATTTGTCTAATTTCGTAATGTTCAGCATGATTACATAAATACAAACAGAATGTGTTGTTACTTCTGATGGCATTCCAAACTCTTATGACTGTTTATTTATCTTCAGAAGAAATAAGTCATAGAGGTTTGGAATGGCATGGGGGTCATGATGACAGAATGTTCATTTACTTTGCTGAACTATCACTTCAACTGCCTCTTTTTTGACAGGGTGGGGTGTAGATTGAGTTCCAACCTGCCTAATAATTTGTCATTATGTTCTGATAATTTGCTGCTAATTTTCCTCTTTCTCTCTCTTCCCCCTTTCTTGATGACATATAAACATATTTGCCTCAACACATCAACACTGACAAGAAAAGTATAGTAAATACTTTTAATTACTAATAGCAGTGCTTATTACCATGAAAGCAATGGATTGTCATGGTGGTCATGCTGGCACCAAACATCAGAAATAGTCAATGAGAATGACATAAAGAGAGAGAGAGAGAGAGAGAGAGAGATTGAGATAGAGAAAGAGAAGGGGGTGGGGGTGGGGTGGGGGGTAGGAAAGAAAAACAAATAGTGGAGTGAGACTCCAGCCCTCAGGGAGCAGCACTTAAGTAATTAATGTTTGAAATTGCTGAAGTTCAGTGCGGAGACTCCCGAGAGAGCCAGTATCAGACACACACACACACACACCACACACACACACACACACACACACACACACAGAGAGAGAGAGAGAGAGAGAGAGAGAGAGAGAGAGAGAGAGAGAGAGAAGAGGTGAGAAAAATGAGACCAGCTCTTTTTCTCATTCGAAATGTGTTAAGATTTGTATTATCCATTTCTTTTCTTGCAGATACACATTCAAATTGTGATTTACGCACTGATGAAATGTTTATCTACAGCAAATTCCCTAAAATTTTCACTTTTATTACCATGTCTGATTGATCAATTCAATTTTTGGTAACACTTTTATTAAATATTAAAAAAATTATATTGTACATTGTTTTAAAGATTATTTGGAAACATCAAAAAGACCTTAAATCCTATTTATATTGATTCATAATTTAATATATATTCATATTTAAGTTAACTACTAATGATTAGCATTGTGTAATGTTATTAATTAATTATTATATAGTTATTACACGTGTAATTTTTTTAACTCACAATCAGTGTTGGGAAAAGTTACTTTTAAAAGTAATAAAGTAACAAATTGCATTACTTACGTTACTTTTTATAGAAAGTAATGTGTAATGTTATTTTTGTGTTACTTTTTCTAACCTGGGTTTGGCTTGCTTGTTTTGTTTTTACAAATGTAAAGGCGTTCACACCAAAATTGAAATGGAAAAAGCCTCAAGCTGAAGGAAATGCAAATTCATAAAATAAAAATAATACAAAAAATGATTGATTTTTATCTGAAGTCATTTTTGTTTATTATGGTTGAACTGGATCATCGAAAGTCAGATGCAAAGACATTGCTTAATAAATTGTTATATAACGTTTAAGATTCTGAGATTGAATTTCACCGTTTTTATTCATTTTGAGGAAAACAGAATCTGTTTTTGTGCAAGTGAGATGAGTAAATGAATGTTCACATTTAGTCTAGAACTACAATAACCATCTACTTCACACACAGGTAACACATAATCTGGTTATGTAACCTGCTACTTGTAATGAGTTACACCCAACACTGCTCATAATGATAATACGAAACTAACATTTACATTTTTCAAGTATCTAATTAAATGTTAAGTACTTACCTCAAGAAATGTAATGGTGAAGTGACAATATTTTACTAGTTACTATTCTACCCTGCAGCACGAAATGGAGCAGCAGAGATAATGACCTTTCCCTAACAGGCATCATGAACACTAACCTTAATTGGCCTTTGGTCAGACAAACAGATAGCCTTGCCTAAACCTCATGTGATTACTAAAGCCAATATTGCACCATCAGGCTGGTCAGGCTGCTCAAATGAACATTGTAAAAATTACACAAGCACCTTAAAAAAGAAAAATAGAATCATCCATTTCATTTAGTAATTTAATTGTTTCCAGTTACAGGTTTAATGAACACTAAATTTTTGTCTGTATCATCAAGAGTTTTAGTGATACCCATGGCTGGAGTCTTTGAACCCTCTCAAATGAGACTGAAGGGACTCTTCAAACTGACAGCGGTAATGCCACGCATCTTACTGTCCCTAAACCTTGCCGTAATGGATTTCTTTCACATTTTCAGTTTAAGCCTTGCACACTAAGCTAGATGCAGCCGTTGACCAAATGTGCTTAAAACCTGACTCTACTCTCACTGTCCCTTCTCTTGAAGATAAATTGAAGTGGAACGTACATCGGCACAACGTCAGTTTAGTATACCAGCTCATTTTTCAGTGCAACTGGGGATCAAACAATGACTGAATTTTAAGAGCACAGATAAATGCAGTCCCTTAAGACAACAAAGACAATTACTGTCCTGAGGGAACAAAAGACGGCTGCAAGACAGTTTCAAATATATCTGCTCTCCTCAGTCCCAAACGAATGTGTGTTAATACAGAACAAGACTCTATCTATTTGCTGTACTTTCACTAATTTACAGAACAAGAATCTATCTATTTGTTGTACTTACACTAATTTAAAATGCAAATGAGCATAAAGACTTTCATTCCAAATTTGAATACATTTATACAGCAGCTTGATTATGTAAGAGTTGTTGTCTAGTCATTACATGAGCAGTGGTTCCTTGTAGGCGCGTCAATTGGGTATGGCAGCTTTCATACCTTGGCAGCCTAGTCAGGTCACTGCAAAGTAATATATTTTTTATTGCATGATTACAGTGCTATTACTCCACCATTACATGCCAGATTGGAAGTGAGGTGAATATGTATTAGCTATAGATAATGACTGAATAAATAAAATGAAAATAAGTATTACTAGATGCATAGTTCATGAAAAAGACTGCAACAACATCATCTGATTCAGATGTGACTGTCAGTGCAAGCTTTTAAACCCCAGCTGCAGCGAAACATCCCCTTTGTGTGACACCGAAATCCTTACGCCAGGAGAGGTGAGAGTCAGCACTAGCTTCGAAACCTCAGAGGAGCAGGTGCCCCACGAATTAACTACCATGACGTCACGACATTCCTGCAAAGAGCTGACATCAGTGCAAATACAACAGACAACCCAGTTCCTATTTACAAACGGAAGACTTTCAATGCTGTTGTATATAATTGCTATGACTGGGTGGAATATTCAGTGTTACGGGATTCTATTTTTTATTTTGTATGTTGCCATTTCACTGGGGTTTCAACTGCTGCTGGGGACAGACAAGCGCAACGTGTTAACATCGACCCTGGACACAGATTTGGAAAAATATGCGAAAGAATATTCTGGAGGACAATGACAGCAAGAAACACAAATGCTGTATTAGCATGGAATATGTTCAGGGCTGTGGATGTAAGGAGTCGATTGACAGTCAAATTGATGCCAACAGACTGTTGTAGGTACAAGAAAACAGAGCATACGTCACAACTTTATTACAAATTACATCATTTTTAGGATGACAGGAACTCTCGTTCCTTGATCACAATGAGAAAGATTGTGGTGACAATAAGGGAAATGTCCTGGAACTGTTGGAAAATTTTGCTTTAAATAGCAAAGACCTGAAAATCAAATTGGATCACTGGTACGGAAACTATTCATCCCCAGAGTCTCAGAACAATTAGTGATTAGTGTAATTGGAAAAAAAAAATAAAACAAAATAATAACTGAAATTAAGGAAGCACAATATTTCTCAATTTTTAGTGGATGAAACAAAAGACTAATAATGAACGAGTTGTCAAGTCAAGGTTTAAACCTCCAGATGTGCATTGGGCAGGGGTTATGCGAGGAAACGTGCGTGGAGTACAGGCTATTATACGTCAAGAAGTGTCATACGCTGTTTACATCCACTGTTACATACAGGTCCTTCTCAAAAAATTAGCATATTGTGATAAAGTTCATTATTTTCCATAATGTAATGATAAAAATTAAACTTTCGTATATTTTAGATTCATTGCACACCAACTGAAATATTTCAGGTCTTTTATTGTTTTAATACTGATGATTTTGGCATACAGCTCATGAAAACCCAAAATTCCTGTCTCAAAAAGTTAGCATATCATGAAAAGGGTCTCTAAACGAGCTATTAACCTAATCATCTGAATCAACTAATTAACTCTAAACACCTGCAAAAGATTCCTGAGGGTTTTAAAAACTCCCAGCCTGTTTCATTACTCAAAACCGCAATCATGGGTAAGACTGCCAACCTGACTGCTGTCAAGAAGGCCATCATTGACACCCTCAAGCAAGAGGGTCAGACACAGAAAGAAATTTCTGAACAAATAGGCTGTTCCCAGAGTGTTGTAACAAGGCACCTCAGTGGGAAGTCTGTGGGAAGTAAAAAGTGTGGCAAAAAAACGCTGCACAACGAGAAGAGGTGACCGGACCCTGAGGAAGATTGTGGAGAAGGACCGATTCCAGACCTTGGGGGACCTGCGGAAGCAGTGGACTGAGTCTGGAGTAGAAACATCCAGAGCCACCGTGCACAGGCGTGTGCAGGAAATGGGCTACAGGTGCCGCATTCCCCAGGTCAAGCCACTTTTGAACCAGAAACAGCGGCAGAAGCGCCTGACCTGGGCTACAGAGAAGCAGCACTGGACTGTTGCTCAGTTTTGCATGTCATTCGGAAATCAAGGTGCCAGAGTCTGGAGGAAGACTGGGGAGAAGGAAATGCCAAAATGCCTGAAGTCCAGTGTCAAGTACCCACAGTCAGTGATGGTCTGGGGTCCCATGTCAGCTGCTGGTGTTGGTCCACTGTGTTTTATCAAGGGCAGGGTCAATGCAGCTAGCTATCAGGTGATTTTGGAGCACTTCATGCTTCCATCTGCTGAAAAGCTTTATGGAGATGAAGATTTCATTTTTCAGCACGACCACTGGTAAATGGTTTACTGACCATGGTATTACTGTGCTCAATTGGCCTGCCAACTCTCCTGACCTGAACCCCATAGAGAATCTGTGGGATATTGTGAAGGGAAAGGTGAGAGACGCAAGACCCAACACTCTGGATGAGCTTAAGGCCGCTATCGAAGCATCCTGGGCCTCCATAACACCTCAGCAATGCCACAGGCTGATTGCCTCCATGCCACGCCGCATTGAAGCAGTCATTTCTGCAAAAGGATTCCCGACCAAGTATTGACTATTGAGTGCATAACTGACATAATTATTTGAAGGTTGACTTTTTTTTTTGTATTAAAAACACTTCTTTTATTGGTCGGATGAAATATGCTAATTTTTGGAGACAGGAATTTTGGGTTTTCATGAGCTGTATGCCAAAATCATCAGTATTAAAACAATAAAAGACCTGAAATATTTCAGTTGGTGTGCAATGAATCTAAAATATATGAAAGTTTAATTTTTATCATTACATTATGGAAAATAATGAACTTGAGAAGGACCTGTACATCGTATCAATCTTGTGCTCGTGAATTCTGTAACTGAAATTCCTGAGAATTCTACAAAGTACAAACACTTCATAATTTTATTGCAAACAACAATACCAGATGCATGCCTTTCATTCAGGTGGAGAAGCGACTAGGACAGAAAGTTGTGAACTTGGAGCACACTTGTACTCACTGGTTATATTGGTATAGGGCACTGCAAAAAAAAAAAAAAAAAGTTACGCTATAAGACTGTACTAGCTGTGCTGGAGGCCACCCCGGAGACCCATACAGAGGGATCTATGGAAGCAGAATGAACACCTGCATGTTCTAGAGAAAGCCTTAAAATTGACTCATGTGTTGTCTGAACAACTTCAAAAAGTAGGCATTTTTATCACAACAGCTGCAACCCTTATCAAAAGTACGAAACATCAGCTGGAGATGTTGAGGTCGAGTGGCAGAACACTTTCAGTGAGGCAAGGGCATTTGGCACAGAAGCGGGGCTTTTCTTTAGACACACCTCCTCCCCCACAGCCTGCTCGAATAAGGAATGTGTCCAGAGCATTAGCAGGTTGTATAGTAGGGTCAAGCGTTGGCTAAAGGCCATACAACCGACAGCCCATATTATTATGAAAAAAGGCTGTACTTTGAAGTACTTGATCGATTCAACAGTGAGTTTAATCGATGCTTCACTGATAGTGATGTTGCCCAGGCATTTAATTGTTCATCTCCCATTTTTTTTGAATGCAAGTTAGATTGAAAAATTTGCAAAACAATATGACAAGCACAGTGATGACACACTGCTTCAAACAGATCAAAACTGCTAAGTATTTCTAGACATTGAACTAAAAGATGAGAATGATGTAAGCAGTTTGACAGCTCTTCAAAGACTGAGCACATTACCTTTTGCTATTTGGAATTGATTACATAGTTCAAGATTCATGTGACATTGCCAATATCCACTGCATAAAATGTACGATTACTTACTGGCAACCATGACTGATAACAGATTAAATGACCTGATGCTGAAGGCTGTTAAACGTCTAGTTGTGAAGTGCCTAAATTTGGAGGAGCTTGTTACGTACTTTTCCAAGTTAAGAAACTGACGCTGCTCCTTAATGGAATGATTGCCTTTTGAATAAAATGAAATCAAGATCATCACAAGGTAAGACTTGGTCTGATCTGCTCTTCAATAGATAATTTAAGGTGTGTATAGATGTGCTTTGTTGTGATATTTGAGCATAATTGCACAGGAATGAATGAAAATATGTGGGACTGTCACATCAAGGTAGTAAGATTAGATGATATCCTTAAGAGTCTGCCATACCCTGTCTTTTGTCTTGACGCCACTGGTGCCTTGTTAGTGTCTATGTTAGTCCCGCTTGGAGTGGAGTATGAGCAGTTTTATTGGTGCCATGACCCGGATGGGAATGAGGTTTAGGAGGGATTAGTGTAACAGAGGCCAGCAAGTAAAGCTGTGCAGGTAACCTCACTCCCCTTACCTCAAAAGGCACACTAGTGGCTACGGTCTTTAGAGTCCTTGTTAGTGTGCCTGCCTTCTAAACCGTTACCGCTGGTTCGAATCCCACTAGGAACAAAGTGAGTATAACCAGTTACACTTGCCTTGCTAAACTCACCTTCATAATACTAGGGTATTGTGACAGGTTCCCAGAACATTGCTACGGTCCTCTGAACGTTTTTCAGCATGTTGCAATGGTGTCTGTGTGGTTGCCAGGTGGTTGTGTACTGGCAAACTCAAATATGTCCCTAATTCAATGTAAATCAATGAGATTTTCTTTTGCTACTTCGCCAAGCAAAAGTCATAAACTTCTTTTTGACAAGCTGTGTTATTTGAGGTATTGTATCATGTCTGTAACACAGTCATTGTGGGACTGAAGTTTAATTTTGTATGCTTAGAGGTTTGTTCAAAATTCTTACTCTAAGTATGAGCAATAGAACAATGGATGTTTGCCTCAACGAGCACCACTAAAACTGCTAGACTCTATAATATCAAATACATATCCAGTGAAAGATGACAAGATTAAACCTGCTAGACAATCATTGGCACCTCCATTCGAATGTCATCACATCTACCATAGATGACATGACATGTTGCGCGAATGCTGTTTTGCAATTTTGCTAGTGCTCATGGCGGTAAATCACAGCATCTGAAAAGCGAGGCTTCAGTTTTTCTCCAGCTGTTCTCATGTAGGAAGGTGTCAGAGCTCACACATGGCAAGAATCAAACAAAATGGAGACAGAGTGAGAGAAAGAATGAGAGTGAAAGAGAGAGAGAGAGAGAGAGAAATTGGAGAAAGCAAATCACTCGAGGGGTCCAGAAGACAGAGTCCAGCTCAGACGCTCAAAGTAAATGAATTCCTTGTGTGCGCTCCTCTCTGATATGTATTTTAAAAAATAATGCATAGGATCACATTGCTGCTGCTCATGGTGTTTGTGATGTGCGGAGACGGATGAAAGGGAGAGAGCAGAGGCTAGCTGTTCTCCGAGGAGAATACGGAGAGGAGGTGATCGCTTGGAATTTCCTTTACAATGAGCTTTTCTTACAGAGAGAGAGAGAGAGGGAGAGAGAGAGAGAGAGAGAGAGAGAGAGAGAGAGAGAGAGAGAGAGAGAGAGAGAGAGAAAATGTACAAAGGACGCAGTATGTTCAGAAAGAGAGCGTCAGTTAATGTGTGACTATTTTCTAAATAATGTCACTTTTAAACAATAATATAATATAATATAATATAATATAATATAATATAATATAATATGATATCGATGTCGGTGTATGAATGATGTTTCTAATTCACTGTCACTGGATCAATACATGTCCATCAAAACCATATAGAACATTATGTACAATGTGCAAATAAACTTTAAGGTAGCTTTAATCCAGTTTCAGTCCTTGAATTGATATTTCCTTTTCACCCGCAAGGGGAAATAAAATGACTGTAGTCTAGACTTGTGGACAGAGGGGACGTTTCTGATCAATAAACGTGAAGCGTTTCAAATCCCCCACAGTCAGAAGACACACGGTTGCTGAGACTCCACTGGATATCATTATAGCACGACTTAGAGGTTGAGACAGCGCGAGACCCCTGACGCAAGCAAGAGAAGGATTTGTGTTTACAAATTATAGTTCTGAGATGTTTCATTTTTGTATTGTTATTGGTAGCAGTGCTCTGGACATTTTGTACTGTTATTATTATTATTAGTAGTAGTAGTGGTAGTGGTAGTAAATTTACTCTGAATATGTATATACTTTTAAACATACATTTATAATTTCAACTGTCACTAAAATTGACTTTGAGAAAAAATCTGCTAAATATATATTTTTTTTTTACCAATATAGTATTATTATTATTATTATTATTATTATTATTATTATTGATCTATTTACTGTGAATATTTATGTATTTGAAACATATATTTAGAATTATAACTGTCATTAAAATATGCTAAATATTAAAATCAAAACAAATATTTTTTTACCAGTATATTATTATTATTGATTCAATTTACTGTGAATATTTATTTACTTGAAACATATATTTAGAATTATAACTGTCATTAAAATGTCTTTAATAAATCTCCAAAATAATCAAATCAAAACAATACAATTTGTAAATATGATTATCGGAAAGATATATTTTTTTGTTATTATTATTATTGTATTATAAATGTTTATATATTTTAAATATATAGAACCGTATCTGTCATTAACGTTGTCAAAAACTGCAATATTTTAAAATCAAAATCTATTAAATTGTAACACTTGTTTACTACAATGATAATCACAATAATAATAACTTATTTCCACATTTGTTTCCCGAAATGTATTTTTGTATACATTTTATTTGTGTATTTATTTGTATTGTAAAAAGTTTATTTATTTTAATTAAATATTTTACATATGTTATTTTTTTCTATTCTATTCTAATGTGAAATTTACCATATCTGGTGACTGATTTCCTCTGACGATCACACACATGCTGGGTGGCATGCAGAGAGAGAGAGGTTGGTTCCAGCCAGACGCGCTAGTCTTGTAATTGTTAACATTATGGTAGATCTGGTGAAGCACTGGGGATCATACACTTGCCAGGATGTCCCTTGGGAATTGGCAGCATGCGTTATCAAGGGAATGGAATTACTGTGTAAAGGAGCAGACTGAGATAATGGTAGTGAGTGCTTTTCCTCTTGCCTCTCTCTCTCTCTGGTGTCTGGTTCGATTCCTCATCGGAGGAGCAGACCTACTGACGTCGGCCACATTGATCGCAGGACGCTGCGTGACAAAATAAAAGAACCCTTAGGGTTGAGTTCAATCCAATCGCTTTTAGTTGCTGTATGTCAATGTAAATCGGCCATTGTGGAAGTTCTCTGACACAATGCACAGCTATTCCTGCACACGTTATTTTTAACAACCAACTGTAATACATTGATTCATGTGTGTGAATTGATTGCTAACAATTCTATAATATTGATAATATATATAATCATGATTTTTTTATGTTTTTGAAAGGAGTCTCGTTTGCTCAGCAATGCTGCA
Organism: Gila orcuttii; assembly: GCA_026230005.1. Lineage (NCBI taxonomy): Eukaryota > Metazoa > Chordata > Actinopteri > Cypriniformes > Leuciscidae > Gila > Gila orcuttii. The sequence goes on along the minus strand of JAPDVR010000024.1, from coordinate 19,954,081 downwards.
TTGATTTGAACAAAAAATACAGTAAAAACAAGAATATTATGATATATTGCAATTTAAAACAACATTTTTTATTTGAATGTATAAACTGCTTATGTATGTGTGTATGTATTTGTTTGTTTGTGGAAACCATGATACATTTCTTTCAGGATTATTTCATTATTTTCAAAAAAATTGAAAAAGGAATATTTTGTAACATTATAAATGTATTTACTGTCGCTTTTGATCAGTTAATGCATCATTCCTGAATACAACTTTATTTATTTGTTTTTGTTCTTATTTACCCCTAACTTTTGAATGGTAATATATATTTTTTTATATACTGTAATTTGTATTGTAATAAAATCATCAATTGGTGAGCATATCTAAAAAAAAAAAACATTAAAAACTTGAATTATTGTGTGTGTGTGTGTGTGTGTGTGTGTGTGTGTGTGTGTGTGTGTGTGTGTGTGTGTGTGTGTGTGTGTGTGTGTGTGTGTGTGTGTGTGTGTGTGTGTGTGTGTGTGTGTGTGTGCGTAAATAATTGACCTACACATGACAATTTAGCTTCTGATGTTTCTATCTTGTGAAATTCCTACCAATATGCATGGACTACACAGTTGTAAAAATATATAATTGTGTTATATATACAATTTCAAAAGCACAAATAAACTTTTCTATGATGTGACGTTCTATTTATAAAGGATCAAAAGGATAAGTACGTTTTCTCTCTCTCTCCTCAACCTTGTAATTAGTCATGAGGGCTCAGGACACAACGGCACCATCCCGCTGGTTCTAATAGCAATCAATTAAAAAAACTTTCCAAGCGTGAAATACGAACCCTGACACAGGACGTTTCTGAGGTGAGGAGGTGACAAGCCGCGCAGCTTTGATTAAAATCAATATCAAACTCCAGCAGGAGCGTGCTTACAAACAGACCTGACCTTGCGCCTGTAATATTAACCAACAAAAGAATAAATGCAGGATTGCTTGGACTATTGGGCAGATAGATGGACAAAGAGGGGGGAAGGGGGAACGAGAAAGACAAAGCGCCTCCTTGACACCCTTAGCAATGCCCCCTGAATGCCACTTTATTATTAACATTCTCTTGGCGTTGATATCCGTCTCCAGTTCTCTGTCCCAGCGCCTGACAGCTTAGTAATCAGAGATTTAAAATTGTTACCGTTTTCCTTGATGATTCTCAATGTGACCGCGGTTGGTATTAATACAGGTCACGGAATAATAAACAGCCTGTCAGCACAAATAGACTGGCATGTCTGACTAGCATTTGGTTATTCAGTTTATCTACCATGAACCAGCTTTGCCTGAAGGATAGAGGTTGTGTTACCTGTTGTTTAAAGGGCAATGGCAAAATCACAACACCCACCTGGCCGAGGTACCTGCTAATATTTCTGAAAAGCCTAAACTCATTAATGCAGTTTTTTTTTTTTAATAACCAGAAGGCAGCATACTTATTATGGCTGATTCTTGTAAAAATGGGTTAACAGCACAAGTCTCAGGATAGCCTACTAAAACATGATGCCAAATAGGCCAATGTAGCTGTAATATGGTAAGCAAGACATTTTTTTTTTTTTTACCAAAATAGGCTGGTTAAAATGTTTATACCTGCACATTCGAAATGATAGTGTTACTGTATAATAATGCAAGTTTACAAACCCTGTAATGTATAATAAAGCATTGATAATATATATATATAAAAAAGACTGCTGTGATTTAAAAATGGAATCAAGCAAACATAACAAAAAATGCTTTTAATTGTAAAAAAGTATTTTAAATTCACCTTATTTCTTAACAAATGCTCCTAATATTGGCAAGCATAGCATAGAATACCATAGCATAGCATAAAATAAATAAAATAACTTTTATATTTTATGTATACTATTTTCTTTCAATAAAATATCAATTAAAACGAAGTATATAATCAAACAAAAATAAAATAAAATGTAAATTCATTCTAAATATTTATTTATTATAGATATATGAATAATTATATATTTAAAATATTTTTAAATATTCTATTTAAACTGTCCTTATATTGTCTTTTTTAACTTCTTCTGAAAATTTAAATCAAAACAATTAATGTACTTTACTTGTTTACTATAACAATCGTTATAAATCAAATAATATAAATACCGAATGTGCCATAAACATTCTCATTACATCTTTACCATTAAAATTATACATTTCTACATTATTCAACAAAACATGTATCCAATTTTAAAATGAAATGAAAAAGAAAAGAAAAGAAATTAAATCGGAACTATCCATTGCTATTAAGAATGCATACATTTTTATGAATATACCCTTTCAGCCAGAATTCTACATCCTAATCTGTCCAGGCTAAAACAGTTATAAGCTTGAGTCTAAGACACACTTTTCCAATGACAGATGCATGTAAGTGCTCAATAGATCAGATATCATACAATGACATTTTCTGCTTATCGTACAATCTCTGATGTGGCATGAACGATTCTTACCCCACTAAAGAGAGCCAGAGAGATGACCATGGCCTTAGAAAGATTAGTGACCACTTTTAAACATGAGACAGAGACAGTGCATTATCAATGACAGTGCATTACTGTAGGATGGCTGTGTACAACAGAAGACTTACAACTGTTAGCAGACTGCAGAGCAGATGGTCCGAAAGACAACTCAAATGGTCAACGCAGCATGACCGCATAAGACTGATGATTATGCTTAAATAAATCCAAGCGTATTTGCATTATTTCCAGGAGGTATATTTAGCTCTTTACTTATGTGTGATGAACTGCGGTACATACAGGTTCTATCTTTGTAATGGTGACTCAATAGTCAGGATTACACACACCACACTGAACATTTCTCATGACATATGCTCATAAATGCTTAATGCATATTTCTAAACTGTCTCAGGTCTGAATCTTTTCAGTCTCTGTGTTACAGTGGATTTTAATGATGGAAGTCTTATCACTTAATTTAATTTAATTTAATTTGTTTTATATTTTGCTTTATTTTATATTTTATTAAAACATAAATAAAATAACAAAAACAAATTAATATTTTCCTATTTTTATTTAATTTTATATTAATTTTGTTGTTTTATATTTTATTTTATTTTAAACTTAGTTTTACTGTTTAAAATATATAAAAAAAATAATATTAAAATACAATAAATTATTGAATTAAATATTGAATAAAACACCATTAACATCACATTATTTTATTTTATTATTTATTTTTATAATTTTACTAGTGCTGGGCAACGATTAAAATTTTTAATCGCGATTAATCGCATGATTTTCTTGCGATTAATCGCGATTAATCGCATTGTTATGCGCAAAATTGAATAATGACTTCTAAAGTAGTGTATTGCGCACTTTTGATTTAAATGTACTGCTATATACACAAAAGTGCAATAACTTTAAACAAATAAGGTGCTTTTATACCAGCAGTATTCCCTTTACACAGTAATCTCAAATCTCAACTTAAACATTAATGTAATCAAATCAAATATTTAAACAAAGCTATTTGCCACTGCCAGGGCATTACCTTTTATCTAGTTTGTTAAAACGAGTCCAGTTTTCTTGTTTTTTTTCTGAACAGGTATCAACAGGTATCTTTTATCAGGGAGCAGCAGAAACAGTCTATGTAGTAGTCAGAGGTCATGATCACTACTACAGATATAAGTCGACCAACGTTACTTATAGTAGCTTAGGTTTGGTCATGCCATGGTTTCCCACGTAAGATTACATTAAACAGAGTAAAAAAACAATTTATACTTTATACTCACGCCGTAGCTGTGTAGCGCGCGTACACTTCGGCGTACCCTGACGTGCACCTCTCCAAAAATGTAACGTCAATTCTACGCGTAACGCAAGCGCTGTGATTGCTAGAACCGCAATGCTCCCTCTGCATGTGTAATTGCGCGTCAACGCGGACAACGAAGCAGAGATATAAATGAAAACCAACGCGTAGTCTATAGCGTATAGTCTTCGGCGTAAGTCCGACGCAGAAGTATAAATCAGCCAAGAGTGAGGTGAAGTGGTCGAGCACAAGGTGCAGCGACAAGCGGGTGCGTTCCTGTGAAACTGTTGCGGTCATGCTCGCCTCACGCACGCGCCCGCTCGTTGCCGAAGTTGAATTGTCTATAACGTTTTTATAAAGGACGCGCAGCACAAATCATTAGAAGAGAGACTGATCCTCGGCTCGCTGTTAGTGAGTTTCCAGAATCTAAATAGTTATTATCTATAGGTTTTATAGGTACTATCCGTAGAGCGCCTGTCATTCACTCGCGGAGCCCAACCCTTTAACTGTTCACCAGAGAGAACCTGACTCTCTCCACTGCTTGTTTGGGTGGGTTATTTGCTGGCTGACCAACATCCCACCCCTCCTGTGATCATGGTTTGACTGTAGGCCTATGTGTATTCAGAGCCAGTGAGCAACGGACTTTCAAAATAATAATAAAAAAAAAAAACTGCGTTAACGTGCGATAAAAGAATTGTCGGCATTAATTAATAAATGCGTTAACGCGATAATAACGCGTTAACTTGCCCAGTCCTAAATTTTACTTTATTAATTATTTTGCTTTGTTTAATTTTATATTTTATTTTCCTGTTTTAAATAATAAAAGTTAAATACAAAAATAAATACAAAATTAAATTAAATATCGAATAAAACACAATTAGCACCACCATTAACAATAACATTGTTTAATTTGTATTTATTTTGTTATTTATTTTTGTTTAGTTTTATTTTATATTTTGTTTTATTTTATTAAAATATAAATAAAATAAGAAAAACATTTAATTTGTTTTGTTTTTATTTTTATTATTTTTATTTAATCTATTTGTATTTTTTGTTTGTTTGTTCCATTATTTAAATATAAAAAATAATATCAAAATAACTAAAATATAAAATTAAATTAAATTAAATATAGAATAAAACACCATTAACATCACCTTATATTAATATTTTATATTTTTTATATTATATTTTATTTTACTTTATTACTTATTTTATTTTACTCTATTTTTGTTTTGTTTTGTTTTATTTTACATTTGATTTGATTATTTACAATAATAAAAGGATGATATAAAATGAAATTAAAAATTGAATAAAACTCCCACCATTATTATTATTATTATTATTATTATTATTATTCCACATTAAACTTTTAAAGTGTCAAAATAAGTCTGCCTTTGCTGGACATGTTATAAGATCAGGTTGGTGTAAAGCAGATAAGCAGGATACAATCAAGCAACTTTGTATTATCCAAATATAGCGTAGCATCCAAGTGGATGTATTGGACAAAACATGTCTCCTTTTCCTCTGATACTCACGCCTCCCGACACGACTGCCATCTACAAAGACCCCCGGCAAACTTTGCTGTGCCATTCGGGGGAATTAGTCATGGCAGCGGGGAGAGTGCTTTAACTGAGTTTTGCTAAAACGACCGAGACCAGAGCAAGAGGATGGATTACACTGTGTATCACTGCTCAGGACAGAAGGGCTATCTGGTCAGGGATGTTGTAGATTACATGCTAGAACACCGTAAACCAACAGTGCCAGATGGAGTCAAAGAAATGAATCACGCAGGCCAGCGTGAGACCAGTTTAAGCGGACTCTCAGACTTTCATAGCTAACAACAACTAGCCATTTTCTCACGGATGGAAATTATTCAATGCAACGGATGTTTACCCTCATTGTAACAGCCCTGCATAAATAAAATTGGTTAAACTAGTCTAAAAAGGTGGTTAACCAGACCTAGCTGGTCTGCTAGCATGGTCAAGGTGGTGTTTAGCTGGTTTAGTTCATCATCCACCTGATCTTCCAGCCAAATATCTAAAATCCTTGTAAAATGATCCATCACATGCTAATGTCAATCAGTAACTATTTCACGTTTTGGCGAATTGCTAGTTAATTTGTATGAAATCAGAAATTCGCACCTTCATGCTTACCTTTTTCCAAAAAAATAAATAATCATACGTTTCCATATGATGAGAATTATGTGAAAAAGTAAGATTTTTAGAAAAAAAGTGAACATGAGGGTGCAAATCAGGTATGATTTAAAAAAAAAAAAAACTTAAAAAAAAAACTTTTGTACAAAATTCATACAAAATCTCCACCTCGATTTCTCGTAAGATTGGGTTAAAATGATCAAACCAGAACAATCTAACTCAGAACAACAGAACAATCTAGTTTTGAGGTGCTTTTCCAAAAAGTATGTTAGCCAACTATGGTCGCAAGTTCCATTGAACTATATTGGAAACAACAAACCTTGCGACCATATTTGGCTTTGGAAAACGCACCCCTGACCAGGATACAACGTTCCCATTCAACAACTCACTGCTTAACTACGATAGGACGATGAATTGTTGGAGAAATTAACTAGCTGAAACAATAGTAACATATTCACACATTTGTTGGTTCATCAATATATCAAGATCGCAATTAATGTCAATTGATTTTTCAATTCACATTAACATGCTGTATGTAATTGGCGTCCACTTCATAGTAACAAGAAACAGTGCTTCTAACCACAGCTTGAGAGCGGCAGTTCCAACCACAACAGTGTTTGCGAATGTTCTTGGAACTATTGTTTCGGGAAACACAGAATGGTTGAACTATGCTGATAACGACAGAACTTGTGACCATCTTTGGCTAATGATGCTTTCGAGAAATGCACCCCTGAATGGGAGACCCTCTAACCTATTTGAAGTTAGATTTTCAGCTGAGTAACCAGCAGAGTTAGATCAGCAAGGTAATCTCAAAATCTACGAACGTGACTAACACAACCATCTTAAAAATGGGTGCGAATGACACCAAGCCTTATCAATCCCAGAAAAACACATGTAAAATGTCTGCAACATGCGGTCTGCTCTGGTTACAAAGCGAGCACACAGAACGGCTCTCGTAGCAGCCGGCCGTCACTGTCATTCCTCTCATTTCAGGAAACGCAATACTCTGTTTAAGTGCTTTCATCACTTGCCAAAGCAACAGACATAGCAACATAGCCAAACAAATGCGAGCATGACATCACATGATCTTGGCTTGTAGACAACCATGTAACGACAATCTTCCTCTCACCACCAGCTGCAAATATCAACACTGTCTGGTGGTCCGTGAACGAAACGACCCAGCAGAGTTCGGTTTATGTTAATGCCATCATATTTTGAGAACATGTTTTGGAAATATGTTGGCATACTTATGTTTCAGAAGACATAACAAGGTCCAAGATTGTGTCTTACCTAGCAACTAGAGTTGGGTGGGACGACCAAAACACACACAAACACCACTATTTAGTACACATAATACATATAATGCATTTCATGTTTAACCAAACTAGATTTACTCTGGCAAAATACCATTTATTTATTTATTTATTCGATCAGCTGCGGTCATTCAGTATGCACTGAGCATCGGGCAGGAAATGCATTTGTCCCTGCCGGCTCATGTTTGGCAAGAGGGAGAGACAGAAACAGCTCAGAGTGCATTTCTTCCAGGGCACATTTTTGTTTTTTCCTTTTTTTTTTGAGTTTGGACTTGGAGTAAACACATTTTAATGGATGTTGGACCACACATAGCACTGTGTCACTGCCGCTGATATAACTGTAAAGCAGGTGAAAGTGCTTAATGCAGAAAGACTGGGAGGAGGCGCTGATATGTCCGGTGTTCTGTAATAATCAGCTCTGCAGAGACGCAACCAGACACTCACCTTGCGGGGTGTCACCAGCTGCGCTTTTCAGCACGAGTGCTTCAGCAAACATTTCAGAAATCTTTTTATTTGATTTTTGGACAAAGACACTATTAGACAAAAAACAACAGAACAGAAATGGAAGTGTTCACACCTGAACCAGACAGATGGACCGGCTGGCAAACACTTTTACACTGTCTTTTGACAGCTCAGTGCTGTGTGACACACAACAGTGTTTTCCTGTGGTAAATGCCAAATATCCAACTCAATTGGCTGACAGTTGAATTGTTAGTCTTTCCTTGATATTCACTAAATTTAGGGGGAAAAAATAAAGAAAAAACTAAGACAATAATCCACTGAACCAATCAAAGAATAAAGTGATTTATTGGTCCAATCAGTGCATGTCACACATGATCTCACTTACTGTTTTAGGTTGCTAGGGTGTGCTGGGTGGTTGCTAGGCGTTCATTTGTATGTGGTTGATAAGGTGTTCTAGGTGGTTGCTAGGGGATTGCCAAGTGGTTGATATGGTTCAGGGTGGTTGCCAGGTGTTTTCTGTGGTGTTCTGGGTGTTTTTTTGTGTGTGGTATAACTACTGTAAGGGGTTGCTAAGCAGTTGATGGGGTGTTGTTAGGTGGCTGCAATGCACTTTGGATTGATGCTATGTGTGCTGTCGTGTTCTGGGTAGTTTCTACAGTGGATTTTTAGAGGATTTATATGTGGCTGATATTGCGTCAAGGGCATGGTTATGAGGTTGCTGTATTGTTCTAGGTTGTTGCTAGATAGTTTTGAGAAGGTTCAAATCGTACCTATCTGACTGTTATCAATTTAGTAAACAAAGTGGTATCAGATAAATCACAAGTTCAATATGGGTACCACAAGGCTCAGCCCTAGGATCGTTGCTTATCACCCTGTACATGCCAGTATTGGGAGATATCCTTAGAAAACATGCATATAGTTTTCACTGTTACACTAATGATACTCAGCTCTATATTTCTTTGCCGCCTAATGAAAAATACCAATTTAAAAAAAAGTAAAATACCAAAAAAATAAAATAAAAAACTGACCAGTAATTTCCTACTACACTAAATTCTGAAAAAAAAACAGAGGTTTTAATTAATTGGACAGAAAACCTCTGTACACAATAACCCAGAATACTTGAAGTGGTTGCTAGGTGTTCCTACATATGCTTTGAAGTTGATGTGGTATTATGGGTGATTTTCAGGCATTTACATTAACCTGGGTACTCTGGCTGGTTGCTAAGCAGTTAGGGTATTGTGAGATGGTTGCTTGGGCATTGCTATACGGCTCCTATAGTGTTCTAGGTGGATACTAGGGTGATTTAAGTGTGACTAGGTGGTCGCTAGGCATTCATATGTGAGTGTTCTGGGTGGTTCCTAGGATGTCCTAGTTGGTTACTAAGGGATTGCTGTGCGGTTTATATTGTGTTATTGGCGGTTGCCAGGCTTTTCTTAGGGTGTCCCAGATGGTTTTTGCAGTGTAACTAGATGATGTTGTTGGGAAGTTGCTAGGGCATGGTTATGCAGTTGCTATGGTGTTCTGAGTGGTTGCTTGCTTACTAGCTCATTCCTGTCGTAAGTTTATGGGATTGTTTTGCCCACTTTATCATCCACCAGACACTAATAGTAAGTCCAATCACCTTGAAAAGTAATAGTCCCTCAACAAGACACATGATTGTATGTATCAGTCATGTCTGTAGCGTAGACATTTAATACTTAGCAATAGGCTGACATGTTGGGATTACATACATCATCATTCAAGGCCACATAATCAATAATGGAAGACCATGTACCAATAATAGTATACACATATGACCTGTGCAAGGCTAAACAGAAGCTGATTGCTAAATCCATTTTGTTAAACAGGAAAGCCCTGTGAACAAAAAGAGTGCTCTGAACCAGACACTTGCAAGTGACTGTCTGGTCAGCAGTCATCCCACTGTGAGGCCACGGAAGGTCATCTGGACATATAATTGATAGCCAAAGCTGACCTGCCCTGAGCAAGACATCCCTGCTCGGCAAGTTTACGAGATCTCCAGATTTAATAGGACCATTTACAGGCCAATGCAATGTCAGTTAGGTCATGGCTGTTGAGGCGAACCGGTGGGAATCAATTAATGAGTGTACAGGTAGATGCCAAGTCTATGATCAGCAGAGATTATGCAGCAGCGGTGGGTGAAAAATGCAATTGCGCTAAACATCTGTGCACTGAGGGATGCTGGGGCATTTGACCTTTCCTGTGCCGTATGTTAACTCGGTAACATTCTGACTCAGATTAAAGTTAAGATCTTTCAAAAAGAAGCCTGATGATGTAAAATGGTTGCCAAGTTGCGCTGTGTTTGATCCTGAGTTTGAAGCTTTTTTTTATGCTATGTGATATTTACCTAATATGTTACCAGACGGATCTCTAATGTCAGATATAAGTTACTTTGATGATTTGCTTTGGATAAGACAGACTTTAACATACAGTCATTTATTTTGACATTTTTGGTCAGCTGTTGCAATTCGTGACATCAAAGAAGCTACATTTTCTAGTAATATTTAGATGGGTGTGTATTGTGAAGTTAAAGAAATATGCCACGTTGAATACATATACGCTCAATCAAAAGCAAGTGTGACATAATTTTGATAAACTATGAAAAAAATGCTTTAAATAAAGAGTCAAGGAAGCAACTTTTGAATGATTTAAAAGCGGAAATCTGTAATTTTATAAAAACACTTACATGAATTATTCTTTTAAACTGTGCATTGTTTTAGCTGTAAAACTATATATATATATATATATATATATATATATATATATATATATATATATATATATATATATATATATATATATATATATATGTATATATATATATATATATATATAACAAAATTAAAAAGTGGAACATAGTGGAAATTACTTTTATGGCAGTCAACATTATGCCATGATTGCTGTCGATCGAGTTTAACTTACTGAACTTACAATATTCCCTTTATAGCTTCAGAGAACATCAAAACTCAATATTCAGTCATCAGAATTCAATAAATACTAAACACTTTGCAACACAATAAATACCTTGATAAGGTATGATAGGTCAGAAAGAGTTTAGCGAAAGGGTCAACTACAGGTTAAAATTAATTTCTTGTGATATTTTGCAACATGTTTTCACTTTTTTGCATTTTCCATCAATTCTGCATCCAAGCATAAGCTAACTGTAATCGGAACCAAATGGGCTTGTTCGGTGATATTAAGTGACACCTTTTTCAGGCCAAACTATTTAGCTGCTCATCTCTGTCGCCTCTTATTCTCCTCTTCATTAGCTCCTCTGTCGTTCTTTGAGCAAGCTAAATAAGCTTCGTTCTCTTTTCCCCATTCTTCTCTAAAGCTTCAACTCAACATTTAATTGCTCTCTGTGAAATAGAGGTGAAATGTGAGTGTCAAAGATCTAATTGGATGGAGATGGGAAAATGCCCAAATTGGCCCCAAACTTGCACTGGTAGCCACATTATTTTGCCAATGTAACTAATCTCAATCTTATTTAAAATGCTAATGAGACAGCTAATACTGATCTTCAGTTACAGCTCTATGCCGGCGCTGGCACATTAATTACATTGGCGCCATGACAGAGACTCTGATTAGTTTTCTTTTAATATGGCTATTTTGACTATATGTGATTATACTTTAAGTGATATATGTGGGCTGCCTTTATATGCTGCTATAAATGGTAGTTTTTCGGTCGTTTTCTGTAGTTGTGCTACTGGCTTGGTAAAGGTGTCACGCTCTGGTGTTTTTCGATTGGTCAGTGTTTACAAGGACAGCAAAATATGAGGCTGTCAGCAATGTCCTTCATCTAGACAAAGCATTCCCCACCCACTATATGGTCGACACACAAATGAAGACTCAGACAGTGGAGTATCTGCTCAGTAAGGGGATTTTAAGGGCATATGAGAAGTAGGCAGAGGAGGTGCCCAATATAAGATCATTACAAAGTGCATTAAAATGCTATTTAATCTGCTAGCACTGCATTCTCTAAAGTGGTTTTAATCGGTCAAGTCCAAATCTACACTTGCGCCTCAGACTTGGAGCTTGGAAGCTGGCACAAAAAAATGACAAGCAATATAAAAATGACTTAAAGTTGAACAATCAATACATATTAAAAAAGAAATCACTTATATGTATAGTATATATATATATATATATATATACATATATATTTACGTTACTCAAACTTAAACACATTATTTTTCCATTATGAAGTTATAAATCTTACAAAAAGTTTAAAAAGCATCTATAAAACTGTAAATGACACCCACTTTACCGATTGAGCCATTAAATCTGATGCAATCTAGGACAAGATAAGCATCACATAAATAAACATTATGTGGGATAAATCTCGTATAATCTAGTAGTTTGTGGTGTGACCTAATCATCTTCTTCATTCATGTGCTCTTTTGACTTTCTCTTATCAATGTGAGCATATCTCCATGACTTTTTTTTTTCTCATTAACACACATCTTCTCCCTAACCGCCATCCTCAGCCAGCATAAAATGTCAGTAAACAACTAATTTATCATAGATTGTCAGTGCTGCCTCCTGCTCTGCTGAGAACATCTAACCTTGCTTCAAGAGTTCACATGTGATGTGGAAAGCGGTAAACAGATTCGGCTTTGCCGTCAGTAATAGAAGGTTCCTGCATTGGATGCAACTGAGTTAAAAGTTCCTCCTTTGACACAGGAGCAAGAAGAAAATGGGGATTGAGGTTTCAGGAGCAACACTAGGATTGTTAAAGGTAAGCTAAAGTAAGCAGCACTTTATGGAGGTTTAATGTTGTTGCCATATTAGTTAGATAGATAGATAGATAGATAGATAGATAGATAGATAGATAGATAGATAGATAGATAGATAGATAGATAGATAGATAGATAGATAGATAGATAGATAGATAGATAGATAGATAGATAGATAGATAGATAGATAGATAGATAGGGCGGCCCTAGTAGCAGGATTAATGAACACGCTCCCAAAAACTTCATCTATATTTAAAAAAAAAAAAAAAAATCAATCTACGATGCATATTTCAACAGCTGTGAGTTTATCTATCTGATTAGACCATGCAGCAAAATTTGATATCAAACAAATATGTCACAGGATGACAAAATCCCTCAATCCCATCTTCAAAACCGTATTGATGTCTTTCCAGTACCCCGGAGGTGAAGCAGGTTTAAGAGCAAAGTACGACGTCTGCACCTCCTCCGTCTCTCATCCTCCATGCTAAGAGCCACGAGTAATGCTAACTAGGCCAAATTTGCCATTTACATGCCCTAAACTTTGTTTTGAGCTGATTTTGGTAGGGAAGCATTGATGCTTTAAAGTAATGTATCTAACAGGTGTATCACGTAGACAATCTAAGTGCCAAAAATGCATATTAATATGTCAGCTTAGCACAATTTGAGCTCTCTGTTCCAAAACTTAGAAAGCCTTGATGTTTGTTGCCTGTAGGCAACATCCCAACTGAACCTCATAAGGGACTGATATGAAACACAGGCAGCAACACACTCACACACACACACACACACACACACACACACACACACACACACACACACACACACACACACACACACACACACACACACACACACACACACACACACACACACACACACACACACACACACACACACACACACACTCCACTCACAATTGACTTTATTAGTTTAGCAACATGCTAAGACTTACTAATCTAAACTCTAAACAGTAATATTGTGAAATATAATAACAGTTTTCTATTTGAATACATAGTAAAATGTTATTTATTCCTGTGATCAAAGTTGAATTTTCTGCATCATTACTCCAGTCTTCAGTGTCACATGATCCTTCAGAATTCATTCTGATGTGATGATTTGATGCTCAAGAAACATTTATTATTATTATCAATATTGAAAACAGTTGTGCTGATTAATATTTCTCTGGAAAAAGTGACACTTTGAAAGATCGAATGTTCAAAAGAACAACTTTTACTTGAAAAAGAAATATTGAGTAACATTATGAATGTCGTTATTGTCACTTTTGATCAACTTAATGTGTCCTTGCTGAATAAAAGTAAAAAAAAAAAATAAAAAAATAAAAAAAAAACCTTATCTGACCACAAACTTTTGAACTGTAGTGTAAATTATTGTAAAATGTAATAAATTAATAAATTAATGCATCTTATCAAACTATAAAATACAGTTGTTGTTTTTTTTGTTTACCTCAAAACAGCTGTGTTCATGATTTTAATGAATGCAAATTGGACAAACATATTTTAATTTGTGGAGTGATCCGATCATCTTTTTAATTTTTTTTCAGCTGCCTACCTTTTGAAACTGCATTTACGTTGGGGTTGGACCTGGTACCTGTGACGACTTCAAATGCTGCCTATGTAGGCAGTTCACTCGTTTTTGAAACACAGCCTAAATGTTAGCATTACCATAACAAATCAGCCAAGGGACTGGAAGAAAAAATTCTTAATGTTAGTCTTAATTAGTCTAATCAGTTTTTGCATCATAACTTGCATGTGTTGAATGTGCGGTTGATTACCTGAGAGCCCGAGACGTTGAGTGGGGAAAATCAAGCTCTTGACAATTACGTTACTACAGGTTTTTCCAAATGTAGCATGCTAACCAACTGTTCCTTTAACATTAGCATGATTCCATGTTTATATATTTGTGTGCCATTCCACGTTCTTTGTCACCAGCTTTGAACAGGCAGACTTGACAAGTCATGATGAAATCATATTTATGAGATGGATGGACATGAATGTTATTAAAATGAATCCGGACTTTCTTTAAATCCAGAATATTTGCAATGTATCAATTAAAGAATCATTGCAAACTGGTACTAGTAACCAAGTTGTAATTGCGCTGTGCATGTAAACTGTTTTTAAGTTGGTGCACATTTTGGTTTATGTTGTTTTTCAGAGAGCTTTCAGTGAGGTTTATGGGAAAATAAGCAAGAAAAAACAGCCTTATTACCTTAATATTAAAGGGATCAAAAAAATTAAAATTCTGTCATCATTTACTTACCCTCATGTTTTTCCAAACCTATATGAGTTTCTTTCTGCTTTTGAACACAACAACCTATATTTTGAAGAATGTTCAATATGTTGGTAACCAGACAGTTGAAGGTAGCCATTGATTTCAAAAGTAGGAAAAAAATACTATGGAAGTCAATGGTTACCGTCAACTATCTAGTTACCAACATTCTTCAAAATATCTTTAGATGTTATGGGAAGAAGGAGGCAGGAACCGGCGAACATTTAACAAACTTTAATACCAAAAATAAAACAAATACAAAATGAAAGTAAAAGACAGCAGCCCCTCACGGACGACTGCTGTCACATATAACAAACACAACACAAGTCCAGGCCTGGCCTTTCTTGATCTCCACTGTCGTCGCTCCTCCTTTTTTGCTTCCGCTCCTCCGTGAGAGATACGAGACCGGTGTGTCACGGAGGCGGCGCTCATCAGTAATCACGCCACCGGCCTCGTGCCGCTCTCTCACGACCCTCGGCCTCGTCCTGCTCGCCACAATCTTCTTTTGTGTTCAAAAGAAGAAAAAAACTCATACAGGTTTGGAACAACATGATGACCAAATTTTCATTTTTGGGTGAACCATCCCTTTATGTATTTTTATTGGAAATCAAGACAAGTCTGATTAAAGGTATTTTTTATCTATATATAAAGCTGGCCAAAAATGTTAATTAATTAGTTGTTTCTTTTGAATGGTTGTGTATGAAACTTCCCCCGAAGGACTTCTTCTGCATAACTGTCTTAGCGTCTTTACCTAGTGACAAAGACTGAAGGGTTTTGTTCAAAGACACTTCTAACTATTTACACAAGGTTTAAATCTTGGCTTCACTCTGTCCCAGGTAAATTATATGCTGCTATATTTTCCACAACACTAGCACCAAAGCCGTCAAACCGCTTAAATTACTTGCAGCCTTGTCAACTGTTTTATTTCCAGCAGCCATTAGCGCATTTGTTCCTCGCTATCTTCACCACTCGCTACTTAATCAGGATGTCTTATTATTTTGGGAGACATAAAAAGGACAAGTGCAGGTTTTGCAAGATGGCTATAAATTCACCCCAGATTCGCACCACCACCTGTGTTAAGCATTTGTCAAAATGGAATCAGCGTAAATGTGTGGGGGAACTATTTACGAGATAAGAGTTATGGTTTGTGTCATAATTAATGAACGTCTTAAGGAAACTGCCTCCCTACGGAATGAATGAGGAATAATTATGACTATAGAGACGTAGAGGAGAGCATTTCTCTAAGCAGATTAACTGCTTCCAATCATACTGCCCCACTTCATTATGGTGATTAAGATGAGATGAAACAGTAAATAATCATTTATTTTGTTCAGTCCAAAGTTCAAAGAGGTTAAGAATCAATAGAGTTTGCAGTGAAAGACACAGTAACTATTTTAAAAGATGATGAAAAATCTAGCTCAACAGTCTTTCTGCAAAAGGACTTTTTTAGAGCACAACTACAAATACACTTTTTTTTTTTTCTGATTGGTGGAACTTGATGGATCTTTTTTCAGAATGGAAAAAAAATACATATATATATATATATATATATATATATATATATATAGGCAACACTTTCTGATATTTACCTATTTTGTTAATATTATTGTAATATTTAAATAATATTTACAAATTTTCAACCAGTTTTAAAACGCATCTGAAACACTCAAGAAAAACTATTTATTTTTAGAAAATCTTCTAAAATGTCTAAAAGTCTAAAATGTGTCTTTCTGTATTTAAATTAATACTTCAAATTGATTGTTTCATTAATGTGATTTAAACCTTATAAAACTTCTGTCTTTTGGTAAAAACAAAAATGGTCCCTCTTTATATTAAGAGCCTTTAAGTAGTATGTACTTACATTGAAAATTTTGTACAGTGTACTTATTGTGTTCATGTTGTATTGTAAAACACTTTTGCTGCTATTGAGGTGTGAAACGGGTAAGGTTAGGGGCTGGTGTGGTGGTATGGGTAGGTTTAAGGGTGGGTTAAGGTATAAGGGAAGGGTCAACAGTGTAATTACAAATGTAATTACATACATTAATTACAACACGCCGGTATTTTTTAAAATATAACTACAATGTAAAAACAAGTATGTACACAATAAATCCATTGTATCAAATTATTAGTTTTAATGTAAGTAGGCTACATAGTACTTAAAGCCACTTAATATAAGGTGAGACCCAGAAAAAAAAAAAAACACTACCAATGTGTGAACACACTTGTGTGAGTTTGTTTCTCACAATCTTAAACGCCTTTTGATCTACAAGGTTATGCCTAAATATTCTAAATTAGTTTTATAGAAAACATATCTGTGTGAATGGGACAAAACAAACCATGACGTGGCATTGATGTTCCCTCGAAAGGGAACTAAAATTGTGCCTACATTTAAATGTACATTCTTAACAAAACTAATATTTAAATGAATAAATGAACAAATTAAGGCCCATTCACACCAAGGACGATAACTATAACAAGAAATATATGGTTCTAAAAATCATTCTGAGAATAGCAGAATCCACACCAAATCTATAAGGATGATGGCAAAGAGAAACAATATAGTTGGAATCACTTTCAAAAGGATTTTGGATTTTTTTTTCAGCTGCTGAATGAACAGCCAATCAGAATCCATTCTGCTTTAAAAAGCATGAGAATTTAAAGAGGCAGACGACAAAACTGCAGCGTGCACTTAGAATAAACTGAACAATATCATCTGTTGGTGTACTAACACTAATATAGTTATTGTTATCTTTATAGTTATAGTTCTTTGTGTGGGCCTTTACAATGAATAATCTGAGCATTTTTGGTTCTTATATATCTTTCCATATCTGCATTGGTTCTCATAGGTTTAACTTTCCTACTATTCTAAAATGTGTAAAATAGTGATATATAATTTTAAAAAATGGCTCGTGGGACCAAGGCCAAGTGTATGTTTTACTGAACCGTATTAAACTGCAGAACCTCTAAATGAAGGTGTGTGTTACTACAGAGTCTGTTCATAGTTGTAATGCGATTCATCATCAAACAACCTAATAGAATGTTAATATCTGCTCTCTGGCTCGCACAACAAGGAATAATGCATAAAATGTGCATCATGGCACCCTGTCATTGATGTATATTATTGTACTACATGATATTAAACATCTGATCATAGAATGAATATAGAATTACAATT
This sequence comes from Gila orcuttii, assembly GCA_026230005.1. Classification (NCBI taxonomy): domain Eukaryota; kingdom Metazoa; phylum Chordata; class Actinopteri; order Cypriniformes; family Leuciscidae; genus Gila; species Gila orcuttii. The sequence goes on along the minus strand of JAPDVR010000024.1, from coordinate 19,936,158 downwards.
ATTTTATATTGAATTATTTTGTCTTTTTAAAAACCATTCCGGCCCTATAGCGCCATGCTAGTTAGATAAAACCCCTAATGAGCAAACAGCAGGGGGTCCTCGTTTTTGAAAATATCGTCAGCCTGATGATGTTAGGGTACTCAGCATGGCATTTCACTGTAATCACAGTCCAATTATTTCTAAAAAACGCAGCAAAGACAGATTCAAAGTAAATGACGTTCTTATAACATTTGCCATCTGGTGATGAGATATAGTCATTTGGTGCTCATTAAGTAGGCAGTTAAGCCACCTGGACACCCGCTCTCTCAGAGACATCCTGACATGACAAATATCGGCAGTAGCCTACTGTACATCATCATATGGTTTTGATGCCATATCTGTGTTTTGATGCCATTGATTTTACTTGTGCCAAGCCTGAAAAGTTTAAATCGTTGCTTGTTTCAGAGCAATTCAGTTCAATATCTAGGCTATCTGTTATTTTTTGTCAAGCAACTTTTTATGAAGGTAGGCTACTAAAACATTAACAAAATGATGATGTAACTATTATGCGCGAACAGCAAACAACATCTTAAAGGTGGTATATGTACGAATTTTCATGTATTAATCACTAATTATGCCAACGTGTGAACAGCTTGAAACGAACAATTAATGAACGACCGTCCCTGACTTCCAAGATTGTCTATCAGCCAGACTTATTTTTATGTGAAGAACTCCGGACGTTTTTGCCGGGAAAATCAAAAATGTGACGGTTAGGCGCGCTACCGAGAGCCTTCTGTAGGCCTACTTTGAAACATGAAATGCTTCCTAAGCGTAGGATAATGCAAAGAAAATTGATTAATTCAAACTATAGTCTCACATAGCCAGATCTATCTATATAGTCTTAATTATGCCTTATAGTCAAACTATAACAGTGTGATTGATTTTAATACCTCATCTGTCGTCATGATGCCGGTCAATCGCAGAGCTGGAGCAATATCCACATCGCTATTATTAGATACTTTCTTTGCTGCATTCTCACCGCTGTCATCTTTGTTGTTTGTTAATTTTGTTACTGAGAGGAAATCGGACGGCACATATTTGTATCTAAATGTCACTCACAGCAGCGTGCAGAGCGTCAGGATGTTCGTCTAACAGTGTATTGCTGCAAAGGTATTTCCAACTAATTTTTACTTATAACAAAGAACGAAAAAGAACTTTGCAGTGAGTATATCGGGACATTGAATCACGTTCAGTCTCTTGTACAGTCTTGTTAGCCTACTTGTGCTGGAGTGGCTGCAGTTGCTGGCTCCAGTTCACTAAACGGCCACCGGTGTCGCTAATAACAAGGTTTCTGAATTATCTTTAACCTTAGTAATTACCAACTGAGAGAACATTAACTTAATAGAATAACAAATATTGCATGTTTTTTATTTTTATTAAATGGGCAGTTTTTATATAATAATAATAATAATAATAATAATAATAATAATAATAATAATAATAATAATAATATGATAATAATAATAATAATAATAATAATAATAATAATAAACCCATAAAATACAAATCTACAAAAAAAATAAAAATAATAATAATTAATGACCTCTAATAATAAACATTTACAACTTCCAAATAAACTAATAGTCTTTTGGAATGTTTTTTTTTTTTTTTTTTTTTTTTTTTTTAAGTTACAGTATGTATTCACAGTACAATCAACTTCTTCACCTCAATGGATCAAGGACAATTTGAAATGACTCCTTTAAAAGGTCATTCAAGGAATCTATGCAATTTTCCATAGCAGCCGCAACTATTAAGCCACATTAATGAGATGAAAGTATTTCTCTTGAAGGAAACAGCTCCTAGATGGAGGCACTAGCAGCTGTGGGCAGCGGGGAGCACAGCTAATTCAGTATGCTTAGTGAAAACAATCGTATCACACCCAGACTGCTAGGATTACAGGGCAGATTGAGTCCACCTGCGGGGCTTCACAGCACTGTTAATAAAGCCACCGTTTTCAATTAAAAGCCTTTTAAACACTCTAAATCTAATCATGCTTGCAGGTGACAATACAAGTTAGCTTGGCACGTTAAGTTAAGAATAAGAAGAGGAGATTATTTTAAACGGATTTCACAATATCTAATCGCTCAGGTTTGCCGTTTGAAAAGCTGCAGAGCGAAAGGGTAGACTTATGCAATATTAAACAGTCTTTTCTTGCCATTAAGACAGCTTAATAGTGTTGTTCATTGTTAAGACATATGGCGGTACTTGAACTGCATTTTAAAAACACAATTTGCAACCTTGTTGAGGAGGACATTAAATGTAATGTGCAGTATATACACACACACATGTATGTATATATATATATATATATATATATATATATATATATATATATATATATATATGAATGATCAGATGTGTTTGAAAAAATTGGCACCCGCAAACAACGTAAACTCTGCTTCATGTCGTGCCTCCTTTTTAACAATGTCATCCTTCTCTTGACCAATTTAGCAGACGTCAACCACTGTATATTCACATTTATCCACGTTTCTTTATCACTCTCGCACATAAATGTCATTCACATATGAGGTTCACCATGCCATCAACAGGTTATGCATGAGGTTTGTTGAATTTGCAAGAGGAACCAAGCAGCTTGCGTAGGACTTTCAGGTCTAAGGCGACACAAATGTGGCGTGTCCAGAGGCCCTCAACCTTGAATAAGTGCCAGGATTCATAGTAGCCCATGCAGGGGTGTAAACAGAGAAATGTACCTTGGCATTTTCCCCAGTCCACTCCAATCAGAGGCCAAATAGGGAATGCTAATGCAGTTAATGTTTCCCAGTCAACACAACGCGTCCCCCCTTGTCCAAAAAGTCTGCAGCCCCCTTCCCTTAATAAACGAGTGTGCTTGCTATCAAAAGCAGAGGCACTAATAATGCAGACATGCCATAAAAAGCCAAGGGGATGGAGGGAAATTGGGTAAATAACTCTGCCCCAGAGCGCTAACACGATTTGCAATGCACACGTTAAGAAGAGGTCCGTCTGTGATGGTTTTCCAAGTGAAGGAGGCTGGGCACTCTGATGGCATGATTTATTTATTCATTTCCCTTTCTCGTTTAATGGAAATATAAAAGCCTGCATTGATTAGAGTTTAAGGATCAGCAGTTAATAGATTAAAAGCTTGCGTTGTGGCCAAAGAAGAGCTCCAGCATTTTTCTGGGTTGCTCTCCGCTTGGAGGTATTTGAGGGTTGTAATTTAGGTTACTTTATTTCCTGGTCATCCTGTATTTTTCACTGTGCCTAGAGGTATGGGTTACCCTTGTGCCCTGACCTTGGACAATTTTGCTTGGTTTAAATCTTTATCTACAGGTGCAAAAGTGATAGAGGTGGTCAGTAAATGAATCTCGAAAGTTCAGAAACCAGAGTTACGTTCAAGGCAAAGGCAAACTCATTGACCTTTTAAAGACAAGCAGACGCTCTTCTGGCCTTCAGCCTGTAAATAACAAATGTATATTCAGTGTTTAATTAGCAAGGGTCTAGATGTATCTTTAAATAGAGCTTGGGATAGAGGTACTGGATTTGTCATAATAACCCATGAAAATATCTTCATTGCCAATGAACAGGAAGAGAGCCATTGAGGAGAGGACCAAGTTAAGCTACATCTACATTAATTTGGATACATTTGAAAATGGCGTTTATGTTTCAGAACACTCTCTGTCCACACTAGCATGTTCCTCATCAAGACTAAAGTCTCAGTGTGGACGGAAGTGAAAAAGATGTATTTTCAAATGTATCTGGAGTTGTGTAGACGTATAGCCTCATATGCTTGAGTTAACCGGATTAGTTATGATCCAGGTATAGTGAAAAGCAAAATTGGGTAATAGAGGATGTTTTGTGGACAGGGTTAAAAGGCAGAATAATTAAGACTATTAAGGGGGGGGGGGGGGTGCAGTCAATGTATTAGATCGTCCATACTAGCAGGGATAGTTTAATCTGAGGTTGACAAAAGGTGTCAATGAACAGAGATGGATTCACAATCCCTACACTTGTTCAGCCCACCTACAAACATGAAAATGATCCATATCCATACAACATGCAGATGCATCCATTTATAGCATATAACATATAATTTCCATACCAAGGCACACACAACAAATCAGAGCATCAAGGTGCAAATATACTTTTATAATTTAAATAACCTGTATGCATGTTGTTCTTAACTCAGAACCATAATTATGTTTCTGTTACCATTTCAATTTGAACTACTTAATCACTCAATCCAAACTTTGTGTTGTAGATCATTTCAGGCTTAGGGTCTGTTTACACAACACCGTATTCAACTAAAAACGTTAAACTTTTTATGCGTTTTGGCCGGTCATTTACACGACAACGGCGTTTTGGGTGACTGGAAATGCAAAGTTTTGAAAACGGGTTTCAAAGTGCACTTTTTTGAAAACATTCTCCATGTAAACAACAAAAATACACATTTCTGAAGATGATGACGTCATATACATGCGTATTATGTGTTCAGTCTATAGTGTTTCATCGCCATTTAATGGTCTGTAAGCAAGCAGACTACGGCGTTTTTAGTCGTTTTCGCAGATCCGTGTGAATGGGGATCGTTTTGACAATGGTGTCGTCTGTACGTGAAAAACTCAAAGGAAAAACTTCTCCATTTTAAGCACATCGTTGTTGTGTGAACGTACCCTAAGATGTGCAATTTTAATGCAACTGATTTGCATATTATGTTCCTATTGGTCCCTTTTCTACATGTATTTGCATAGGGAATTGTGATTGGTCTTTTTTTCTTGCATTTATATATCCGTCACCTTCACTTGCAAAGATGGTGTCATTGTGATTTAATTATACTTCACAGCCAGCAGAAAACAAGTCATCGTTTCATTTTCATTCATAAACTTGATTTTATGTAAAACAAAATTTTAAGACCAAAGTATACTTAAGTTTTGGCGCTAATGTTTAGAGTATGCCTTCAGCCGAACGCATAGCCTTCCAATCTGATAGCACAGCTGGTCGACACGTGCGCACTGAAAAGTGTAACTTTTTTCCAATGTCTGCGTTATTTCCCTCCACAAGTTATAACAGATACAAATGTATACACAACTAGAGTTGCGTGTATTTCTTTATTTGGGTGTGTCGTGGGCATCTATTATTGTTGCGTTCTCCAGTAGTTTGTTGTTGTTCCGTCTCTTCTGTTACTTTTTCAAATGTAAAATAATGGTCGAGTCAGCGTCGCCATCAAGTGGACAAACTAATTAGTGCAAAAAAAAAATCAAGGTTCATGTGCGAGCTTTATGCACATATACACGCGAAAATTCCAATTCACGTGCCTTTGGGTGAAAACCAAAATATACTTTGGGCTTTACTGCCTTGCAAAAGCATTATCTCTTTCAGGAAATGCAAATCTAGTCCAATCTCTGTATAAAGTTATATGAATATAAATTTCTCCAATGTGGAAGTCAAAACAAGATTTCTTGCAATTAAATGCATTTTAATGAATACTAATGCAGCGCATGGGTTTGTCGCCAAGTCCCATCAACATTCTCTCTATCAAATGGTCGCAACATCACATTAGTTAGCTCAGTGAAGGGCTAAATTGGAAGAGTCAAGAAAATAACATAGCTGCTCATCTTGAAAATTCTTATTTACTGCATAAAAGATATGTGCTTAAAAATCCCAGTCAAATGAAATTGATTAATCAATCAAATCATAATTGAATAAGCAATGAATTACCAACGGACCACAACAGTTTAACAATTCAGTTCATAAAAATTACAGACTATTTCATCTCAGTGTGGTCCTGGCTTTAAAAACAGGAGCAGCAGCACGGACTGGGAAGCGTTTTCTTGGCGGATTCCTCAAGCTCCAGCTTCTAATTTGTAGAATTTTTGTATGTTGGGGAAGAAAGCATCGGCAGCCCCCATTGTCTGTGATCAGCCTGCTTTCTGACATCTGTTTAAGGATGTTTATCCAAGGGGTAAGTATGTTAAGGGAAATATTATGCTGGTGTTATTTTACTTTTCTTCTGTTTGAATCATAAACACTGCTCCGGGGCAAGACGGAGAGATTAGAGCGAAGAACGCGAGCATGGGGTCTCGAATCACACCCTGCGAGAGGAATCCCTACGGTGATTCCAGACCTAAAGACGTACTGCTTCTCCAAGACCTTAATATGCCAATAGGACAGTATTAGTTCAATTAAGCCTAATGTAGCGCTTGCACCTCACTTTAGCTCTTTTATTGAGCCTGCAACATTTTATTTACATCCACACGAGATCCCCGGATCAGCATGTGTTGCTCTTTTACTGTGTTGGTGTGGATGGAGTCAAACTAAAACCAGGTGCCAAGATATAGGCTGCTCAGATGACAGCGAGAGCCCCTTTAGTGAAGGCTTTACGAACTGAAACGCTGCACAGAGAAAGCAGAGACCCTCGTTTAAAAAGAAAAGTAGGTGTCCGGCAGCCATTCAGTCACCGCTTTCAATAAGGCATGAAACAGGGCGTCATTAAGGCAGTGTCAACCCTGCCGGAGTTAAGCTGACCCCCCTTTGAGCTAATGTTAGGAGGGCAGAGTCTTTAAAACCAAAGAGAAAGAGATTTACCCCCGCAGCATGTTCCTGTGTTACAGATAAAGAGCTTTAGCCCACCAATAAATGGATGTCACTTCCCAATAAGTCCAAACGAGCAGTAGATGTGCAGAATAAGGGTGAATCTCATGGGTCATATTTCAACGTCAGTAAAAAGACATTAGATTTTGCTAAATTAATATGTATCTTTTGATTGTAAGACTTTTTGCTTTGTGACACTTTTCTTTTCATTATTTATGAAAAGAAAAATATATACATGAATTATATACATGAAAACGTACAATTTAAAACGATATGTAAATTTTTTTATACATTTTTTAAGAATGTGTTGATATTTGTTGTACTTTATTTTCTAGATTAAAATGCATTATAAACTTTTTGTATAAATGAAATTCTTTTAAAATGCAAAAACATTTTTTTTTTAAATGCAAACAAATTAAAATAATTATTTACCAAGGGTTCTTCACTCAAAATATTTTTGTTTATTTTTAAAAAACGAAATGTTACCCAGTCAAGTTTCCATGAGATTTACCCACAACGAAAGTCCAACAGACAGATGAAGAAAGTAAATCCAGGGAAACCAGCAAGGTACAAACCCCAGCCAAACAACAAAAAAGCAGCAGCCCATGCAGGCGAAGGAGGAGGAGATGAGGAGATTTCCGCTAAAACTAATCAATCAGGTCCTGATAATGGCTTCCATGCAGGAGTGTTGACACTGGGTCAGCTCTTCCCTTGACCCGCGCCTTCAGGGCAGCGGCTACAGAAAAGACACAGATAACAGAAGCCGGGGCTAATTGTCTGCCTAGTGTCAGGGCTTTTCAAAGCCTCTCCACTTTCACTCGGTCGCCCGTCTTTCTCTCCCATTCCCTCCGTACCATGATCCTCACCCCCGTCTCCCTCTCTGTCCATGCACTTTGTTTGCCTCCTCTTCCCGGAGTGAGGCTGCATGAATCACATTTCTCGTATGGTGCGCGGCTGTCTAACACGCTCGCATCCTTCTAACACGTGCAGAGAGCCGGGGACGCTGAGGCTACAAGAACACTGTGACACCAGGTTCAACCTCAAGCAAACAGGAAATAATCCATTAGGTTACATTTGCCAATCATTTGTTGATCCCAACCAGCTCCAAAATAGCTTACAAAACAATCTGTCCATCTTTGCATGTCTTTCTTGTCCTTCAAAGCACAAAATCAAATTGCACCGCATGCAACAAAACGCTCCCATTAAAAAATGACTGACAGTTTATAATGAAGAGATACAATCAAGGTACTTACTTAAAAGCGTTTGCTTCTGTCTCAAGCCTTATCTTCCTCTGCTCCTTAATGTCTGTGTCTTGTCCTCTATAGCTGCACACAGATGTGAAAGTGTTTGTGCGTGTGTGTATGTATGTCAGAGAAGCTCCAATACAGAAAGTTGCTGTTCTGTAGGCAAAGGCGTGTAGTGTGTGTGTATGTGTGCGCGTCTCAAGCAAAGGCTCACACTGCACTGGCTGAAGGGAAACCAAAGCACTTTTAAACTCGCACTGGCTCCCCATGTGACCAGCTCACAGCAGCCAGTGAGGAATATATTAGTGTGGCTTCTTCTGTCCACATGCACCCCCTAGCCACTGTTGCAGGAAGTGTGCGCTCCCCGACACACACACGCGCACAATGACATATGCTTGCAATACCCAGGGCTCCATTAACAAAAACACAAATGCAACCACCCAAAGGGAATTTCTATAAGCTCAGGAGACTTAATGGGGTTTTTGGTTATGCGTTATTTAATTGTTCACTTTATCTTAAACGTTTTTACCTACAATTTTTGTAGGAGACATAAAAATAGACAAAAATAAAGGAACAATTTGATTAAACGGAGACTGAGCTCAGCTGTTGAGATTCTGCATGAAACTGTTGAAGTCTTTTTCTTTTTTTACAGGAGGAAAATCACTCAATTTGATCTCTCCTTAATCATATCATTGTCCAGGAGAAACTATTGAGATGTAAAAGAGATCTCATTAGCCAAATTTCCTTCCTCTTGGCATTTACTAGGAGCATTTTAGGCATAGGTTTGTGGTTATGGCATTTTAAAATGCAAAATACTTCCCGGCTGATGCCTATCTGGGTTGTTTAAGATGAATTGCTTGTATACATATAATTATAATAAATGTAAATATTTATAAAGATAATGTTTTAAATGTTTGTAAAGCTCCCCTTTGGCAGTTTTATGTTTCTATCATCAAACTAAAAAGCAAAGGGTCCTTAAGATGAAGCAAATCACTAAAAACAAACAACAAACACTAAATATAACCAACAACATACCCTGAACACAATTTAAAAAACACTGTACCCCAAACACAACCAACAAAGCATACTCAACATACAGAACACCAAAAAAAAAAAAAAAAAAAACCCCAAATTCAACATAACAAACACTGCACATGAAACACAACAATCAACATACACCAAATAAAAACAACTATACCAGACATAACAAGCAGACCACCCATACACCAAATAGTAAACAATATACAACAGAAAGGAATGAAAGAACAAACGAATGAATTAATGAATATTTCCACCAATCACAATCGTTAGCCTCTGAATCTTTTACCTCACTTCCTTCTTCTGTATCTCTCTTTTGTCCTTTCTCGTTTTTTTTTTTATTCCTTTAAACCACATTTGAACTACAGCTCATCACCAGTTTATGCTCCCCCCCCCCCCCCCCTCTCTCTCTCTCCTGGGCTCTTGCTTCTATGCAAATGTGCCTCCTGAAACAATGGTGAGAATCTTAGCTGGATAAACACACGGCTTGCATTTACAAATCAATACTCAGAGCTCAGCAGGGCTGTGCATTAAACATGAGCTGCTCCACAGAAAAGCAAAGTCACTACTAGCCCTCCTATCAGTCTGCTCACCATTCAGTCAGTGGGGGAGACTACCCACAATGCACTGCAGGATTATTCCGTTACAGTGTAAAGTTAGAAGATGGGCTGAAGTCTATAGTGATACTGTTAAGTGATAACAGGAATTACTGTAATTTTGGTTCAGAGGCCAAACCGGTTTTGGATTCACCAGCTCAAATACTGAAATACCATAAAATGATAGAAATTGGGGTTCAGTTACTTTATATTTAATGTCAACAATGCGTCCCAATTCGCATACTTATTCACTAATCTATGATGTTTTTAAGTATAAATAGTGTGAGTAGTGTGTTCACACTGAAAATTCCAAAAAGACAAATACTTTGCACTTTAAATGCACTTTACATACCCGGATGATGCACTAAATTAAAGGAAAAAAAAAACTAAGTGTGGAATGTTGGACACTTCATGCACTCAACTGTCGCAGCTTTAATTACGTAGCAGACGGGGAGGGGCATTAGACTCTGATGTTGAGTGACAAAAAAAACTTATAAAATCCATACACTACACAGATAAGTACATAGTGCATAGTGTATAGTCCATCATTTGGGATGCATCAGCTTAATTAATGAACATTATATGATGCTTAACAGATCAGTTAATTTATTCATATGGATAGATTTGGAAAATTCAGCAATTCATGGATGGATGGATGGAGAAAATTCTACATTTTATGGATGAATAGATGGATGGAAGGATGGATAGATATGGAAAATTCAACATTTCATGGATGATGATGGATAGATATGGAAAATTCAACATTTCATGAATGGATGGAAGGATGGATAGATATGGAAAATTCAACATTTCATGGATTAGGGTGTTATGTGGTTGGTGGATGAACCCAGGCGCAGACAGTATGCAAACACAGAACGTTTATTGCAGACAGAAAACAGGGAAAACAAAAGCCCACGAGGGGGTAAAACAAGGACAACTCTGACGAGGGAAGACTAAACTAGACTAACACTTGACAAACTAGACTATAAACTAATAACAGAAACAGGATCAATAAAACACTAGACAAAACTCTCAAAAGGGTACTCACAGGTAAGTTTAGCAATAACTCACACAACGTATGACAAGTCAAACAATGAACCGACACAGGACAGCAAACACAAGGGGATTAAATAGGGAACACTAATGACAAGGACAGGTGAAACTGACTAGACAATAATGACAAGACGGGGATAACAAGGGGGCGGGGTAACGTAACGAGACAACACAAGCACATGGCCCAAGCAAAAGGCCATGTGCCTGTACACAAAACATGGGTCTGCCATGATCCTGCCACAAGACTAGAGAAATCAAAGACATGATGGCAGAATCATGACAGAACCCCCACCTTAAGGAGCGGCTTCCAGACGCTCCTCAAAGGGACACTAAGCACAAGACAAGACAGAACGAGACATTGACAAAAACCAACAAAACATAGCGAACATCAACAGCGGTATACAAGAATAAACTATAACAGGGTTCGGGTGAAACATCAAAAACAACATACAAGGCAGAGGGGGTGGAGGAAACACAGTCCATAGGGGGTGGTCCAGGAAAGATGGGTGTGCTGGGGGTCTTAGGTCCACGGGATGAGGGCTGAGGACGAGGACTCTGGGCAGGTTTAGACGGAGACACACGAGGAGAGGTCTTGGGGGAAACAGTCCGGGGCTTAGTGGAGACAGGGAAAACAGTCCGAGAACTAGTGGTGACAGGGACAAACGGGGAAACAGTCCGGGGACTAGTGGAAAGGGGAACAAACAGGGAAACAGTCCGGGGGCTGGTGGAGACAGGGACGAACGGGAAAACAGACTGGGATACTGCTTCTGTGGTAGCAGCAACAGATTCAGACACAGAGGATGAGGAAACGGGACTCCTGATGGGGGACATGGCAGGCGAAGGGGCAGGACTGGGTGCAGCGCCCTCAGTGGCAGACTTGGGTGCAACGCTCACAGGGACAGGATCGGGGGCAGTGCTCACAGGGGCAGGATCAAGTGCAGCGCTCACAGGGGCAGGATCATGTGCAGCGCTCACAGGGACAGGATCGGGTGCGGCGCTCTCGGCGGCAGGCTCGGGTGCAACGCTCACGGGGACAGGATCGGGTGCAGCGCTCACAGTGGTAGGCTTGGGTGCAGCGCTCACAGTGGTAGGCTTGGGTGTAGAGCTCACAGACACAGTGGGCTCGGGACAAGACATGACGGGCACATCGAGGATCTTGACGAGCTTGGCAAGGTAGTTTGCTAGAGTCTCGGCAGCAACAATGATAGGCATCTGCTTTCGAGCAGACACCGCTTGCAGGACTGCTTCTGCAGCTTGATCGGCCGCAGCTCTCACAGAGGCAGATTCAGTAGCCGAGCAACCAGCTGCTGATTCAGGAACGGCGCTTGCAGTAGCGGGCTCTGGAACAGCGCTTGACGGATGGGAGGCTCCCTTCTTCCTCCTCTTTCTCCTAGGTCGGGAAGCAATGGTCACAGCAGGACTCGTGATCAGCTGAACGGGCTCAGCGGAAGACAAAACAGGAACTGGGAAGACCACTTCTGGTAGAGTGAGCTCAGATGACGATGACTCTGAGGGGGAATCCCAAGAAACCCGTCTCCCTCGTTTACCACGGAGGTCAGTGGGTGTGGAAGACGCCTCTGGAGTCGTGGGGGAACCAGCCTGGTCCCCAAGCGTAGCAACGGCTAGCAGACGACCCTCAGGGATCACAGGAAGTGTAGCGGGAGATGAAGACTTTGTTGTACCCTGCAGTTCTCTCCGAGACAGACTGTCCACCATACTGTGGAACGGGCGGCTGACCAGTCTCTCTCGTTCAGCTAGAGAAGGAGGGACGTTGAGACCCGCGATGAGGTAGCGATTTACTAGGATCTCCGGCAAGAAGAACCTTCTCTCCTCCACGACCTGGGTGTATTTCCTCAGGGTCAACTTACCCTGAGGAGGGAAAGGAAGCTTTCCAGGCTGTCAGCGATGGCCGACTGCCACCATCGTTCGGGGTCAGACGGCTGCAGAGTAGGGAAAATAGTTGCGCTGTCTGCTGGGTTCTTTCTTGGTCGGTTCATTCTGTTATGTGGTTGGCGGATGAACCCAGGCGCAGACAGTATGCAAACACAGAACGTTTATTGCAGACAGAAAACAGGGAAAACAAAAGCCCACGAGGGGGTAAAACAAGGACAACTCTGATGAGGGAAGACTAAACTAGACTAACACTTGACAAACTAGTAAGGATGGCTGGCGCGAAACAGACGTTCCGAAGCTTTGCGAGATCCCGAAGCAAAGATGATTCGAAACACTGATCCGAAGCGTGATTCAAAACACCCACGTCACGTGACAACGGCTAAATGAAGCGTCTAAGTGTTTCATCAGGTGGAGTGCTCCGCCGAATCAGGGTTTCATTGATTGGTCGGTTCGGGAACAAATCACACAGTATAAAAGTTTTGTCAACGCATTTTCATATCGTGGGTTTTTGTGAGAGGAGTTTGGTTTTGAGATAGCGGATTTTTGGTGATATAGTGACATTTATAGTGCGATTTGTTTAGTTATATTTAGGATTTAATTTACATTTACACATTGACTTAGAGACACACAGAGTACATATAGTGACACATTAATAGATGCATTGATAGAAATATATATATGTATATATATATATATATATATAGATTAATAGATAGATACATATATTACAGATACATATAGATTATTAGATAGATAGGCTACATATAAAATAGATAGATAGATAGATAGATAGATAGATAGATAGATAGATAGATAGATAGATAGATAGATAGATAGATAGATAGATAGATAGATAGATAGATAGATAGATAGATAGATAGATAGATAGATAGATAGATAGATAGATAGAAATGGAGGCTCCACAGAAGAGATGCCGTACATCTGTGGTGTGGGAGCATTTCCATTTGGAAACCCCAAATAAAGTGAGATGTGTGTATTGTGATCGGCAGCTAGCCTACTGCAACAATACATCATCCATGATGCGCCATTTGAGGAGCATTCATCCTGTCATTCTGCAGGGTGCAGAGGATGGTAGTGTTCCCCCTGTACCAAGGCCTGCTACTGACACTGCTGGGCCATCTAAGCAAGGTATGCATTGTTTTATGATTTGTTACTAATTGCCGTTTTCTTTTAATTCAGAACAAATCACACAGTATAAAAGTTTTGTCAACGCACTTTCATATCGTGGGTTTTTGTGAGAGGAGTTTGGTTTTGAGATAGCGGATTTTTGGTGATATAGTGACATTTATAGTGCGATTTGTTTAGTTATATTTAGGATTTAATTTACATTTACACATTGACTTAGAGACACACAGAGTACATATAGTGACACATTAATAGATGCATTGATAGAAATATATATATATATATATATATATATATATATATATATATATAGATTAATAGATAGATACATATATTACAGATACATATAGATTATTAGATAGATAGGCTACATATAAAATAGATAGACAGATAGATAGATAGATAGATAGATAGATAGATAGATAGATAGATAGATAGATAGATAGATAGATAGATAGATAGATAGATAGATAGATAGATAGATAGATAGATAGATAGATAGATAGATAGATAGATAGATAGATAGATAGATAGATAGATAGATAGATAGATAGATAGATAGATAGATAGATAGATAGATAGATAGATAGAAATGGAGGCTCCACAGAAGAGATGCCGTACATCTGTGGTGTGGGAGCATTTCCATTTGGAAACCCCAAATAAAGTGAGATGTGTGTATTGTGATCGGCAGCTAGCCTACTGCAACAATACATCATCCATGATGCGCCATTTGAGGAGCATTCATCCTGCCATTCTGCAGGGTGCAGAGGATGGTAGTGTTCCCCCTGTACCAAGGCCTGCTACTGACACTGCTGGGCCATCTAAGCAAGGTATGCATTGTTTTATGATTTGTTACTAATTGCCGTTTTCTTTTAATTCAGAACCACAAATGTCAAAATCAGGCCCATCATCATCAACACCAGTTGAAACACAAGACAGTTTATGGGAACATTTTGACAATCGTATCCGTGAGACCCAGATGATACACAATCCTACAGCTGATGCCACAGTGGAAGTGAAAAAATACCTCAGCGATGCGTTTTTGCCCAGAACTCATGATCCTCTAACTTACTGGAAAGAGAGAGCAGTAATCTTTCCTTATTTGTATGTCCTAGCTAAAAAATATCTTTGTATGCCAGCAACAAGTGTCCCTTGTGAGAGAATTTTTTCAAAGGCTGGAGAAATTATCTGTAAAAAAAGAAGTAGGCTGAGTCCTTCAACAGCAGAGAAATTAATATTTTTGAATAAAAATCTATAAGAAAGGGAGACATTGTGGCTTGATTTATTTTTATTAATATTCATTTTTCATGACCAAAATCTCATTATGCAATGTGAAGAGACTACAGGTTACAAGCTTCATACATTACAAAAATACAATAATAAAAAAAAAAAAACACATTTTTTTATTAGCTCTTTAAAGGTTGTTTCAGATCAACACCTGCAAGTGACCACTAGGTGTCACCGTGGAGACGGGTTTCGGATTGATTCGAAGCCTCGAAACAAAATGGCACATTTGCTTCGACTGTGTCATTGCTTCACGAAGCCTCGATCTGCCCATCACTACAAACTAGACTATAAACTAATAACAGAAACAGGATCAATAAAACACTAGACAAAACTCTCAAAAGGGTACTCACAGGTAAGTTTAGCAATAACTCACACAACGTATGACAAGTCAAACATAGTCAATCAATGAACCGACACAGGACAGCAAACACAAGGGGATTAAATAGGGAACACTAATGACAAGGACAGGTGAAACTGACTAGACAATAATGACAAGACGGGGATAACAAGGGGGCGGGGTAACGTAACGAGACAACACAAGCACATGGCCCAAGCAAAAGGCCATGTGCTTGTACACAAAACATGGGTCTGCCATGATCCTGCCACAAGACTAGAGAAATCAAAGACATGATGGCAGAATCATGACATAGGGATGGATAGATATGGAAAATTCAACATTTCATGGATGGATATGGAAAAATCAACATTGCATGGATGGATGGATAGATATGGAAAATTCAACATTTCATGGACAGATGGATGGATATGGAAAATTCAACATTTCATGGATGGATGGATGGATGGAGAGATATGGAAAAATCAACATTTCATGGATGGATGGATATGGAAAATTCAACATTTCATGGATGGAGGAATGGATGGAAGGATGGATAGATATGGAAAATTCAACATTTCATGGATTAGGGATGGATAGATATGGAAAATTCAAAATTTCATGAATGGATATGGAAAAATCAACATTTCATGAATGGATGGATGGATGGATGGATAGATATGGAAAATTCAACATTTCATGGATGGATGGATGGATGGATAGATATGGATAATTCAACATTTCATGGATGGATGGATAAAAATCAACATTTCATGGATGGATATGGAAAATTCAACATTTCATGGATAGATGGATGGATGGATGGATGGATGGATAGATATTGAAAATTGAACCTTTCATGGATGGATGGATGGAAATAAAGTGTAATGGTTTTTTTTTTTTTTTCAGTTGATGTTGGCGAACTTCCCTGGAGGTAATTACACTGCTTTCAATTACACTGTACATCCAGATTAGGGTTTGTTCTAAACCTCTAACCCGAAGTATTAACTTGCTGCAGTTAGTTTAGCCTAAATCATTTAACATGCAAACTCCATTCAAACTTTGATTCATCGATAATTTCAGCCTTTTTACATTGACTTACAATGACAATGAGTGTTTTCCCATTAAAATGTAACCGACAGCAATGAAACCATTGTAATATTTGCAGACAGAATTTTAAATGTACTCTCTAGCTACATAAAACCTCTCAGTGGAACACTGAACACACAGGAAGTAACTGGACATGAATGTTCTAACCTTCCCCACTGTGTGCCTGAGTGCTCGTTTGATTAGTGCTATTTTTATGTGTGTCTCATCATAGCATATTGTATTTACGATATGAAAATGCTAATATTAGTGAGGAATCCTGTAGAGACTTGCCTCAGGTTCATGGACACTGAGTGGACTGAAAGCTGTCTGAAGCTGTTTGTTACTTATAAGAACTTCAGAGAGGAGTAAGATCACAGGCAGATATATTCCCTGAGGCGTATTTCAGACGCCCGGAATGGTCAGCGAATATGGGGATGTGTGTTACACAACAGACAACTACTTTTAAGGAATCCTATTAAAACAGGCCTTAATTACTTCTTAACACCACCAAAGTTAAATATTCATGGCTAAAAGGGAATATGGTTTTGCTCAGATATATAGTACAGTGGCCCCAAAGCATACAGTATTTTGGACACTTAAGATACAATTCAAATTTTAACAAAATACCAAAACAAGTGGCATTTATAGTGGCAATTTAGCACAAGCACAAATTTCAATAAAAAAATTCACACAATGAAATTAGTTTGGTTCCAAAATAAGAAACATTAAAAAATGAAGAGTAGTCTTTGTAAACTCTGTGGAGCTTTTCACACTTTAGATTAGGCAAGGCAAGGCAAGGCAAGGCAGGTTTATTTATATAGCACATTTCATACACAATGGTAATTCAAAGTGCTTTACATAGAAGAAATTAAAATAATCAAAAGAAATCAGAATAATTAAAACAGTTTAGAATAAAAGATAAAATACAGAAATAATCAAAAGAAATCAGAATAATTAAAAAGCATAACAGTACAAACAGTCGGACGAACAGTGGTACAGTGCTCATTCAGTAAATGCACAGTTAAACAGATGTGTTTTGAGTCTGGATTTGAATGTTACTACTGTAGGAGCACATCTGATCTCTTCTGGAAGCTGGTTCCAGCTGCGGCTGGCATAATAGCTAAAAGCGGACTCACCATGCTTAGAGTGAACCCTTGGTATTTCTAGCTGATGTGATCCTAATGATCTGAGTGATCTGTTGGGTTTATATTCAGTGAGCATATCTGCAATGTATTGAGGTCCTAGGCCATTGAATGATTTATATACCAGTAATAATACCTTAAAATCAATCCTAAATGTAACTGGCAGCCAGTGTAAAGACCTGAGGACTGGTGTGATATGTTCATATTTTCTGGTTCTGCTCAGAATCCTAGCAGCAGCGTTCTGTATGAGCTGCAACTGTCTTATGGTCTTTTTGGGAAGGCCAGTGAGAAGTCCATTACAATAATCCACCCTGCTGGTGATGAAAGCATGCACAAGTTTCTCTAAGTCTTGACTGGAAACAAAGCATCTAATTCTTGCAATATTTTTCAGGTGATAGTATGCTGATTTAGTTATTGCTTTGACATGACTACTGAAACTAAGGTCTGACTCTAGAGACACACCCAGATTCCTGACTTGATTTTTAGTTGTTTGACCCCTAGACTGAAGGTATGCGTTCACCTTGAGAACTTCATCTTTGTTTCCAAACGCAATGACTTCAGTTTTGTCTTTGTTTAACTGAAGAAAGTTTTGGGACATCCAATTGTTTACTTCATCAATGCATTGGAACAGAGAGTTAATGGTGCTGTAATCATTAGGCGATAGGGCTAAGTAGATCTGTGTGTCGTCTGCATAGCTGTGGTAAGCGATTTGGTTCTTTCTCATTATTTGGCTCATTGGGAGCATGTACAGGTTGAATAGGAGTGGCGCAAGAATTGAGCCTTGAGGGACTCCACATGTCATGGGTGTCCACTCAGACTTATGGTCTCCTATGCTCACATAATAACCTCTCCCTACCAAGTATGACCTGAACCATTTTAGGACTATCCCAGAAAACCCGACCCAGTTTTCCAGCCTGTCAAGAAGTATGTCGTGATCGACAGTGTCAAATGCAGCACTGAGGTCAAGTAGTACCAGCACTGATAATTTGCTTGTATCAGTATTTAAGCGAATATCGTTTACTATCTTTATGAGAGCTGTCTCTGTGCTGTGGTGCGGTCGGAAACCAGATTGAAAATTGTCAAAGTATCCATTTGAGCTTAAGAATTTGTTCAGCTGATTGAAGACAACTTTTTCAATGATCTTGCCTATGAAAGGAAGATTTGAGATCGGTCTATAGTTGTTTAATATGGTCTTATCCAGATTGCTCTTTTTCAGGAGGGGCTTGACAACTGCAGTTTTCAGGGAGTTAGGAAAACTCCCAGAGAGAAGTGAGGCATTTACCACTTTTAGGAGATCTGCTTCTAAGCTGTGTAACACATTTTTGAAAAAAGATGTGGGAAGTGCGTCAAGGGTGCAGGTTGATGTTTTAAGGTGCTGTACGGTTTCTTCCAAAATGTTGCCATCAATTTCTTCAAAATCAGACATAGTGACTACTTTCTCAGGTTGTGGTCTGATCTGCCTGACCCCAGCGCAACTCAAGGATGAGCTGATCACCTTTCTGATATTATTGATTTTCTCAGAGAAGAAAGAAGCAAACTCACTACACTTGCTCTCTGAGAGCATTTCACTGGGAATCTGGCTTGGGGGGTTTGTCAGTCTCTCTACAGTAGCAAAAAGAGTGCGTGTGTTGTTTATATTGCTGTTTATAATATTCGAGAAGAAAGTCTGTCTAGCTTTGCCTAGTTCCTTATTGAAAGCATGGATGTTGTCTTTGTAGATGTTATAATGGACTACAAGTTTTGTCTTCCGCCACATGCGCTCTGCTTTTCTGCATTGTCTTTTCATATTTTGCACTGCTGTTGAGTTTCTCCAAGGTGCTTTTTGTCTACCACTATTCTTCCTGACTTTCACAGGAGCAATATCATCAATTACGCTCTTAACTTTTGAGTTAAAAGAATCAAGGAGAGAATCAACAGAGTCAGCAGATATGCTTGGTGTTAAAGATATGGCCTTCATAAACAGTACACTAGTGTTCTCATTTAAGCATCTCTTCTTGACAGACACAGATCTTGCTTCAATGGCAGGAGAGATCAATATATCAAAGAAAATACAAAAATGATCAGACAGTGCTACATCCTTAATAACAATCGATGAAATGTTTAGACCCTTACTGATAAGTAAATCTAGAGTGTGTCCATGATTATGTGTGGGTCCATGTACATGCTGAGTCAGATCAAAAGTTTTTAAAACAGTTTTGATTTCTTTTGCCATATTGGTTTCTGCATTATCTATGTGAATGTTAAAATCTCCAGCAATGATAAAACAGTCAAACTCTGAGGAAATAGTTGACAACAGTTCTGTAAAATCATCAGCAAAGGCTGGAGAGTATTTTGGAGGCCTGTAAACAATGATAAGTAAAATGCGTGGAGCACCTTTTAACACAATACCCAGATATTCGAAAGACGGGTAATTCTTTAAAAAGAGCAGCTAAACCTCCACCTCTTCTGACAGCTCTGCAGACACTCATAAAAGTAAAGTTAGGAGGGGCTGTTTCATTGAGGACTGTTGCACTGCAGCTTTCTTCTAGCCAAGTTTCATTTAGCAACATAAAATCCAGGTTGTATGTGGTTATTAAGTCGTTGACTAGAAGTGATTTATTTTTAAGTGAGCGGATGTTTAAAAGTGCTAACTTAACAGTCTTACTTTTTCTCCCCACAGCAATCTTAGTTTGTCGTGTAATAGGCACCAGATTAGATGGGTTTGCTGTACGGCTTTTGAAGGCCTTAGACTTTCTATCATGTAATCGAACAGCAATAGCGAAAGATACAGGCACACTGGGTTCCCGCTTGTTCTGTAAACATTTGAAAAAGTTATTGTTATCATAGCGGGGACCCGACACATATCACTGAGAGCTGGTATCAGTTGTTTTTGGTTCACCTCGAGCAGATGGAGGGGGGTGTGGGCCCTGGCGCTGTGGCAGAGGCCGAAGAGCTCTCACAGGGGGAGGGGGAGGGCGAGCTGGGCCCGCAGGCTTTGGTGGTTGTGGGGCCTGCCGTTTTTTGGTTGGTATCTGGGGGCTCGCAGCAAAAGAGTGGGATAGTCTGGTTCCAGCATAAACCAGTTGTTCCATTTTCTCTGAGAAGCACAGAAGTGGAGATGCTGGTGAGAGGGATAACGTGTCCGGTGAGGGCTGTTGCTCTGGTGTTATCGGAGGCTGTAATATGCTGTCCTGGTTTCCTTGGCCATTTTCCAGAAAGTCGTCCTTGGGTGGATTAGGGTCCAATTCTCTCTATTAACTATTAACAACAACTTTTGCCTCAAGAAACTCCTAATTACAGCTTATTAATAGTTAGTAAAGGTAGTAGTTTAGGAATTGGGTAGGATTAGGGATGTAGAATATGGTCATGCAGAATAAGGCATTAATATGTGCTTTATAAGTCTATTAAACAGCCAATAGCCTAGTCAGAGGCAAACCGTCAGGGCCATCTAGGCCCTCATAGAGTGTCACGGTTCCTGAATTCACTGTGTCTTCCTTATCTCGTGTCATTGTTATTGTGCGTGTGTGTGTGGGCGTGGTCACCGATCACTACCACTGATCAGCAGCGTCAGCTAAAAATATAAACACACATAGAGTGCATCACATAATGTAAACACCATATGGAAGCTCGTGAGTGAGTCACACGCTAGAGCAAACCTCATTGGTGTAATGAGGTTTACAGAGTGGCTTCCAGACGCTCAAAAAAAACAAAAAACACACAAAAGTTCAGGAGGGTGGTGAAGCAGAGGTGGTCTTGGGGGAGTGATGGAGGGTCAGGTTCGTGCAGGGGAACGGGACCAGGGCATTGCAATGGCGGACCTAGGTCGTGGAGCGTGGGCGGACCTGGGTCATGGAGCGTGGGCGGAGCAGGCTGTGCAGGCGACCAGGGCGGAGCAGGCTGTGCAGACGGCCAGAGCGGAGCAGGCAGTTCAGGGGAACAAGGTGGATCAGACAGATCAGGTGGCCAGGGTGGATCAGACAGTTCAAGTGGCCAAGGTGGACCAGACAGTTCAGGTGGCCAGGGTGGACCAGATAGTTCAGGTGGCCAAGGTTGATCAGAAAGTTCAGGTGGCCAAGGTGGATCAGACAGTTCAAGTGGCCAAGGTGGACCAGACAGTTCAGGTGGCTAGGGTGGACCAGATAGTTCAGGTGGCCAAGGTGGCGCAGCCACCGTGAACAGTGCAGGCTTGGCTGGACTGACGTGGAGTGCAGGCTCGGCTGGACTGACGTGGAGTGCAGGCTCGGCTGGACTGACGTGAAGTGCAGGCTCGGCTGGACTGACGTGAAGTGCAGGCTCGGCTGCAGGCTCGAAACTGCATTTTTCCAGGTGCTTATGACGGGTTCCTGCTTGGTGACAGGAGCTATGCCTGCAGGCAGTATTTCATGACGCCATTCCCTGACCCAAACCCTGGACCACAAACCAGTTTCAATGCAGCTCTAGCCAGGACAAGGGCACGCATTGAAATGACCTTTGGGCAACTAAAGGAAAGATTTCAGTGTCTGAAGGGTCTGAGGGTTGCACCTGACAGGGCCTGTGACATTGTTGCATGTGCCATACTCCACAATATTTCCACCATCAGAAAGGAGAGGACCCATGTGGTGGAGGTGCAGCCTGATGATGACCTCCAGCCAGTGCACTTGGACCAACCTAGTGGCAGAGCTGCACGGGACAGAATTGTGGAACACCATTTTTTTTTTTATACACAAACAAAAACCTTCATTAAATGAATAGAAGACAAGACAACATGCTTAGTTCCTTGATTTTTATTTAAATTATTCTTTGTCAAGAAAAGCCAGTGATGGTCATCTTTTGCCTGCAATAAGATATATTGTTATCCAAGGTCAGCAATAGTACTCTGTGTGAAATAGTGTATTAGCACTTACTCTGAAGTTCCTTTTGAAGCAACTCAATCTCTAGTGCCAGTTTTTTCTTCTTTAAGGTGTCAAGTTCTATTTCTCTCCTTAATTTTAGATTTTTCAGGTCAAAATACTAAGTTTTCTGTTATAGATTCCGTTTATATATGGTACAGATATCACCCTGCGCCATTTTGGGATAAAAATAATTACCAAAAAACAACACAAGCCTCATGCAACAGAAATAAAAAGGAAAAGTACTACACTGCTCACCTCTGTATCACTTTGTGCTGTAGGCCTGTCGGTAGGCCTGTCTGGCCTTTCCTCCTGCAACTCATATTGCAGTCAGAAATAATATGTACACAACTATAAATTAATTCAAGTTATTTATGCACTTACAAGTACTTCCTCCAAAGGACAGTCATCTGAGAGGTTTTCTTCACTGTCCTGTGCAAAAGAAACAAATGGGTATTACAAAGTCTTATACTTTCTTTTGTTTTAATGTAAAGTCCACTTACTGCACATATTTCAGCCGCCACTTTCTTGGGAACAGATAAAAGTGTTGGTGTAAAACTGCATAAAAGAGGAAAACACAATGTCATTACAATGAACTACACTGGGAAAAAATGTGATCAATAACTCATGACAATATATTTTTTACATTAACATAAGTTTATCAGTTTTCACTTTCACAAGTCAAAACAATTTATCATTACTCAAGATTTAACAGTTGAAATGACTATACCAGCCATTTGGATTATAAGCCTACTTAATTTAATGCAGCAACAAATTATTTTACAGTGTACTAAGATCTCATTTACCAGTAATGAAGGAGTTGCTGCTACTGGTCCTGGATGTGTGTCT
Organism: Gila orcuttii; assembly: GCA_026230005.1. Taxonomy (NCBI): domain Eukaryota; kingdom Metazoa; phylum Chordata; class Actinopteri; order Cypriniformes; family Leuciscidae; genus Gila; species Gila orcuttii. The sequence continues at coordinate 19,913,037 of JAPDVR010000024.1, read as the reverse complement.
GGAAGAGCTGAACGCAGGGATGCCCTTCACAATAGGTCAATTCACATTCAACCGAAGGGCCAGCTCTTTTACCAGGGTGCAAGAGCACCTGTTTTTTTTTTTCAGCCTTTTTCTTGGTTGCTTTTATAAACAGACAACCATTTATTTAACAGTAAACAGCCCTTTAAAAGAGACTAGTAGGCCTATAAGTAGGCCTAGTAAAAATTACCATTATGTAGAATACTCTTGTACTTCACTTTCACCATGTTCTAGTGTGGTGACTCTGACATGACAATGAACAAAGTAATTATGAAATTATGAAAATACAAAAATATATACTCTAATAAGTTATAAAAACATCTAACATGGCCACCACAAACGCATTTAATTTGCCTGCTAATTTTTGCCAGCCCTCTCTCCTGGCTTTTTCAGACTTTGAGGTGTTTCCATGGTGTTTTGATTAAACATTAAAATTCAGCATAAACTTCTACTATTAGTTCTTGCTCTGTTGCAGAGAAAAACTGAGCGTGCTCTTTGGCCAAGGTGAGCAGCCAATAGCAGCGTTGCTGATCAATGTTTCTACTATCGATACATATCTCCTTTTAAACCAGCGCATGAACGCACAATTATCTCAGATAACTCAATCCAGCTATACTAATCATAAATGGCAGGTGTGTTCAAAGAACCCAATTAGACAGATCATGATTAGCCCGATGATATCATCTTGGATGTCTCGTTTGATCTCGGATGTTTTAAGCAACGTACGAAGAACGGACCCCTGTATGTGTCAATCATTGCTTGGATGTAAATAAAGCCTAAATCATATTTGTTCATCATATAAAGCAATTGAATCTCTTCATAATACAGAAACTCTTTTGGGACTAGTTCCCTTTCGAAGGGAACTCAACAATACGTCAACGACGTTATGGGGGAACGCCTCAGGCGTGACAGGTGTCTGAAATCACTATCAAATCACGTCAATCATATTGACCGGCGACAGCCCGTGAATCATTAGCGTGAATGATTAACGTGTGACCTGGAAGTATAAAAGGGCGCCTTGCAAACATGACAAATCATCTCATCGTCTTCAGGGACTGTCTGTTTGAAAACGCTACTCAATGAAACGGTAAGAAAATTAAATGTACAGCACACGAGTGTGCTTTTCCTGCCTGGGAGAAGAGCACGCACGGGAGGTTCTCGAGGGAATCCTCTGTGTGAACTGTGAGCGTTTTTCTCTTAAAACGCTCCGCTCTCGTCTGGCCCTCTTCTCGAGTGAAGGGGGTTCAACGTCTGGTCCTCGTGGTCCCGCTCGTGCCGAGGCAGAGCGGTGACTTGCATCATGGGCTTCCAGATAGAGCTCGTCGATCATCTTGAGAGTGCTGTAAACCTCTCAGATGATTCGACGGCTGACGAGGGCGAACTGCAGGTCGATGATGAGGATTTTTCACCGACAGTTTCCTGCAGTTGCTGCTCTTCAGGACGAGCAGGAGATGGCTGAGGAGGTTTATAATCAGGTAGATCCTGAACCCTCTCAGCCACCCTGCCCCGTGTATGCAGGTCTGGTGGATGTTGTGGAGCGCGCCGCCAACAGGCTGTAGCTGCCATGGCAACGCGCTAGAGGAGAGACCGCTCGCGGTAGGCTCGGCGATCGGTTTCTCCCCGGCCATACACCACCAGCTCAGGTGAGCCTTCCATTCCTTCCTGATCTTCACACAGAGATCTAGAGGGCATGGAAGAGCCCATACTCTGCCAGTATTCACTGACATCAGCGGGTTAATTTCGCTGATGTTGAGGGGATCGCAGAGCATGGGTATGTGTCGATGCCGCCCATTTGACGAGTCGTTTGCGAACTATCTCGTGTCTGGGCAGACGTCGACACTGAGAGCTCCATTTCTGCCATCCAAACCGCTAAAGACAACAGCGCGTTTGAATGGCAGAGCATACACGGCAGCAGTTCAGGCTGGTGCTTCCCTGCACACCATGGCGGTGCTGCAGGCATACTAGGCCGACCTGCTGCAGGATCTCGACCAGGGGGCAGGGATGTCCCCTGAGGCGGTTACTGAGCCGCGCCGAACCACGGTTCTTGCGCTCCGGGCCACCAAACAGACTGCTGCCACGATCAGTCGGTCGATGGCGGCGATGGTGGCCACGGAGAGACAGCTTTGGTTAAACACTGGCCGACGTTGAGGAGAAAGAGAAGGCCTTTTTCCTCGATTCGTCGGTTTCGCCCTCTGAACTCTTTGGCCCCTCCGTGGAGGCGGTGCTTGGGAAGTTCAGGGAGGCGAAGGCGCGCTCAGCTGCTTTTAGGACCTGCATACCGCTGAGATCCGGTTCCACGCCCAGGCAGGCGGGAGGGCCTGGCCCTTCACGGTCTGAGGAGCCAGAGAGCCAGTGTCGCCTCTCGTGCGCCCCCTCCGTGGAGGAACAGGGCGCAGAAAAGGCGTGACTCCCGCAAGAAGAGGGATCTGAGGGAGGTTATCCAGCACAAGCGCATACAGCGTCGCTGATGGATAATCTCCCCGGAGGGCTTCATTAAAAAGAAATCCAGCCCTCTCCTCTCTTCTGACTCCCCAGACGTTCATTACATCAGGCCTGGGGCTGGGCCTGTGATAAGAACGATGTTCCAATGGCCCGCCTAGGCTTGGTTAGTAGAAACGCCTCTTTCAGGCATGTAAAGTGGGGACCCCAGGTTCATAAAGAACTATCTGGCGAGTCTTCACTCCTCATGCCGCAGGTGAGCTGACTGGTCTTTTCAAGAGTAAAATTTTGTGAATTAAAATTCCGAAATGTATCTCTCTACAGACCTCGTTCCCTGTATAGAGCTATGGGGTCATGTCATTTGCCATGTCATCAGGTAATAAGGTAAGAGAGTTTCCTGGATTATTAGGGCCCTGAAGTTCCCCATTAGGTGGCCTGAACGATAACTATGTTAGCCTTCGGGCTGTTAGCCACCTCAGGGTAGAGTAGTTGGTCTCTCTCTTAGAATTTGTTACTTAGAGTGTTGACTGACGCTAGAGCTTCAGATAGATCTTATGTCCAGCCCACGGGTCCGTTTGACTTCGACTGAGTATTTCGCCCCTTGAGCTCTGTTTGGGTTTTCATTAGGCTGAGCGATCTACAGCCTTTGTATGGAATAATACAGACTATATTCTTTAGTAAGGCTGTGGCTCCTCCGAGCCCTCAGATAGATCTATGCCTGCAGGCTGGCCCTCACCAGGGCCGCCTCTGTAGCTGGCCTAGGCTGTGCCAGGGATAATAAAGGCGCTCTGCTAAAAATTTAGCATTGCTTCCTCTGAACCTTCACTTTGTGAATGTAGGTTTCTAGCATCCCTGTATAAACAGCCTCCTCCCATGGGAGTCGTTAGGCCAAGGCCCGCCCCCTTCTCTGCATTCTGGGGTGACTAGAGTAATGCAGCGTGGTGCAGAGGATGGTTTGTAAGGACATGGTAGGCCTCAAACAGGCCTCCGTGGTATTTATGTCTTTATTGAGCAGGGTTAGGCCGTCTTTCGCTTCACGAAGAAGACTGGGTTTCCTGCCCGACCCTGCCATGCAGAACTGGCCTACGGATTTAGGCCGCCAGTTTAGGCTTCACTCACCTCGCTGAGCTACTGCTCGAGCACTAGGTTGTAGGTGGTTGGCTTTCATTCAAGCCCCACTCCCCTAGGTTGGGCACAGATAAATTTCTGTCACCCCTAGAGCCTCTGGCAGGCCCGCACACTGGTAACCTCAGGGTGAGGTATCCCCCTGTGATACAGGGTAGGTCTGAGCACTTCACTCCCAGTTCTGTTTTATCCTACCTCGCACCACTATGGCTCGGGTCGAGTATGAAGTGAGCTTCACTTCTTCTTTGGTCGAAGTACTCACCCCTGAAGCCAGAGCATTGCCCTGAGCTGACGCCCATGCATAGATGGTAGGCCCCTGACTAACTGGGGCCTCCGTTGAGGCAGAGTGGCGTATGTTGTACTCCCCTTGTTTTGAGGGTGCTAGCTTTCTTGCGGAGTACACTGCTATGGGCAATGTGATTAGGCACCAGGATGCTGTAGGCGCTGTGTAAACAGCTTTTCTGCCAACGAAGGCTGCGCCATTAGGTAGTAGGCCTCAGCAGGCCTCCTTGATTGGACAGCCCCCTAGAGGGCACTGTAGGCCAGCTCACTTTACGTGGTTGGCCTTGGTGGTTCGGGCAGTTGACTCACTGATGGGTAGTAGGCCTTTAAACAGGCCTCCTCGGAGGTGAGTCCCAACATTGTGGGACATACCTTATAGCGCTACTGGAAGCCCATTAGTAAATTATGCTTGTGTAGTATGGTTCCCAACAGTGTACTTTATGGCAGAATATGACTTGCTATTAGCTAGTAGGCCCGACCAGGCCTCCCTGATAGGCGAATCCCCAGCTGGCTGGCCTTAGCAGGCCACCTTATACTATCACCCGGACTCAGGGCTCGAAGCTACCAGTGGTTTTCAGGTAGTAGGCCACTCAGGCCTCCCTGAAGGTGAATTCCCACTTAAGATGGTTATCAGGTAGTAGGCCTCACCCGGCCGCCCTGAAGGCGAATTCCCACTTACGTTGGCTATCAGGTAGTAGGCCTCCCGGGGCCTCCCTGAATGTGAGCTCCCACATATTGTGGCTGTCAGGTAGTAGGCCGCACTGGGCCTCCCTGAATGTGAGCTCCCAAATATTTTGTCTATCAGGTAGTAGGCCTCACCAGGCCTCCCTGGAGGTGAGTTCCCACATGCTGTGATTATCAGGTAGTAGGCTCCTCCAGGCCTCCTTGAATGAGAACGGTCAGGTAGTAGGCCTCACCAGGCCTCCCTGAAGGTGAGTTCCCACATGCTGTGAATATCAGGTAGTAGGCTCCTCCAGGCCTCCTTGGATGAGTACGGTTGGGTAGTAGGCCTCACCAGGCCTCCCTGAAGGTGAGCTCCCCACATACTGTGGTTGTAAGGTAGCAGGCCTCACCGGGCCTCCCTGAAGGTGAGTTCCCACGTACTGTGGTTATCAGGTAGTAGGCCTCTTTTGGCCTCTCTGAAGGTGAGCACCCCACATACTGTGGTTTTCAGGTAGTAGGCCTCTCTGGGCCTCCCTGAAGGTGAGCACCCCACTTACTGTGGTTATCAGGTAGTAGGCCTCACGGGCCTCCCTGAAGGTGAATTCCCACTTACGTTGGCTATCAGGTAGTAGGCCTCTCCGGGCCTCCCTGTAACGTTCCCTAGTGGTGCTGGGTTTATGAAGCTAGTGGTCTCTTGCTATCAGTTTCAGCTAGCCTTAATAGGCAGCTTCTGAAGGCGAGCTTGCGCCCTGGCTCGGTAAAGTGTTCATTCTCTGCTATTGGTTCCCTCTCGGAACTTTTTCTGCCTACAGCCTGGTTCGCCTACCAGGCAGACCTGTGCTCCCCTCACCGAGGGTCTCTATGAGCATGCGGCTTCATGAGTCTGGTCAGACGGTCGTAGGCCTCTCGTGAGGCCTCCCAGTTAGATCAGCCCTTAGGCCTTCACAGGCCTCCTCAGTGGTTTGAAACACAGACACTGGGTTGATCCGTGGATCGAGTAGAGAAACTCCCCTCGCTAGCAAGGGTTGGAAAGCACTATGCTGAGTCATACTCTCCGGGATATCCCGTCTCTGAGATCCGGGCCGAGGGTTCACTGCCAGCTTCGCAGTCCCTCGGGTTGGATGCCTTACTTAAGGCTTTGTTGTCCAGAGGCTCTGTCTTCAGACAGACAGGATTTGGCCAGACTAAGTGTCTATGTACTGACGCCAGGTCAGGCCGTCCTGGTGGCATTTCGGGGTGAGTACGTTCCCCTGAATAGTGACTGGCTGGGGTTCCTTCGGGTTCCCTAGCCACATTCCCTAGAAGGGACCCCTTCTAATTGGAAGCTGTGGTTCCAGGCCCGGAGCCGGCCCAGGTAGACCTTTCATTTAACCATGTTTATGAAGGTTTTTCTGTGAGGCTGTAGCTTGGGCTATGACCGTAGGGAATGCTGTCACTGACAGCCCAGTGTGACCTGAGGGTGAGTGGTTCTAGCGTTTCATTTGAAGTTGCTGGTTCTGACAGTTGTCACTGCCACTTGGCATGCACTCCCCTTAGCATGGCGGAGTTGGTATATCGTTCCCCATAACATCGTTGACGTATTGCTGAGTTCCCTTCTAAAGGGAACGTCTCAGGTTACGACTGTAACCTATGTTCCCTGAGAACAGGGAACGAGACAATACGTCTCCCTGCCATGCCTCGGGGCTTGCCTACCGTACAGTCCCTTCAGACGATAAGTTGATTTGTCATGTTTGCAAGGCGCCCTTTTATACTTCCAGGTCGCACGTTAATCATTCACGCTAATGATTCACGGGCTGTCGCCGGTCAATATGATTGACGTGATTTGATAGTGATTTCAGACACCTGTCACGCCTGAGGCGTTCCCCCATAACGTCGTTGACGTATTGTCTCGTTCTCAGGGAACATAGGTTACAGTCATAACCTGAGACGTTTTGTGGCATGGTTAGGATTAAAGTCAGCATGAAATGGAAATGTACATTATCTGCTTTCCAAATGGATGTTATAGAACTTGTAAACAGTTAATTTGGATTGTCACGTTGCGTTTCAGGCAGGAAGACGAAGACGATCCAGTTCAGAAAACTCAAAGTTTAATTCCAATACCTCAGACAGGCAATGGCAAACACAACTAAATATAACGGTGATAGGACAAGGTGGGAAGGAATGGGTACAACTTATAAGGAAAGCACAAACAAGATAATGAAGGGTACACCGCTGATCTAGATGAACTAATGACGGTGACCATAGTAACGGTTAACACAAGGAAAACAGGAACTGAAGAAATGCAAACTAAAAGTCCATGAACTAAACAGAATATAATGGTGACATGGATATATTTGTTTTAACATTGCATGAAATGGAAGTTGTGATAGTCTTTTCTTCTCTATTATGACGTATATCAAAGTGAAACTGCTTCTTAAACAATAATAAATGTGTGGTGGGATTTGATTTTTGTCTGTGGAGAATTGATTGGATAGTTGTGTTTTGCTATTGGTGGATCTCATGTGAGTGACAGGTTATTGTACCGGCCTCACATCAGTAAACACATCATCAGAGAAGAGAAGAGGTGCTGCAAAGAGGGAGGAGGATTATGGGGAGGGGACATGGATTAAAATAATAATAACAACCATGTGCAAGGATAAATAATTTATAATAATTACTGCAATATTCCATAAAAATAACTACTATCAATTTTGATTTCATGGTGACTTTAATTTGACCTTGAATTGTTTAACTAAAATGTCATAACTGGATCGTCCAGTGAAAGCATCAGACTTTTCTCTGGTTACATATGCAAGACATCTCCAATCATTTAGTCTCATGTGATCTTTAATTATTGTGATTTAAGACAGAAGTAAGCATTGTCATTGACATTTACTTTCTTCTAAACCAACACCACCAACACTGAATGAACTATGACACTTCACTAAAGAACATCACAACTAAACTTTCTGATGAAACCGTCATTTTGACACTTTGTCACTTTTATAGTATGCGTCGTCTGTCAAACCTTGTGTCAATTTCAAGGTGAACGCTTTGAACTTTTCCGTAAAAAAGCTTGTGTAATCGCACAGGGCACATCACACCACATTTCTGTTCATGTTGTCGGCTTGTTATGACAAGAGCATCATTCAGCAAACACACTTGGCTATTATTCACAACGTTGATAGGGTGCACCTTAAAACTCTCACTAGAGTTTCAGCAGTGTTGCATCATAAAAAATCTTTTCACAATATTTTTTCCCATGTAGTTCAGGAACTTTGAAGCCTGGCATGTTAAGAGAACGTCCACTGAGAGGTGTTTGTCTACTTCAGGGATCCCAAAGTCTAACCTGAGGGCCATTAGATGGGTGGTGTACTTCATCAATTTCGTCAAATGGATTTTTCAGCCATACATTTTGAAAGTAAACAGTCATCGATGCATGACAGCCCTTTTCAGAGCTTCGTAACGGCTCATACTCAGCATCCTACTCTGCATGTTCAGTGATCTACTGATGCCTGAGATTGTATTCCTCGAGAACTGCAGGATACAGGATATTGCAGAGCAGATCATTTGCACAAGTCAACAAGGCGACGGAGATCACAATCTTTATCTGACCCAATTCTACACAGAATATTCCTGCTTTAAAGCACTATGGAAGAGGTCAGACATCTCATACAGTTAGATATACTTAGCATTATAAACAACAATGGAGACCCAGACAAGAGCAGAGAACACTGTACCATCCAACAACATACAATGCAAGCTTTTAAATCATTACAAAAAAAAATTATCATGGTTTTGCTGTAGTAACAGTAACTGGTTTTATGACAGAAATGTTATAGTTTCTTTTTACATGGCTCTCTGGAATACTTAACCCCGATTGGTTAAATGGTGACATTCCCACTCATCTGAGTCTTTCATTCCACACCACCGACACACACTTTCATACAAACGCAACCGGCGTTTCCGGTGTCTTAACCCGGTGTCTCAGTGGTTGATTGGAGTGAAATTATTTTGGATTTGGTTACCACTGACTTAAGACATTTGTCAAAGTATATTCTTTTATTTTCCACAGAAGAACCCTTTAACAAAAGTTGATCTTATTTTAAGGGTGTTCACACAACAACGATATGCTTAAAACGGAGAAGTTTTCATCACACAGACGACACCATTGTCAAAACGATCCCCTTCACACGAATCTGTGAAAACTAATAAAACCCCCTGTATTCTGCTGCCAGACCATTAGATGGCGATGAAACTGGGTCTGTGGTGGAGTAGTGAGTTTGACGTGATTAAATTTGATGTTCTGTGGCGTGCGGACTGGATTGAATCCATTCCTAGAATTTCCGAACAAATAGTTTTTTTGGGGTGCGGACTGATGGGGCAGTGAACCCGCGGTTACCCCGTGAGTCAGTCCTAGAGCTCCTCCTGTCCGATTTTAGGTGAAAATCGGGTCCATCGGAGACATCCAATAGATTTAGGCGTGCCAAAAGATCACCACAGACACAGTGTAAATGACCATGGGAAAATCTCAGAGTAAAACTGGGATTTGTGAAAAATATGATACACTGGTCTTTTGCCAGATGAGAAGTTTATCTATGTATCATCTTTTTACTCTTTTAATTAATTTTATAACTGTATCATATATATCTTTTATTTATTTTATAACTGTTTTAATTTTCCTTGCTTTTATTTTGTGATTATTTTAATTCCTTTCTGTAAAGTACTTTGAATTGCCATAGTGTATGAAATGTGCTATATAAATAAACTTGCCTTGTAATAAGTTATTTTATTTTGCAAGGATGTAAATGCATTTACATTGTTACAATTTTATATTTTAAACAAATGCTTTTCTTCAGTGGGACGAGTCCGGAGAGGCAAACAGATGTAACTGTGCAGCCCCGAAGTGGTTCTTGAACAGCTGGACTGCCTGGGGATGGAGTTTCCACTTTTCCCTGGGCCCCAGGCTGTCGTGAGGCCTAGTAGGCGGCACGATTGAGCAGGCCGTAAAATTAAATGGAATGAAGCGATCTCAGAAGACCTGACTCCAAGGAGGAGCTGGGCGAGCGAGTTGCGACATGCAAGGAAACTGTAGCGCAATGGTCTCAGTGTTTGTACAGACCAGTACAAGGTTGTTGAGCAGTGATGTCTCAAAGCAAGGTGTACTGCCAGCAACTCGAGGCAGTTGAAACAAGAGAAACAAGAAACAAGAAGAAACAAGGTCTGATCACGGGCTGAGGGTTTGGCGGCAGGCCAGGTGATTTTCACACGGAGCGTGCCGCTCTGCCACAGCCACCTCGGGACTCGGCCGTGAAGCCAGTGCTGAAGCGGTCATCATATGGATGAAGCCATTGTGGCTGCATCTGCCATATGCCCCAGGAGCCTCTGAAAAGGTTTCAGTGGGACCCTTTCTCACTTCTGAAAGCACCTTCCAAACACATTCCTGTTGTGAGGTGTGTTAAACCGAGTCCAGCTACTTACCGGAAAAAAAGATCCTCAGCCCGTGGGCGAGTTTACTTTTTTCTCAGTTGGCCTGAAGACCCGACTGGCTATGTAGCACTCAAAGGGTAGGATTTGTACTGAGACTTCGAACCCTCAAATGCAAAAACACATGATGGCCTGCGTTGCGGAGGACAGAGATCTGAAGGACGCGTCCTTCAGGTCGAACACTACAGACCAATCTCGGGGACGGAGTGCATCTCTGCTATAGCAACTTGAACGGAGGCTTGTACAGGAGACAGGGGGCTGAGGGGTCCAAGACTTTACAGGGTTGCACACCGCCAGTCTGGCCCTCTTGAGACTTAGGAACAGAGGAATTTGCTCTTTCTTTTGAGTCTGGTACCGCTGGATTCCGGGGAGCCAGCGACGGAACAGTAACCATCTGAAGAGCTTGTTCCCCCATCCCTGTTTGGCCTATGTCAGGGATACTTGGCCTTACGCTTGCCACCTGGATTGGCAGCGTCTGACACATGCTGGGCGGCCTGCCTGCGGCTGGCTCCATGCTGAGGCCTGGGTGGAAGCTGCTGCGGAGGCCCAGCAGGAGCAGGAGCAGGAGCGGCAGCAGGGGGACGCCCTTGGCGACGAGCAGGTGGAGGAACCGGCACTGGCAGCGGGGTGGAGGCAGCAGCGGGCCGCCGGAGCAGGATGTGTCGGATGGCCTCTGCGCTTGGTCGGCAGAGAACTGTTGGGCGCAGTTCTCCACCGCATCGCCGAACAGCCCAACCTGGGAAATTGGGGAGTCCAGGAACCGAACTTTGTCCGCATCCGCCATATCAACTAGGCTGAGCCAACGATGGCACTCCTGGACCACTAAAGTGGACATCGCCAGACCGATCGCGCACGCCAAAACGCTTGTGCCCCAGAGGGCGAGGTCGGTTGCAGTGCGGAGCTCACCTATGAGCGCACGGTCTGGGCTACCCTCGTGCATGTCCATGAGTGCCCTGGCCTAATAGACCTGTAGCAACGCCATGGCATGCAAAGAGGAGGCGGCTTGCCCACAGGCTTTGTAAGCTCTGCCCATCGGAACGGATGAGAACTCACAGGCCTTAGGGGGAGATGAGGATCCTCCTTCCAAAAGGCAGCGCCCACCGGACACAGGTGAACCTGTGTTGCTACAGGCCGTTCCACTGGAGGGATAGCCTCGTAACCCACTACCGCTCCTCCATCAAGGATAGTGAGGGGGGAGGAGCTACTCAGGCAGTTTCTGGCTGAGAAAGGTGCCGTCCACGACCTGGTAAGCTCTCCATACCCTTTGGGAAAGAAAGGCAATGGGGCGGTGAGAACCAGCGTGGCCCGCCCCGAGATACTACCAATCATCCAACCGAGACTGTTCGGGACACGGTGGAGGATTCCACTAGGAGGATTCTACTAGCTGACATTTCTGGATCTGGCTCGGGCAACGTTACACTCCCAGAGGGAGATAACGCAGCCGAGTCATTATTTCCAGAGGTCAGCTCATCCTCCGATGCTGCAATCGCCATCCTGTCCTCTGGAGGGGCCCCAAATGAAACAGATGGTCGGTCCATTACAGAGGGACCAGCGCGCTCAACGGGGGACTCCACTGGCTGCGGTGTGATATAGGAGTGAGGGGCCCACAGGGATTGGTTACTGGGCGGGGAAGCCTCACTATGATCCTCTGATCACCCATCCCACACGGTGCTGTAGCGTGGCGTGGTAATGGGGACTCCACCTTCACGCATGAAGGCGAGTCTCGATCTCAACACCACGATAGTCATGTTCTCGCAATGAGAACATGAACTATCCACAAAAGCTGCTTCAGCGTGCTGAATGAATATATATATAAATGGAATGACATCTTGAAAAACATGCAAATGCACCCGTTTTGCTCGCACCAGTGCCGGAGCACACAGGGGAATGACTGTGGCAACATTGAACAGTGAACTGAAACAGTGAAGCACTCACTTCTTTGCCCTCTAACCAACCGTCAACAAACACATAGAAATGATGCCTTTAGAACAGCAGTTGAGAGCTCAGAAGCTCGCAATCACCGCTGCACTCGCGCTGTAGAACCACCAGAGACATCGACACCGATCGGCTCCGAAGCGAAAGACAACTGGTGCGTGCATCCACTTCTGTATTTATACTCGTGCCGCGGGGCAGAGTGTGTGATGCAGATCTCGAACGCCAATGTGCATTGGCTCGTTTTAACAGTACTCGAAGATGACAGGCTCCCCAAGCATGATCCCAATCAGTCGACGCGTCGACTACGTCGAACGTGAGTGACTGAAAGGGAACCCTGGACTACTGTGTTTCATTAAAATCCAAAGCAAACTAAAGTAAATAATTCTTTGCAGGCTGGATTTAAGGACACAACATAATACTTTGACAGACTGTAAGAAACTATCTAAGTCAATTTGAGACCTTTAGTTTAGTTGTTGTGCAAACTATTGGAAAGTCTGGCTAGAAAACACTAAAACTCATTCCCAAGCCTTGAATCTTGACAGCATGATATTTCGTCATATATATAGAACAAAGCATACATCGTATATTAAGATAGTGATGATTGATGGGTAATCTCAGCACTGTTGTGGGAAACACTGCATTCATTCTCAGGGAATAACAACTTTATCTAAATAAAGGGACATTTTTAGTGACCTTGGATCAAGATCAAAACTTTTAGATACAACACTATCTACAAAATGAGGTAGTTAATCTTACTTTGAGGCTTGTTTCCCAGACAAAGATTAAACGACAGCTCAGAGCAAAAATGTGTTCAATGGATAGTCACCGATGGCAGGCCATAATTTAGTCACGGATTAGGTTTCATCCATGGACAGGACTTTATTCAGCTTCCCCTTTATATGAGCCATATTATGCCCGAAGGCTAGAACAGACTTGCCTGGATATGGCTGGGCACGTGTCCACTTCACCTTGATTCCCTGCACCATCTGGAGATTGCTCAATAACGTCTGTCTATGAATTGAGTGATCATTACAAATGCCAATCTAGTTAAACAGAGCTGGTACTGAAGCCGTTTTTTACAGGGAGAATATTATCAAATACCATATAAATATCTTTCATGTGTATTAAAACCATCTGAAATGTGTTAGGATTGTCCAGTTTGAGCATAATAATTTGCTTCATAAACCACATGTCCATCTGTGCCACCTGAAATTTTTAAAGAAATTAGACAACTGGTACATTTTCTGAAGAAATTATGCTAATGACTATGGCATTGCTATGCAGTTGCTAGGCTGATCTGAGTGCATTTCAGTGCATTGCTATGCTGTTACTAGGGTGGCTGCTTATTGGCCCAATCGCAAGAGCACAAAAACCTCAAAAAGTCTTTGTGATATTCTGGTCCCTACATATGGCTCAGTTGCTCAATGTTTTGCGCATGTTATCATCCATAACATGCCCAGTTGCTAAGAAAAGTACTACCAAATCTTTAAGTCTGGTTTATGTCATCTTTACGTTTCTGCACTAGTATAAAAGGCAAATCATTGGAGAAATCTCAAATACAAACACGGCAAAAAGCTTCTCTTGGCATCCATGCCAAGATCTACGTGACAGACGCTGCTCTTGTTCATTTCAAGGAGAGCAAAGAAACAACAACAATAAATAACAACAAAACCCCACTCTTACAATGTCAGACAGAGACAATTATGTTTTACCCAGTGGAAATCACTCAAAATTATGTTTAAGCACCACGTCCTTGGATGATGAGAGAGAAAGATTAATGTATGCAAATGTCTAGAGCAAATCTATTGACTTTTTGGTTACCAGGACAGTTTTGACTCTGAATGTTAACCTTTCAACTCTGATAAGGACAGTTTATACAAAGGAGAGCAAAATGTCTGGATATGCTACTTAGTCAGTCGGCATTCTGTAAACATTTTGATCTATCTCTTTTAAAGCAAAGTATTCTAAACAGTAGAAAGTATTCTTTGAAGCCAAAGTATCAATAATAACAACATAATAACATTCACAACATGTCAAGATACTGTACATTTATGAGATTAGATTCAATTTAGTCACACTTTGTGTGTGTGCTCTTCAGTTAAGATACATATAGTATTTTTATATAAGCAACAGGGTTATGAGAGCCTATGCTATACTGTAAATATTGTCAAGATATGGTCAATATATCCACTACAAGATGTATTCCAAGACACATAAACTAAGCTTAACGTTTGGCCTCTATGGGGGAGTGATATACACAGTAGCTCTAGGTAAAAAGGTGTTTAATGCGATAAATATGATTGGGTAACAAACTAATTTCTTCACATGATGCATATGAGATGCATTACAATGGTCAAATGTGAAGGGATGACTTTGAATAAACAAATACAAGTTTTTTTGCTTTCAAAAATATGATTACAATGTGTTGGTAAACTTCAAAAGATTTAAACTCAAATAAATATATGTAATTTATGAGGAACATCTTAAATGTGTTTGTTGCCTAAAAGTAACATTTGGCATTTAATGAAAAAGATACAGCAAACTCTTCAGAAAAGTCATGCATTAGTGCATCATTAGATTCTTAACCCATGTCTAAAAACTGCTTTAGTTGAACAGTATCTTTTGAAAACGTAACCGTACATGCTGTATTGAATCGAGTATTGTATTGAACCACTTTGATGCAATAAAGCAGAATGTCGTTTTGGCGCGGCTGAGTTTTTGTGCAAAGCTTTTCTTGAAATTCAGCTTTTCAGATCTCCTGTTAGCTTGTTAGCTAGGTGTTGAACATATACTCAATCAATTAAGATTTCAACCTTGAAATTGTTGTGTATCAAAACAAAACCTCCATTGAGCATCTTGTTGTGTCAAAGCCTGTAAATCAGGAAGAAATGAAAGAGAAACCAGCTTTTTCTGAGACCATTTGACCAGATTCCGAGAGGAGGTCACTAAAGTGGCGGACTTCAGTCAGCTATTTCAAAAGTGCCTAGATGAGGTTTTTGAAAATATGAAGGAGACCTTTAGAGACGACCAAATGCTGTGAGAACAGGCTGAAATCAAGCTAGAGGTCTAGGTTTGCAAGGACAGAATTAGAAAAGAAATGTTTCATATGGATCAGTCCTTTCAGGATTTCACAAACTTCCGATTGCAAGAATTAATGTAACTGTAACCGATCACCACATTATTTAGTTGTGGAAGAAACAATAATTATCTTATCAAATACAAGCCCAAACAAATATGAAAAATCAGATCCCAAAACAAACAGATGAATGTGTATTTAAATCTCCTGCTGCTAGTAGGGAATTATATAACATGAACAAAGATTAACCGGTTTGAACCATGACTTTAACACTCCGCAGGTTTCAAGTTTATATAGATTGCTGAAGAGAAGACATATTTTTGAAGGCTAAACCTGGAAGTTACAAAGTGGCTCAATAAAGTTAGGCAACCTGTGAAAAGACTGTTGAAGAATTGCGAAATGTGAAGTTCCACAGTCAAATGAAGATATACATGAGACGCATGAAGGCATGTGATGATGAAATCGTATTTCAAAAGAACAGTGAAGAAACTATGGAGCAGGGGTCTCCAACCCTGCTCCTGGAGAGCTACTGTCCTGCAGACTTCAGTTCCAACCCTGTTCCAACACACATGCCTGTAATTATCAAGTAACCCTGAACAGCTTGATTAGCTGGTCCAGGTGTGTTTGATTGGGGTTGGAGCAAAAATTTGCAGGACAGTAGCTCTCCAGGAGCAGGGTTGGAGACCCCTGCGAGGAACACACGGATATGACAAGAGACTCTTTATCTGGCCCAAACATGACGTTCCCAAGATTCATCCAAATGAGCTGCAACATCCCAGGTGGACCTCTAGATAAAACAACTGCTCACGCAACCCTATGGAAAGTGCAACCAGACCAAGCAATGAAACATTCTTTAGTAATCACTTCTTTCAGGGTTAGTTGACACTTTAAGTGCATTTCAAACCAGTCACAGGACACAAAGGGTGGCCTACATACTCATATGGTAGGGCAGCACAGTCTGCTTTCCATATGTGCTACACGTACTGTATGCTTTTATAATCTGCAAATCATTTGTAATTTGTAATTTGAATATAATCATTAATCATTATGTAAATGTACAGACACATTATGAAACATCACACCACTTTTGACGTTAGATCAGTCTAAGAACTTTGAAGGAAATTTCAGAGAATTTCTGGCTTGTGATATGTCTGAACGTGGTGATATCTTTCCCTTGATCTGTGTTAGTGGAAATAATCAAGTTTTGACGAGTATTTTTAATAGCGGTGAGCCCATCTTGAGAAGCTGCTGGAAAAGATTAAATTCTTGTTAACACAGAATATGAAATAAATCTTTGTCAGGGGGTTGACACCGAACAGAATTTCTTTCAGACTAACTTCTGTATGTGTCCGCTAAGGCAATTATTTCCTTCCCATGGATAATCCTTTGTCAATTAAAGTTTCCAATTAGATTGGGAAAAATAATTAACTATATAGGCTGACATTCATTAGCCAAGGTAAAAAGAGTAGCTGTCCCATGACTTTCACAGGGTATTATTTCAGGTGTTTGTTAATTAAACAGACATTTTACAAAGAGTTGTCACAAAGCCAAGAATAGCAATTGTAATTGATCAAACAGATTTTTAACTTTTCTGAAGGAAATGCAAGTGATGCTTGCCAGTGCAAAACTGCCACAATGGTGTGGTTTTATGGGTGTTCGACCAGGTGATTCTTGTGTTTTCTTTCTGTTCTGACTAAATGCATTCTGGGGCATCGCTACACAGTTAGTAGGGTAATTTCTGGGTAATTGATCCTTCGCAAAGACCCACCCCTCTTAGTGACTGTTGTCCAACAAGCCATGGCACTCTCACTCCACACAGCAGGGAAAATTACATCATAGAGCAAAGTGAACACTGACAACGCACCGAAAGACAAGACAGAGCAGGTTACTTTTGGTATGAAACAAAATCTCAGCTGTCCTTAAGTGTCACCGTCCCACAGGTGGGACGTTTGCCACTATATATTTAAAACAATAATATCTTAGTAAAAACCTAAAGTAATATTGATAAACTATATATCATTTGAAAGCTTAAAATCTCTAGTTTTCATATTTGGTGGCTGTTTTCTAAAATAAATTACAGAGGAGCAGTAATTTATCAATTTGCAACAAGAATATTTCATATTCATTAGGCGTGTTTAGGCTTTTATTTTGAAACAGCAATAAACATTAAAAATTATGAAAGATAATTTTCATGCCAAGAGTTCAAAAGATAACACCAATTCCATTTTATGAGAAAAAAAGGTCTGAAAATGTTTTAAATATAAAGAAAAATATTATGGATTCTTGATTTGTGATGCGGCTGCGAGCTATAACGCACATATGTAGTCTTTTTATGCATTTATTAGAGGTTGAATTCAAATCAAATACTGCCAAACCACCCATACTACTTCTGAATAGGATGTCTACTTCATAAATTGTATGAAAATTATGGAAATACATGGTTCAGATCACTCAAAACATATATGAAAATGGAGGCGCCCTTATATGGGCAGTAATGGAGTCTAGTGTTCACCTAGTGAAAAAGTTGGGTACTGCGCCCGAATAAAAATCTTGCTGAAAGGTCATTTTTTGAGATATCAACTAGTGATCGACCGATATTGATTTTTTATAACCGATACCGATACAGATTATTTACATGTTTATGTGCCCGATAACCGATATGCAGAACCGATATTTATTTACTGTTATACTTCTGTTTTTGACACAATTATTACAACACAAATTAACTGAACAAACCATTTTATTTATAACAATCACTCCCTCCTTGCATACAAAAAAAAAAACCCTTTATATTTATACACAAATAAATAGAGGGGTCTGTGGAGTAAGTCCTTTGATTTTTCCTCCTTTCAGTCATCTTAAAAAACTAAACAAAAGTGTTGAAAGTTAACACTCTTTCATGTTAAATTAAATCTTCAAATCACAATAAAAACATTTATATTATTACATTATATAATTTATATCTAAATTATACATATAATTTATAAGCATCAGCAGCAACAATGTTAACAAAAGGCAAGTAAATGTTAAAAGTCTAATGTTTTCATATGGAGAAAATAATTGACAGGGGACAGAGTCATATCACCTTTGCAGAAATGTAATTAATTTTAAACGGTTTTCGAAGGTTTATGTGCCGTTTACTAGGTTTAAACTAAAAGTGAGGAATAATTCACTGGGTAATATTAATTCACTGAATAATATTAGCTGGAATATAACATTGTCAGGAAAAGTAACAAACAAAACAGCATATACATCACTGCATTTTCCAACTAGTATGTTACTAATTATTAATAATATTTTTGTCGGTCTAGATCATGAAATGCTTTCTAACAAAGTGCTGTTTATCTATGCATTTACACAGAATGATAAGCTACTCAACCGCGATCGCGCGTGCAGATAATAAATAATTAATTTCCACAAAGCGGTATCATTTTAAAGCGAAATAATTGCCGTATATGTAGTAAATTATAATATAATCTAGGGTGTTTAAACAAGATCATCTTGTCAAAAGTTTCATTCAGTGGCCGTGCTTGAGCATTCCTGATCATCAACCCAGTGAGTGCTCAGCAATATGAACGAACCTTTTTTTCGAGACTAATGGTGAGTAAATACAACAGATAGAGAATTAAATTCAGCGCTTTTATTTTCAACATGCACTCATTCATGTCTGTTTTATTTAATTCATGTGAAGTTACGCCTTTATTGGGGCACAACATGACGGATTACGCAAGGTGACTCCATCAGTTCGTCTCAATTTTTTAGAACCAAGCTGCATAAATAAACTATATCAGGCATTTATGTCTCAAAACTCATTTCTGCATGTCTGTTATGTTAAATAAAGTTAAATAATTAAAGCAAAGTAAGTAGAACATATAATTTACAGTGCACAGAGTTGTTGTTGACTGATATCCTCAGACACGGGCTGCAATGGCGGAATTCTCAAAATGGCCACAAGATGGCGCCATTTATCGGCGAATCCGATATTACAAAACCGATACCCGATTATGGGAAAATGCTTAAAAATCGGTAAAAATATCGGTAAACCGATACATCGGTCGATCACTAATATCAACCTAAAATTTGGAACACAACTTGTTCAGATTTTTGGCTTTAATTTTCTTGCGGTTTTAGAGTAAAATATGTTTTGTAATATATATATTTAATATAAAATATTAATAATTATATTTTTACATTAAATAATTTCATAAATTTAAACTTATATAACTTTTTTTCTGTTTCATTTTTAATAATTTCTACACTTCTACAATAATCTGGAAAATGTCTGGAAAAAAACAAGACCAACCATAGGTCTATATTCCAAAGCATTCTTGAATTACAACCATTTAAGTTTGGATAATGATTTTTTTGTCTATGCGAAAAAACTTTTTTTTATGAAATTCAAACAATAAAAAACATTTTGTGGCTCTTTAATGTGTCGTGACAGATCGCTGTAGCGCCTCAATTCAAGCAGCATGTGAACCGATCATCTCTTACTCTTCACTGTTATAGCACAAAATAAATTGTTTCAACATACACACCATTTTTCAAGTTCAATTCCACTGACTTTAATCTACTAACTCTAAAAATGTCTGGTTTGTTTTTCAAACAAAATGGTGTATTTGGCATTATGATTGGTCAGATTGCCTGTAAATCAAACTCCCAGCGGAGGGTAAATTGATACACCATTGGAAATGTGTGGCTAGATGGTCATTAGATTGATAGGGTGTAGTGTAGAAAGATTTCCTGGGTAATTGCTAAAATCTTCAAAATGGTTGTTAAAGTATTGCTAGCCAGTTGCTAGAGTGATCTAGGTGTTTGCTACGGTGTTCAGGGTGGTTTCTAGAATTTTCTGGGTACTTGCTAGTGTGGCAATAAGCGGTACAGGATGCAACTCTATCTTATGGTGATAATTGTCGACTACGCCACCCTGAATAAATCAGGGAATATCAAAATAACCTGGCAGTTTGCACTAGGTCACACAGGTTCGTGTGTGCCAGAAAGGTCAGAGACACAAGTACCAATAATTTATAAATGGTCTTTATTGACATACAACAATAGTTAAAAATAGAAGTTTCTTTAAAAAGGGCGCACAGCGCTACATATACAAAATGACGAGTCACAAGCAAGGTAATACAAATGGCAGTATATAATGGCAACACCAGCACAGTCCTCTACCCACGAGGGTAGGAGGAACTGCAAGAAGGAACTCTAAAATTTAATTCACAAATCAGACACACAAAATATGAATTCATACCAATCCACCAGGCTGAGTCTGCCGGCGGAAGGACCACTTAATGGCTTTTCCAAAAGCGCAATCCTACTCACGCACACACGTCACCGTGCACTAGATCACACACACAGGCTCTCCAAAAAGTGTCACCCACTGCAACACCACCACTATCACCATGCACGAGAAGGTCCTTCCGCCTGGCCACCTCAGTTCCTGAGAAAACAAATACACTTGAGTTTAATAAAACCCCCAAATAACCAAAGAAAATATCACAAACAAGAGAAAATAAAAAAATATGCAACAATCAAGGTCGATAATGACACACCCATTTAGATGACAGCAAAATCTAACATACACACAGATGAACTAAGGAAAATAAATACAGAAAAATCAAGCTGATGCAGCACACACACACTGGTTCTCATACAATTGACAGTCAGTTATAACTTTGCGATCACTCTAAAAGGAAAAGGAAGTAGACGATACAATCCTGCTGCTGGTCCACGGGAGCGATCGCAGCGTAGACACGTGGTTCTCAAACGCACTCAGGTTATACTAAGCGCAATTCACTGCAAAAACAGGAGGAAGCTCGTGCTGAAGACGAGAGCGAAGAACGGTCCGGAGGATGAGAGAGAAGACCCACGCCTTAAAGAAAGCGAGATGTTACTAATGCTCTTTTACTACAATTTCCATCCATCTTACATAACACTTACCACAAGAGAATATTCCTCACATATAATTCCCTCTGGCTACTGTTTACAGCAATCATCAAGACCGCCGATTAACTGGGGTACAGGAAGCAACACATTAATAGTAACATAGCGACCCACTATTACCGCACCCCAGTACTCAATACAGAGACAGAACATACCTGAAGGGTGAACAGACACTCACTCTGAACTGATAAAGTGCACCGTCGGAAAAGTGCTGATGGACAGCTACAATTTGAAGGGATGACAACACATCAGCAGTGTTCTAAACACCTGATCTAAACCAGACGCTATCAACACATACCTGAGACTCGAGTGAATGACGCACACGGGGCGGAGCAAAGACGTGACGCATCTCCGGATACAGCCAACCCGCATTAAATAGATCATACTCTCCCCTGATAGGACACCACAACTGTCAATCACTTAACTGATTATCACAATCCACCCTAGCCTTTTGTATCGTCGTCCCGACGATAGACCACTAGCCCATGACGGCTACACAATGAGAAACGAGTGATACACAAGTCCTCTGCCATGACGGCTATACAACAAGAAACGAATGAGACACTTGCCACAAGTTCTCTGCCTTGACGGCTACACAACGAGAAAACCGAATGAGGCACTTGCTACAAGTTCGCTGCCTTGATGGCTATACAACGAGAAACGAGTGATGCACAAGTTCTCTGCCATGACGGCTACACAACAAGAAACAAATGAGACACTTGCTACAAGTTCTCTGCCTTGACGGCTATACAACGAGAAATGAGCAATGCACAAGTTCTCTGCCATGACGGCTACACAACAAGAAACAAATGAGACTCTTGCTACAAGTTCTCTGCCTTGACGGCTATACAACGAGAAACGAGTGCTGCACTAGTTCTCTGCCATGACGGCTACATAACAAGAAACAAATGAGACTGTCCATTCCACGACCAAGCTGCGGCCCTGCAGCTTAGCGGGCAGCACTTTTCCGACGGTTGTTCAAACTGAAACTGCCCACCTCTTAATGGAGCTAAATCTGCACGAGCCGGCAGAACCCGAGAAGGTCTACGCTCCCCTTCACAATCCCTGGCAAAATGGCCAGGCCACTGACACCGTCTGTAAATAATTTGATTAACCTGTGGCGATCGAACACGTGACTGAAGATTTTGAAGTTGGACTATACCTTGGGTAAGTCGATTCAATTGTTGTTGGATTCTCAACATGTCTTGCAGTTCATTCAGCTCTGAGGTCGCTAGAACACCATTAGCCCCTGTATGCTGTTGCCCCTGTACCCCATACAGATCACGAAACGCCTTAATTCTATTTGGGTCCCCCCTCTCATCCTCTGACCAATACCGAATCTCCTCCCCTACCTCTTGCTGAAGCTTTTCATTACCTGCTTTTAATTGTGCTACCAATTCATGCAATTCATCTTCCATAGCTGCGAGCCACACAATCACTTACCACCCGGAAGAAACTACTCACGGATTACACCTACGCTTTGCAACAGGATCGCCACCGTCTACTTCCTGCCACAAACACAAAGAATAGAAGAAAGAGGAAAAACAAAAAAAACACTTCCCCCCAACAAATTTTTTTTTTTATTATTATTATTTTTTTTTTTTTTTAAAACACTCACGTCTCTGCCTTAAACAACTGACACACGATCCTGCTGACTACGCCAAATGTGGCAATAAGCGGTACAGGATGCAACTCTATCTTATGGTGATAATTGTCGACTACGCCACCCTGAATAAATCAGGGAATATCAAAATAACCTGGCAGTTTGCACTAGGTCACACAGGTTCGTGTGTGCCAGAAAGGTCAGAGACACAAGTACCAATAATTTATAAATGGTCTTTATTGACATACAAAAATAGTTAAAAATAGTAGTTTCTTTAAAAAGGGCGCACAGCGCCACATATACAAAATGACGAGTCACAAGCAAGGTAATACAAATGGCAGTATATAATGGCAACACCAGCACAGTCCTCTACCCACGAGGGTAGGAGGAACTGCAAGAAGGAACTCTAAAATTTAATTCACAAATCAGTCAAACACAAAATAAGAATTCATACCAATCCACCAGGCTGAGTCTGCCGGCGGAAGGACCACTTAATGGCTTTTCCAAAAGCGCAATCCTACTCACGCACACACGTCACCGTGCACTAGATCACACACACAGGCACTCCAAAAAGTGTCACCCACTGCAACACCACCACTATCACCATGCACGAGAAGGTCCTTCCGCCTGGCCACCTCAGTTCCTGAGAAAACAAATACACTTGAGTTTAATAAAACCCCCAAATAACCACAGAAAATATCACAAACAAGAGAAAATAAAAATATGCAACAATCAAGGTCGATAATGACACACCCATTTAGATGACAGCAAAATCTAACATACACACAGCTGAACTAAGGAAAATAAATACAGAAAAATCAAGCTGATGCAGCACACACACACTGGTTCTCGTACAATTGACAGTCAGTTATAACTTTGCGATCACTCTAAAAGGAAAAGGAAGTAGACGATACAATCCTGCTGCTGGCCCACAGCGCGATCGCAGCGTAGACGCGTGGTTCTCAAACGCACTCAGGTTATACTAAGCGCAATTCACTGCAAAAACAGGAGGAAGCTCGTGCTGAAGACGAGAGCGAAGAACGGTCCGGAGGATGAGAGAGAAGACCCACGCCTTAAAGAAAGCGAGATGTTACTAATGCTCTTTTACTACAATTTCCATCCGTCTTACATAACACTTACCACAAGAGAATATTCCTCACATATAATTCCCTCTGGCTACTGTTTACAGCAATCATCAAGACCGCCGATGTACAGGAAGCAACACATTAATAGTAACATAGCGACCCACTATTACCGCACCCCAGTACTCAATACAGAGACAGAACATACCTGAAGGGTGAACAGACACTCACTCTGAACTGATAACGTGCACCGTCGGAAAAGTGCTGATGGACAGCTACAATTTGAAGGGATGACAACACATCAGCAGTGTTCTAAACACCTGATCTAAACCAGACGCTATCAACACATACCTGAGACTCGAGTGAATGACGCACACAGGGCGGAGCAAAGACGTGACGCATCTCCGGATACAGCCAAACCGCATTAAATAGATCATACTTTCCCCTGATAGGACACCACAACTGTAAATCACTTAACTGATTATGTCACACTAGGTAGTTGGCAGGGTGGTATTAGCCCAGTGTTGTTCAATCCTGATCCTGGAGTGACACCTTCCAGCAAGCTCCAACCACAATTAAACACATTTGAACCAGCTAATCAAGGTATTCAGGGTCATTAGAATCTCCTGGATAGTTGCTAGTGTGTTGCTAGGATTATCTGGGTAGTGGTCACTGATGCACTATTAGATGCTAGAGTATTCTAGCTGGTGGCTACAGTTATCTGGGTGAATGCTAAGGTGTTGCATTTTCTGGAAGGTAGAATATCTGGGGGGCTTACTGCTGTTGGGTACTTGCTAGGGTTTTTCTACTATAATGCTAAGTGGTTGCTATGTTTTTTCTCGGTGGTCGCTTGGATTTCTTGGACCCAAAAGCATTGTAAACCTATGTAGATCGTGAAACCATTGCCACCAATGGTCTCTACGATCAACTTGGCTCACAATGCTTTTAGGAAATGCAGCCCTGGGTAGTTGCTAGGGGGTTGGTAGCGTGGTACTAGATGGTCACTGCATGTTCGGATGGTGGCTAGGGTGTTGCTAGGATTTTAAGGGTGGTTACTAGGACGTTGGTAAAGTTGATAATGTTGATAGAGGTTACTGAGGCATTGTGGTTTATGGTTTGTAGATTGTTGCTAAGATTTTTTTTGAGGGTTCGCTGGAATATTTGAGGTGAATACCAGGGTGTTGCTGGATGGTTACTAGGGTTTTTCAATACTATAATGCTAACTATGAGCAACAGTAATATAGATGCGCCAAGAGTGCTTTTTTATTTTATTTTTATGTGCTCTGAACATTTCAGTACGTTGTTCTTGCTCGGTACAATTCTGAAGGTCATCACACCCTGAGACGTGCCTGCTCACTAATTGGCTTTCTCCATTGTTTTAATTGCCTGTCTTCATCTCAGGCAGCCAAAAATGGAGAATTCTCAGACCTTTTTTCTGTCATCATCATAAAAGCGCACAACTTCACGCTTGGCTGTTTGACATAAATGGAATACATTTAGCTGGAACAGTTCTTCTATTGATGACACACCAACTGGGCTGCAGTGCTTTTCCCTAAGATGAACTAGGATCTCGGAGGGTCATGCATTTCATGCAAACAATGAAGAAATATCAGAAGCGGATGTGGACAGAATTTATCCTTGAAGAGGTTGGTGGAATACAAATATGTAAACTTGAAGTCTGCAACTGCTGAACTTCACACATTCTGTGGCATGTGTTTGCCGAAAGGAAGATGGGTAAGAGACTTGTGTCTGAAAATATTTAAAGTTTGGTCCGAGATAAAACACAGGCCTAACCTCAACTGAAAAGCAGGGGGCGGACAGGCAGGAGAGATAAATGCATACAAACTGCTCTTGAAGATCAGATCTACAAAAGACAATTTTTTTTATAAGTTGACAGACTTCCCTTCCTAAAGTTTGCAAAGCATATGAATCCAATCTCAGACTTCTTTGACTTGAATTTGTCTTGTGACTGTAAATATTTGAGTAGCATTGACCCCATGCAACAAGGTTGTTTTGAAGCAGGGTTGTGCGTTATTGAGAATTGAATTGAGAATGTGTTCTACATTTCATTTCAGTGCCTGACATGTAATAGCAATGGAAATAAATACATTTTTTTACATTACCATTATTATAATTTTTATTTAAAAGTTTTCTTTTTTTAAATCTACTTTAAAATCTACATTTTATGGACCATGGGGGAAGAATGCTTTTCCAAAATGTTAAAATGGAATTAATATATTCAATAATCAATAGAATAAATGTATGATGTACACTTATTTTTAAGTGAAAAAAAAAAAATCTTTTTAAGAAAAACTTGGTTGAGAAAACTTATTTAAAAAATATTTATTTATTTGTTTGTCCATCTGTCGGTCCATCCATCCATCCATCCGTCAGCACTCCAGTCACGCATCTACCAATCACATGAATCCAAGGGCTAACGGATAGCTTTTGGTACCCAAACAATTTACCAGATATTACAGACCTCCTTAAATGCAATAATCGTTTGGTTGTGGGTGGTAGGGTCTGAGGTCAGGATCCTACACATGCACATCTTAAATGTCACACCAAACCCTCAATAAGAGTCATGTGCTATCCTCTGTTAGCCATGTTTTACGAGTAAAACCATGTGTGCAGCAGTGGTCGTACAAAGGGAACTCATAAGGAAGAACATTATTTGAATGCATTTGAAAAACAGAACTGCTCTCTAATTTTTCAATTAAACTAAGTGTAGGGTTAGAGGCCGTTATGAGCATTTTTGGCTAGGAAAGTAAGGCAGGTCTCTTGCCAGGTTTAGCTGTGGCCACTTCTACTGTATGTGCTCTGGGATTAATTGAAATTTAGAGTTTTGTGGGTTTTGGCACCTTGAAACATGATGACTGACAGAGTAAATCTATCTTAATACATATAAACTGCATGATTAGTTCATTAAAATGCTCTGTTAAAGCAAAGTCAAAAAGCAAAATCATTCACACGAGTTGCTTTTCTCCTATACATCAATGGATATTGAGGTCAGAGATTTATAAACCCCATTTTTTTAAAGGAAGAAAATACATCCCATCTGGATGCTATTTATTTACAAAGAATGGGAAAGCGTTCAATTGAGCTAAAGTGAAATTTCGGTCTATATTCAGGCTTAAGTGCAGACAGTTGGCACCTCAAATCTTTTTAAACACCATTATGTGGCCTAGAAAGAACTATGTTGTAAGACTGCCATGAACTCATTTTCAGTTTAATTCAAGGGAAACGCTTTAAGAGATAAGAGGATGGCGAAATATAAGAAGATTGATTAAATTTGAAAGCGGTCATACATCTTCCGTCTCCATGGGTCCATAACAAACAATGCCCTTGGGTTTCAACTTTTATCTGTTTTCAATACCTTTAAGAAGATAATATACATTTGCATTGAGAAAGTGAATTTTTTTTTTTTTCTTTCTTAAATTAAAAATTATTTCTATGGTTCAGACTGGTATTGATTGTACAGCCACCTGCATTTGCATGTGATATCTTTCAAACACAAATATTTTGTAGTCACAAATAACCA
The DNA here is from genome assembly GCA_026230005.1 of Gila orcuttii. Classification (NCBI taxonomy): domain Eukaryota; kingdom Metazoa; phylum Chordata; class Actinopteri; order Cypriniformes; family Leuciscidae; genus Gila; species Gila orcuttii. The sequence goes on along the minus strand of JAPDVR010000024.1, from coordinate 19,885,861 downwards.
TGTGCCCTAGACAGGGCAACAGTGAATTAATACAGAATGACAGAGCATGTAAATGCATGTTTTATTCTCGGTATAGTCACATTAATCTGTGCGCTGCAACTTGAGTGAATTATGGGGTCTTTCATTAACAATAAATATATGAGGAATGTTTTTTTTATTATTTTATTTGAACAAAATGTAATCAAGTATTTTTTTGCACATTTAATGCATTGTACATTTTGTGCATATGATTGTAATCAGCTGAATTATTGCTGTAATCAAAGGAATTGTTGAAATATATTTGGCCAGTTATTTACCAATCCAAACTTTAAAATAAGACGTGACACTTGTGGCTAAGTGTGAGGTTATATGATCTGTAGTTCTACGTTAAAGCTGTGGAACTATGCATACAGACTCTATTGTAATTATTTTTGCAAGGTTACATTATGTTAACAATAAAACAATTCCCCTCAATATATTTGTGACAAACAGTGTAACAATGTTTTGTGTTATAAGCATCTATTTTTTAGTAAACTGATACTTTCATTGAAAAAAAATCACTGTCATTTACCCTTTTATTATTTAATTTAATGAAATACAATGTTAATTTCTATGCATTTGGAATAAGCCTACTATAGAAAATACTTTTAATTTGAGCTCATTTCACTCAGTGTTTGCTGGATTAATCACTAATAAAAGACAATCAAAAACAACAACAACAACAACAACAACTAAACTCAGTTGAAAAGACTTTCCGAGTTTCCATTTCTCTAGCTATTATCACTTTTTTTCCTGCAATGTCCCGCTGCTGAAGAACAGCAGAACGCAGGAGAAGAACACATCATCAGAGTGAGAAAAGCACAGAGTGAACCAGAGGAGGTGGAAGGTGAAGGTACATACTGACCATCTCCAGTGTGACACCTGTGCATTGCTCTGATGGATGAAGGCATGTTAGACCCTCTGGATTTAATACAGTTCTTAGTAACCTTATTCTCCACTGGAGATGATGTTGTTCTCAGCAGGCTGGATGGCACTTTGGGGAAAAAAAAGTGTGTGGGTTTTGAGTCTTGGTAATTTCTGTCTAAAATGGCATCTCTCTTGTAAGAAAGTTAAACTTGACAGAGGTCCACTTCACAGAACTTGGTATACTGAAGCAAGACTGGATAAAGACAATTTCACAATTTCAACATTAACCTGGTACCAAACCCTAACTAGTCATGTGAAAAAAGAAAGGACACCCTAATGAATTCTATGGTTATACATATCAGGGCATAATACAAAACAAACAAATAATCTGGTCCTTGGCAGGTCTTAAAATCAGGTAAATATAACCCCAGAACAACAAAACATTAAATATTACACTGTGTCGTTATTTATTTAACAGAAACTAGGCTAACATGGAGAAGCCATGGGTGACAAACCCAAGACCCTTACTGTTTCCATAGGAATTAAGTTGGTAAGTAGCGGTCACACGCTGCTAATCAAAAGCCTTTGATTAATTGATCATCAGCAAGTTTGATCAGCTCTATAAAAGCAGAAGTTTTTCTGTTTGCTGATCTGGAGCATTCAGGTGCGCGTTAACACAATGCCAAGGAGGAAGGACATCAGCAATGATAGAGAAGCAATTGTTGCTGCCACCAATTTGGGAAGGGTTATACAGCCATTTTCCAAACAATCTGAAGTCCATCATTCTACAGTGAATAAGATTATTCACAAGTGGAAAACATTCTAGACAGCTGCCAATCTTCCCAAGAATGGACGGCCCAGCAAATTCAGCCCGAGGTCAGACTGTGCAATGCTCAGAGAAACTGCAAAAAACTCAAGAGCTACATCTCAGACTCTACAGGCCTCAGTTGGCATGTCAAATGGTAAAGTTCATGGCAGTACAATTAGAAAAAGACTGCACAAGTATGGCATGTTTGAAAGGGATGCCAGGAGAAAGCGTGTTCTCTCTAAAAAGAACATGGCAGCATGGCTGAGGTTTGCAAAGGTGCATCTGAACAATAACAAAACTTCTGGAACAATGTATTTTCGACAGACGATACCAAAGTGGAGATGTTTGACCATAATGCACAGTGCAAAGTTAGGCAAAAACTAAACAACTCATACCAACTGTCCATCACGCTGGTGGAGGGATGATGATTTGGGCTTGTTTTGCAGCCACAGGACCTGGGCAACTTGCAGTCATTGAGTCGACCATGAACTCCTCTGTATACCAAAGTATTCTAGGGTCAAATTTGAGGCCATCTGTCCGACAGCTAAAGCTTGGGCGAAATTGAGTCATTCAACATGAAAATGATCACAAGCACACCAGCAAATCTACAACAGAATGGCTGAAAAGGACGAGAATCAAGGTGTTGCAAAGTCCACCTCAACCCAATTGAAATGCTGTGGCAGGACCTGAAGAGAGCTGTGCATAAACAAATGCTTGCAAACCCCAATGAACTGAAACAACATTGTAAAGAATAGCCAAAAATCCTCCATACCGATGTCAGAGACTGAGAAAGTCATATAGAAAATTATTACTTCAAGTTATTACTGCTAAAAGTGGCTCTACAAGCAACTGAATCGTATTTAGTTTGTCACCCATGGCTTCTCCATTTTGGCTTTATTTTTGTTAAATAAATAATAACACTGTAATATGTAATGTGTTTTTGTTAATCTGAGGTTGTATTTACTTAAAGCTGCAGTCCGTAATTGTTCCTCTTTGTCACCATCTCTGTTCGAAACTTGCAATTGCAGTTATTCGCGGAATTATCAACTTTGCATGGTTTGTGCCCCAGCACGGCTTAATCCAATGTTTTGAGGAGAATGTGCGGCTATCCGTTACCGCGCCGGTGTGTATACTGTCATTCGGAATCACAGATTCTACTTTTTGGAAGTATGACCAACATAAGAATTTTCACTGGAAAATGTCATCTGAACAAGTAAGTTACATCCACTTGTTCTGACCAACTAAGAGATAAAAAGCATTGCAGTAAATCACGCTGATTAAATCTAACGATCGCTTATCATATTACGTCAAACCATGCAAATGATACTTTGTTCTCAAGCTGTTAATGTTAACAACATCAGCATTGCGTGACTACCTGAATGCCCTCCTGATATTTATCCTTGTTTTCGCATTGGCCCGGTTGCAGTCTCTTTTTTTCTGTAGCCACTCCAAAGTCCGAAGTCTTTTGCATTTTACAACGGGTTGTTTGAAACTTTCTGGATCCGCCATCAAATTGATAAGTTTAATTATATCAAGTGCTGTGATAAAAGGCTATAAATCTCCACCTCCAACATTCTCACACGCAATATAGCCAACTAGCCGAGACACCTTCTTTATGTGTACAGATGTGAAGTAATGACGCAAATACATGCTCGAATTTCCCGCGGAAACCCACCAGTACCACTGGAATTAAAAACATTATTATAAGCTTACCGTTTTGAATCGAGCTAAGGCAAGCTAATAGTTTTGAACACTGACTGGTTAGGTATTTGCTCAAAAATTTATTTTGGATAATTTTTTAACCCAAAAAAGTTACCGACTGCTGCTTTAAGTTTAAGACCTGCTAACAAACCAGATGATTTTTAAACATGGTGTTCTTTCTTTTTCACATGACTGTATATTCTTAGAAGGTGATTACAGTATTTATTAGAGTATGAACAGTCCTTAAATATTCATATATTAATGACTATTCCAGTATATTCAAATACAACAGCATGTTAAATATCAAGGGGCAGCGCTACATTTTTCACTGTGAATATTATTCATTTGTTATTCAGCAACCACTCGAGATAAAAAAAAAATAACATAACTATATGAGAAAATCTGGTCCGCATTCATTGGCTGTTCTACATGGAAGAAAGATACATTTTGCCTCGGGCATTCACACATATGCATAATTGCCTTGAGGAGCAACACACATTTGTGTGTGCATGTTGAGGATTAGGCAGTCATGTGAGGCGCCTTTTTGTAGCGCCCGCTTATAACACTGGCCTCTCTTGGCCTTTGGAATACACAGCCCACTGTGTTTAAAATCACATTTTTAACTTTTTAACATTCAGCTTCTGTGAACAAGAGTAACAAATCAGAGAGCAGGACAACATTGTTATGCCAAGGATTTTCTTGGTGAACAATTTATCCGAAGATTATTGCTCTTTAGAAGTTTCATTCTATTTGAAGCCATTATTCATTTCTTAAGACTGTGTGAATTACCAGTGTGGCCCAGTGTTAGGAACAATTATAAATCAACCTGTTATCTCCAAATTGAATTACATTTGTTTTCACTCTTATGTGGTGAACACATATCTTGGAAAGCATTTTTCCAGACTGTTTGGGGGCACAGTGTTAAATCACTGCAGTTTCCCTTTTGCAGAGACCTCCAAGCTTGCAATGCAAAGATAATAAAATAGTTCCTCTTGAGATACTGAAAGGGCTTTAGATTTTAAGAGGCCAGCAGGTTTGCCGTATATGGTTATGAATAATAAATTGCTGCAGTTTTATGTTCGCACTGAGATGCAAGGATTTGTGCAATAAAAAGTGTTCATTATCAGAATATTTTAGATAAACAACAACACACTAATTTAGCCTCAGGAACAAAGCAATGGGCATCTAGAGGAATCTACAGGTGAGAGCACAGAATACAAGAGTACTGTAAATATTTACGTACTATTTACCTCCTGTTTAACTCCACATGGAAAACACAATAAACTCTTGGTGAAATTTGTCATACTTATTGGGCTCTGACACTCAAACTATATAGCGCCACCAATTGCTCAAAAGTCACAAATGAAATTTCTCTGCCAAGTTGAATGGCCATCAGTGATCAAAGAGAAGGTGGACCTGGGTGTGAATCTGGGCCCCATCACCAAAGAAGAAATAAAGAAAGCTACCCAGAAGATCAAGAGTGGGAAAGCACCTGGACCCAACAACATTTCACCAGAAGCCCTGAAATCAGACCTTGGAACTACAGCAGACATAATCTGCTTAAGCTACATAATCAAGCTTCCCAATAAAGATAATGTCTCGGTTACGCATGTAACCCCCGTTCCCTGAAGGAGGGAATGGAGACGTAGTCGACACGTCGACTGATTGGGATCACGCAAGGGAGCCTGTCATCTTCGAGGACTGTTAACCTGTTAACCGTTGCCAGAGCGTCGGCGCACTGAAGCGTTTTTTTATTTATTTAGTTCAAATTTACTATCAGATTTAATGTTATACCTTGACAAACTATACATCATTAAAAAGATATAAGACTCAAGATTCAGTATTTGACCACTATTGTATTCTGAGAAACTTATAGTGACAGTTATGTCTTAATTTGTGTCAGGAGTTATGAAATGAAAAAATGAGTCGATACCTTTAATATGAATTATGAGCGTCAGCTGGTCCATTCATAAAAAACACTCCGTGCTGTCGTCATGACAGCGATTCACAAAACAACGTCCCTCGGGGCTTTAGCTCAAAAATGTGCAGACTTGGAGAAATATTGATATATTCTCATAGATTCACATCATATTTCTATAGACAGGAATAATATTTATTGAATTTATACCCAAATGCGTCGATGTAATCATTATGATCGCTTCTTACTGAGATGTGCTTTGTTTTCAATTCATACCAATAGCCTGAGGGCGCTATATGCACAATAATAGTCCATATATGGATCATGAAGAAGACCCATAGTCATGTGACATTCCAGACGTCACTGATACATACAGTAGCTGACAGAGATCGCTGTAACATGCAGATAAAGATGTTTTGAAGACAATAAACATGATTGCAATGATATTTGAGTTACCTGTGTTCTTCAAGCCATGCCAGGTATTTCATAATAATAGATTATATTTATAATGTAATGCTAATCGATATAGATTTCATCATCGTGCAGAACACTATAAATACATTTTCTGTCGGATTTTTTTTTATCTGAAGCCAAATTAGATCACAGAAGATTATTTAAAACACTCGACTTGCGTTATGAAGTAAGTTTGGAGCACAAACATGGTTTTAATCTCATAAATGGTCGTGTATTGATGGTGTGCTAAGCTAACATGCTAGCTAGCCCAGGTGCACCTGCCACCAGCAGTTATTGTTTTATGATTTTTTTTCTAAATAGGAATGCTTACTGAAATGTTTCAGTGCATTTGATACCAGTTTCAAATATTTAGTGACAACTTTGATAAAAAGAAATTAGGGTTTGAAACCCTATGAATAGCCTGTGAATAGCCAGTCGTTAGTAGCTATAATACAGACAAAATAAATGCATATTTAGAGCCATAACCAGTCTGGAGAGGTGTGAATGTGTGCAGGGGAGACTGACACTGAATGGGGCTCGTTTGCACCACAAAATAATAGAGACAATAGACTGAATAGATGACTCAGAAGATGACTAAACATCAGTTTGCATTTTAGAGTCTAATCAAAATAAAGTAATTTGACATGATCTTGAAAAACATTTAACTAAATACAGAGTTTTAGACTTATCATTTTCAGATTTTAAATATAAAATGGTCACACATATGGCTTTAGCTGCAGTGCATTTCTAGATTGCTCCAGGGCCAACTTCAATTTTATTTTCATGAAGATGTTTCATAAAAATAAATTTCTAATAACTTTACAAAACTTTGAAGCTATTTAAAAAAAAAATCATTATGACAATAATTAATTCTACATTTACAATAAACTACCAGGTGTCAGCTTTCAAATGAGATCATACTTGTGCTTTTAGTGCAAAGGGTTCATGAACTGTATCTGTTTTAGGTTGGGTATGTCATTTCTGGGGATTTTTCAAAAGTGGGCTTGCAGCTTAACAGGTTAAAACAAGCCAATGCACATTGGCGTGCGTGAAATGCATCACACACTCTGCCCCAGCGGCGCGGATATAAATACGGAAGTGGATGCACGCTCTAGTTGTTTTTCGCTGAGGAGCAGAGCATAACTCGGAGTCAGCGGTGGTCCAGCAATAGTAGCAACGGGACTACGTCTCCATTCCCTCCATCAGGGAACGGGGGTTACATACGTAACCGAGACGTTCCCTTTCAGTCGCTCACGTTCGACGTAGACGACGTGTCGACTGATTGGGATCCCAATTAAAACGCCACTAGTGCTGCCACCTTCCATTGCCTAGACAAAAGCCTCCTGATCTTCCCGCAACTTGAGGCGGGGATGGAAGGGCTTAGGCAGGGAAGTCATTGCTATTCCACAGGACCACTGGGAAAGCGTGCCCTATCATGGAAGGAAGGGACTCTGCGGAAGCCACATCCTGCCCGAAGGATGGTAACATGTGGAATACACATATGAACTGGGCGGAAGACCGGGCAGTACAACATATGGAATGTCACTGGGGTGGCTCCAGCCTATGATAGGGGGAGACTCAACCGGACAGTGACGACGACACGAGCTTGCCGCAGGGAGCCGTACAGTGGAAGAATATACATATGTGACTTAATCCAGCAAAATGAGTCACAGTGACCCAAATTTCTAAATTGAGTTTTTTTTTTCAAAAAGTTTACAGTTTATGTCAAGTTTAGGCTTAGAACCAGGATAAGGTGCTTCAACATCAGTGTTATTCACCTATCATTTCCCTCTGATTTTAGGGAAAAGTTATGGGTAGGGATAGGGTAAGGACTAAATTTTGAGACAGGAATGTTATTCAAGGAGCAATAAAATATGTTGATCCAAGAACATGTCTTACTTGGCAAAATCACGGTGACCTCGGGAACGACAAGGAGGAAGGGGGCCCATATTCACGCAAGAACAAGAGAGAGATGTATAGTACAGTATGTTTGTACATGTATATGTCTGTTTGTAAATGTCTGTGATGTATAGTATGTTTACTGTAGTATTTTCTGTACAATATTGTCAGTTTTTTTCAATTTTTTTTTTATGTTTGTTGTTGTTGTTATTTACGGTAATTGTAACCTGTACAGTATTTTACGTTTGTCGGTTGTTTGCTGAGCTAACAGTGTTATGCACACTACTGTAGTAGCATGACAACTGGGACGCTTTTCTTACTTAGTATTTTTGTCTTGTTTCCAGTCCAAATATCTAACAATTCCTAAATCAAGATGAATTTACTAGACGAGTAAAATGCTATAAGATATTATGTCTTGTTCCCTTTCGTTGTCAGGCGCCAACTATGTGTCCGCGACCCCAGCCCCCCTCTTCAATGACGGTGCCCGCTAGTGAACAGGTGATTCCCACGGGTCTACCCAAAAAAAAAAGAAATGGTGGCCCGTGTGTTTCATTTGAAGCTACAGAGGATGATATTATGTTTGTAGCAGCTTCACTAGGTGGGTTTGATTTTCCTGGAAGTGACGACTCGTCGAGTCTGATCCGGAGATGACGGCCATGCTTTCCCGGGACGATTGTTTTTTGGGTGAGGCCGCCGACCCTCGTCCACGGCAAACCCCAATACCGTTCTTCCCGGACGTGCATGATGAGATCAGGGACCATTCGCTGATCTCATCCGCCTTTCCTCCCCTCGATGGGGCCGCTGCCCGTGGGTACACTGGGGTTCCCCCGGCTGAACGCTCTGTTGCGATGCTATGTGTCCTCAGAGTGCTTCTTCTCGGCGCAATCCTAAGCACCCGTCCGTGGCCTGTAGTTTTTCGTCTACGCTTGTGGCGAGATCCTATAGCGCCACGGGACTGGCGGCCGCCTCACTGCGTGCCATGGTCATTCTGCTGGTCTACCTGACCCAGATGCTCATGGACCTGCACGAGGGCGGGACTGACCCAGGGCTCTTCACTGAGCTGCGGGCCGCCACTAACCTTGCTCTCCGAGCGACGAAAGTGGCCGTACGCTCCCTGGGTCAGGTGATGCTCACCATTCGGTGGCCGCACCTGTTTGATGTGCTGGATGTCGCGCGGACCCGTCTGTCCGACATTCCCATATCCCAGGTCGGCCTCTTCGGCGGTGCGGTTGAGGGCTGGCCCAACAGCTCTCAGCCGTCCATGAGCAGACTGACGTTGATTCTGTCCCGACGGCCCCGCCGTCCGCTCAGATCCCTCGGTCTGCCCACCGCCAAGGGCGCCCTCCCGCGGCTCCCACCCTGCCCGTTCACCCGGGCCGGCTCTGGGGGCCGCGGGCGGACGCCACAGCCCTCTCTAGCCCCGCCCCCCGCTACACGCCGGGTTAAGTGGCGCTCCTGAGACGGGCTCCTCGGGGATGGAGCAGGTTGAGGTCGACTCTGTCCCGACGGCCCCGCCATCCGCTCAGGTCCCTCGGTCTGCCCACCGCCGAGGGCGCCCCCCCGCGGCTCCCACCCCGCCCGTTCACCTGGGCCGGCTCTGGAGGCCGCGGCCGGACGCCACAGCCCTCTCCAGCCCCGCCCCCCGCTACACGCCGGGTTAGGTGGCGCTCTTGAGAGGGGCTCCCCAGAGATGGGACTCAGTTCTTTCCAGGAGTTGGGAGCAGGACCACTCCTTTCCCCGGTGGAGGGCCGGGGAAGAATCCTTATTCGCAAAGAACTGACTCTCCCGTCTCTGAGCACACAGAGTTCTCGGACGACACAGAGCGCCGCCCTCTAGCCGTGCTCTCCTCGTCCCCCTCTGTCCCAGAGGTGGTTGACACGGCGTGCCATCCACGGACCGCTTCGCCCCTGTCCCCCTCTGTCGCCAGACCCCTGGCCAGACCCCTGGTCCTCCCCTGGCCCCCTCTGCCAGGGCGCGGTTGTTAACTGTGCCCCCACACCGGGCCGCTATGCCGTCCACGTCTGGGCCAGTTACTCCGCTTCGCTGCCCCTCCGGGGGGACGCCTGTCGTCTGCGTGATCCCGCCGGTTCAGTTCCTGGGAGCCTGGCTAGAGCTTCCCCGTCTGTCCCGCTGGATCGCGCGTTCCGTCAGGCTCGGCTTGCGATTCAGTTCGCACGGTCTCCTCCCCGCTTCAGGGGAGTCCGCTCCTCTTTCGTCGGTGGCAATGCCCCTGTCATGAGAGCAGAGATTGCCACCCTGCTGGCGAAGGGTGCAATCGAGACTGTCCCTCCAGCCGAGATGAGGTCCGGCTTCTACAGCCCTTACTTCATTGTCCCCAAGAAAACCGGTGGGTTACGGCCAATCCTGGACTTGCGCGTACTGAACCGCTCCCTTCACAGGCTGCCGTTCAAGATGCTCACCGCCAAACGCGTTTTCGAATGCGTGCGTTCCCAGGATTGGTTTGCAGCGATCGACCTGAAGGACGCCTACTTCCATGTCTCCATTCTTCCTCGCCACAGACCGTTCCTACGGTTTGCTTTCGAGGGGCAGGCATACCAGTTTGCGGTCCTCCCTTTCGGGCTGGCCCTGTCTCCTCGCATCTTCACGAAGGTCGTCGAGGCTGCCCTTGTTCCCCTTCGGGAGCACGGGGTTCGCATCCTGAATTATATCGACGACTGGCTGATCCTAGCTCACTCTCGAGATCAGGTTTGCGAACACAGGGACCTAGTGCTCCGGCACCTAGCTCGTCTGGGCCTTCGGGTCAACTGGGAGAAGAGCAAACTTTGCCCCCGTGCAGAGGATCTCTTTTCTCGGTATGGACATCAACTTGGTCGCCATGTCCGCGCAGCTTACGAGCGAGCGCGCGCAGTCACTGCTGACTTGCCTGAGACAACTCAAGAGCAAGAGTGCGGTTCCACTGAAACATTTTCAGAGGCTCCTGGGGCATATGGCATCTGCAGCCGCGGTCACGCCGCTCGGATTGCTTCATATGAGACCGCTTCAGCTTTGGCTTCGCGATCGAGTCCCGAGGTGGGCATGGCAACAAGGCACGCTCCGAGTACCAGTTACTCCGACTTGCCGTCAGTTCCTCACCCCGTGGTCGAACCTCAGTTTTCTCAGGGCGGGTGTCCCCCTGGAACGAGCTTCCCGGCATATTGTTGTCTCAACAGATGCCTCCACCATGGGCTGGGGCGCCATGTGCAATGGACATGCTGCTGCGGGCTCCTGGACAGGACCCCAGCGGCTATGCCAGGTCAATTGCCTCGAGTTGTTGGCAGTACGTCTTGCCCTGCACCGCTTCCGGGCGTTGCTCCGGGGTCAACACGTGCTAGTCCGTTCAGACAATACCGCCACTGTAGCGTACATCAACCATCAAGGTGGTCTACGCTCCCGCCGTATGTCACAACTCGCCCGCCACCTCCTCCTATGGAGTCAGAAGCATCTGAGGTCGCTTCGAGCCATTTTCATTCCCGGAGCGCTGAACTGTGCAGCCGACGAGCTCTCACGGCTTCAGCCCCTCCCTGGAGAATGGCGACTCCATCCCCAGTCGGTTCAGCTGATTTGGGACCAGTTCGGGGACGCACAGATAGATCTGTTTGCCTCTCACGACTCGACCCATTGCGCCCTGTATTTTTCCCTGACCGAGGGCACGCTCGGCACGGATGCACTGGCGCACAGCTGGCCGCCGGGCCGCAAATATGCGTTTCCCCCAGCGAGCCTTCTTGCGCAGACCTTGAGCAAGGTCAGGGAGGACGAGGAGCAGGTCATTCTGGTCGCGCCGTATTGGCCCAACCGGACCTGGTTCCCCGAACTTGTACTCCTCGCGACAGCACCTCCCTGGCCCATTCCTCTGAGGAAGGACCTTCTTTCTCAGGGACGGGGCACCCTGTGGCACCCTCGCCCCGATCTCTGGAGCCTCCACGTGTGGCTCCTGGACGGCTCGAGGTAGGTTTTAGTACCCTTCCACCAGCGGTGGCGGCTACCATCACTTCCGCTAGAGCGTCGTCCACGAGACACGTCTATGCGTTGAAGTGGAACCTCTTCGTCGACTGGTGCTCTTCTCACCGAGAAGACCCCCGGAGATTCTCGATCAGCGTTGTGCTTTCCTTCCTTCAGCAAGGGTTGGAGCGAAGGCTGTCTCCCTCCACCCTTAAGGTCTATGTTGCCGCCATTGCCGCACATCATGACCCCGTCGAAGGTAAGTCGGTAGGGAAGCACGACCTGGTCATCAGGTTCCTGAGAGGAGCGAGGAGACTATATCCTCCTCGCCCTCCTCTCGTTCCCTCGTGGGACCTCTCAGTGGTTCTAACTGCCCTGAAGAGTGCTCCCTTTGAGCCTCTGCAATCAGTTGAGCTTAAGTTCCTGTCTATGAAGACAGCGCTCCTGGTTGCACTGGCCTCCATCAAGAGGGTAGGGGACCTGCACGCATTCTCCGTCGACGAAGCGTGCCTGGAATTCGGACCGGCTTTCTCTCACGTGATCCTGAGACCCCGGCCCGGATATGTGCCCAAGGTTCCTACCACTCCCTTTCGGGACCAGGTGGTGAACCTGCAAGCGCTGCCCCCCGAGGAGGCAGACCCAGCCTTGGCACTGCTCTGTCCAGTACGCGCTCTTTGCGCCTATGTAGACAGGACGCAGTGTTTCAGGACCTCAGACCAGCTCTTTGTCTGTTATGGTGGGAAGCTGAAGGGAAAGGCTCTCTCCAAGCAAAGGTTGTCTCACTGGATAGTGGACGCCATTGCTTTGGCATACCAGCAGCAAGGCCGACCGTGCCCCCTTGGTGTGACGGCCCACTCCACCCGGAGTGTGGCATCCTCTTGGGCTCTAGCGCATGGCGCCTCGCTAACAGACATATGCAGAGCTGCAGGCTGGGCAACACCTAACACATTCGCCAGATTCTATAATCTCCGAGTGGAGCCAGTGTCCTCTCATGTACTCGCTTCAACTAGCTAGTACCGGACCCGCTCAGGTGTCTTCGCTTGCTCGCCATTCCACTCCACGGACTGGATACGTGCGATATTCTCCTCAGGTGAGCTTCCCCGAAAGCCCTGAGCTCCTCCAGCACTCCTGACGTCGGCGCCAGTGTCTCTTGCCTGCGCGTCGGCTAGGTGCCTCCCGTGTGCATGGTCCCTCCCCTGAGCGACCCCCACATGTGTATTTCCACTGTAAGCCTCTCTGAGCATGTGTCTTTCCCTTGGCAAGCCACCTTGCCACCCCTGGGGTTGAAATATTCCACCTGCGGCTGGACACCCCAGTGTTCTCCATATGTTTCCTTCGGGTCATATGTGTATTCTCTAAGTCCCCCCCCTCTGGGTTGGCATTAATTGCATACTTCCCCTAGCTTGGGATATGCTTCCCAGTGTACCTTGGTATTCCTGTGTTAAATGGAGTCCTTCGTCCGTCTATGACAGGGATCTCTTTTACGCAGGGCACTGGAAGACAGCTGAGAAGGTGGCGTGATTAGACTGGTAACCCCATTCGTCGTCATCCGACGTAACTCGGAGTGACAACGAAAGGGAACGTCTACGGTTACGTATGTAACCCTACTCAGGGAACGAGGGTTACATACGTAACCGTAGACGTTTTCTGGGGGAAAAAATCTAAATGAAATGAGTTTTTGCTTAAAATAAGAAAAATTTGTCTTGTTTTAAGCAAAAACTCACTTCATTTTGATTTTTTTCCCCAGGAAACAAGACATAATATCTTATGGCATTTTACTACTTTAGTAAATGCATCTTGTTTTTTTTTTTTTTTTTTTTTTTTTGATATTTGGACTGGAAACAAGACAGAAATACTGGGTAAGAACAATTTTTTGCAGTGCATGTTTTGTTGTGATTCTCCATGTTGACATGTTGACTGATTTGGGTATATGGAGAGAAATCAATGATATTTTCCTCAGTCTGCAGCATTGGTTTTGTGTAATGTTTGGTGAACTATTGTATAGTTGCACTTTCTCTGTGTACTTCATTTACAGTACTCTAATCACTGAGAATTAGACTTGCTAAAAGTGTTTTAGGTTAGCAACAGCAGTGTGTAACTGGTTCAAAAAGATTGAAGTCATATGAAATGTGTGCATTTCTTATGGTAACAAAATATTGTTTTGATGAAGTTGTGTATAGTTTTGACAAAAGTGTTCCATTTTGCAAATGATCTGAAGTGTTGTGCTACTTTGGTGTAGGGTTGTGCTAATTGTTTGTAGTGTTTTGACAAACTGAGCCCTGTGTTCAAAATTGTGCTTAAGCAATTGAAAAAAAAAGTTTTTTGCCCGTTGATATCTTTCAAAATCCATTGCATTTAAAGGGATAAACTATTTATTTTACAGCTTGATTTGACCAAAGACATTAATATATATAAATGCTATTAAACCAGGCTGAAGCTTTTATTTGAATAAATAATTTAAAGTCCCTGTAAACCCAAAATTAAGTAGTGTTTGTCACACCACAGAAAAATGTGTTATTAGCCAAACAGACACATTTGAATGATTAAAAAAGCCGGCAAGTACATAAAATAAGCTATCAAAATCTTGAAAAAATGAGCAGTAGTCTGCCAGGAGCGCTGTCTTCATAGACAGGAACTTAAGCTCAACTGATTGCTCTCAAACGCTGGGGGCGTGTCCGCTGGCTGCGCTGAAATGACTCCCACTCGTGGGAAAGCTGCCGTCACCACACTCAACTGTCACTGCTACAGCCGGAATGGATGCTCGCACAGTGGGCACACACTGCCGATGATGGCACCAGCTGTCGGCGCAACGGGAGGATGAAGGCAGAGGCGGGAGATAGTCGGTTCGGCCCCATTCACCAGTAACAGCGGATTATCAGTGAATCCCAGTTGTCTCTATCACTACAGAGGCGGGTTTTGGTGGTGATCCTCAGCTCTCCATCAAGGTGGCTCTTCACAAAATTAATCCACCTCTTCTTGATGTGATCGTTTTTCGTAAATTTAAATAAGGACACTGATCTGTTTTGTACGTGATCGCATCGAGGTAGTACGCATTTCCGTGACGAAGGCATAGCTAGCTAGCAAACTGTAGGCTGTAGTAAGCCTCAGTGGCTCCAGTGCATCATCAAGTAGGGGCGTGTCCAGGAGCTCAGGGGCTCCAGTGCGTCATCGAGCCCCCGTTTTAGCCCCTCCCAAAAAATCCGGAACACAGCAATGGTGAAAAAGTGTTCAACGGTCTAACTCCACAATTCAGTACTTCACAGTTCACAGTCTTTGTAATATGTTTTAGCAATACATTTCTAACATTTATAATGCGTTTAGAATTTTTTTTTAGAATTGTCTTTACAGGGACTTTAAAAGGCACTTTTACAAAAATTTACTAAAATCAGAAAGATTGAACAGAGGTGCGACATTTTTGCTTGAAAGAGAGGGTGTGTGTGTTTGTTTGTTTGTTTGTTTGTTTGTGTGTGTGTGTGTGTGTGTGTGTGGGTTTGTGTTAGGGCTTGCATAGACTAGTCGAGTAGACGAGAGATCGACTACTTCAACCTCTAGTCGGCACAGTCGGAAACAATCGACTACTCGAGCATGCATTAACCATAAATTAATTAAAAATGGCGAACATTACCAACAGACACCACACATCAGATGTGTGGAAGTATTTCATCAAGGATGACAAGAATCTTAATTTGTAAGGGGCCGTTCTCTGTAAGGGGCCATTCACATATTGCGTCTAAAAACACGTGGACAGCTGTGCCGCTGTCTCCTTTCCACAAGTGCTTGCGCTCCCATGGCGTCTTTTGTTGCTATGCAACCATGAACTGCGCTCTCCATGATGATGAAGAAGTATCAGCAAAGGATTAATTGATTTCTAGCCCTTGCATTAGCTTTACTACTAGATATATTTATGGAGATGAGAAATAAAAATCCACCCTGTACAGCTATGATCAACTGTTCGGCCAAGCTTTCGATGATGTTATGGAAAGGCCGAAGGTGATCGGTTGATCTTTGTCACATGACCTGCGGTGCGCTTGCATTCTGAAAAGTTGAGATGTTTTCATTTCGCCAATGCATCGGCTCGTCTGGAAAAATTAGCGCGCTGCGCACCGCACCTTATGCGCGTCGCGACCGCGTCGCTTCCATTATGAGCGCCCTTGCCACGAGCCTACATTTGAAATAACAAACTTGAGCGCGCAAAAGACGCAATATGTAAATGGCCCCTTTAAAAGCGGACACTGCGTCTGAAATGAAAGGCAAGAATGGCTATTTATTTGGCTTTACTCTGTTACATGAAAATTAAAATATGTAATGTCATAATTATGTTTTGAGAGTTTACTTATGTAATTGTTGCATTAGGCTATGAATTAATACATGTTTATTGATAAGAACTATTTCATGTCTTTTCATTTACAGTAGCATGAACCACGAGTAGTCGAGTAACTCGAGTATTGTTTTGATAAGAAATCGACTAGCAGTCTGGTTGAATCCTGGCTCTGTTGTGTCTTGGCAACCGATTGAATTTAATCTGGCCTTACCTTATAGACTACAGGATTTGATTTATTGCAACATTCCATTAAAGAGTGCAAAGCAGCATTTTGGCCCAATAACAGCTTATCTTCTTTCTAGCTGGTGGGTGGCTTCAAAGTTCTCTCGCGATGACCATAAATGGCATTCTCATTCTCCATTATTTCGTAATCATAGTCTTCTATCAGGCAATAAACCTTTTGTTTTCCCAGACTGGAGTGATAGAGGGATTAATGTTTTGGCTGATGTTTGGAGGGACAATGGTTTACGCATGTTTAATGATCTACATGGAGAATATAATTTACCAGGCACTTCATTTTTCTTTTATCTGCGCCTGAGATCTGCCATGCGTGCATATGGGATTCCTTGGGGTTCTAGTATTCCTAGTCTTACTCTGAATAAGTTGCTTACTTCATTTGGAAACACAAGGGGGATGGTTTCGTCATTGTATCTGTTGTTTTTGGAAGCTTCTTATAAAAGGTTACCGGTGGTGGACATTTGGCTCAGGGATATTTATGGGACTGATTCAGAGGACAGTATTGAAATATGTTGGGACTCAATATGGGCTAACCTCAAACATGTTTCTAAAAATCCTAATCATCAATTGATTAATTTCAAGATGATTCATAGGATGTATCTCACTCCCAGGAAGTGTCATTTAATGAAGCTTTCCACCTCTCCTAAATGTGACTTGTGCTCTAGTGGGTGCATAGGGACTTATATGCATATGTTTTGGGATTGCCCTGAAGTCAATGAGTTTTGGAGACAGGTTTACATTACGTTGAAGGACATTTTGGAGTTGGAGATATCATGCTGTCCGAGACTCTTGCTTCTAAGTGATGACTCCTCTTATACTCTCTCTTTAACTCAGAACAAGTCACTTTTTTGTGGACTTACTTCTGCTAAGAAAATGCTTGCCTTGCACTGGAAACCCCCACATTCTCTAGCGTGGACTCACTGGATGCATTCTTTCTTGGACATTGCGAACATGGAGCTTTCAGTGGCAAGATTACATGGAGCTTCTCAGAGGACTATTTCATCATGGTCAGGTGTCATTTCAAAAATTAAGGAGCGTCTTTAAGATCTATATCTCATGTTCTTTTTTTTTCATTTATTGTATTTGGATTTTGATCTATACTGCTCTTAGACTATGTATGCTCTGAATGTACCCTTGGGAGATGTGGGTGGGGTTGATATGGTCGCCTTGGGAATTTGGGAGGGAAAAAAGAAAAGAGAATTTGTTCAGACTGATGTTTATTTTACTTTTGGTTCTGTACAAAATATTCTCTAATTCAATAAAAATTTGATCAAAAAAAAAAATAAAAAAAAGAAATCGACTAGCAGAAATCAGTAGTCGTGCAACCCCTAGTGTGTGTGTGTGTGTGTGTGTGTGTGTGGATATCCACAGGGTGTGAGTGAAGCATCTAGTGCAGTAGTGTGGAGTATGGAGCTGCTTGTAGTTAGTATATGCTGCTTGCAACTTTCTGCATTTTAACTACCACCGCTGGCTAGCCCCCTCATAGGGGGTGAAAAGAGGAGCCGAGTGCGTAAGTCTCCTCCGCCAGTACACAGCCTCTCCACCACCAAGACTCCTGCAGTGCCTCCTCGCGGCCACACTTGGTAACTGGGTACCTCGCAGTCCCAGGCTAAACTGCAGGGGATGTCGGAGCAGCAGTGGGCCCCAGAGATGTGGTGACATGCCCTGACGCCCGTCAACCACTGCCCCAGCTATGGGTAAATAGCCCCACTGCCTTGTGGGCTAGCCTCTTGAGGCAAGGCTAAGGGAGCACACCCTAACAGAAAAGCAATGCTCTGGAGGCACGCAATAGATGGGCCTAAACAGAGCTAGGTCCCGGCAGCCTCCTGCAGCCAGGACGAGGAGCTGGTCGTCCTGGGCCCACCTATGCCACCAGACCTACCTCATCATGGTGAAGTTAGTGCTACTGGGGAGAGCACACCCACTTTAGCACTTTAAAAAATTCTTTGCGCAGGTTTTCCACCTCTGACCAATGGTGAATATTACCTGGATCTAATTATGGTTGAAGTCTGGCGGCGATGGGGTGTCTGAGGACAGGGGCAGGTTTGAATAGACTGGGAGCTCTTAGTCAGAGCGCTGCACGTCAGCGGCACAAGGTATATGGTCGCTAACAGCTGGGGCTGAGTGGCAGCTGTTCTCGGCAGACCCTTGTGTGACTGAGCAGTCCTATTTAGGAACTGCACTGCTCACCTCAAGCTGAGGAAGGGCCTAGAAAAGGTGGCCTAAAAAATGCCCACTCAATTTACGCCTGAACAGGATACCGCGCCTGTCGGGTCATTCCACCTCTGTGGTCGAAACAAAAGAAATAAATCCTACACCCTTAAACTGGCAACATGGAAAATAAGAACCCTCCTGGACTCCTATGACAGGTCCGAAAGACCCCATAGAAGGACAGCCCTGGTTGCAGCCGAACTGAACCGCTATGATATCGACATTGCTGCCCTGAGTGAAACCAGGCTCCTTGGTGAGGGGTCTCTAACAGAGGAGGGCATGGGCTACACCTTCTACTGGAAAGGCTACCCCCCAGGTGGACAGCATCTGCATGGTGTGGGACTGGCCATTAAGAACACACTACTGCCAAGACTCACTGAAACACCAGTGTACATCAGTGAAAGAATGATGACCCTCCGTATACCCCTGGTGAAGAACCGCTATGCCACTCTGCTAAGTGTGTATGCTCCAATTTTACCATCTGATAGTGAGTCTAAAGACTCCTTTTACCAGACACTGGATGAGGCTCTCCACCAGATCCCCAAGAATGATCAAATCCTCCTACTTGGGGACTTCAACGCTCATGTTGGGGAGAACAGTGGGATATGGAAAGGAGTTCTTGGCAGGCACGGGATTGGTCAGGTCAACAAAAATGGCTTGAGGTTACTTACCCTCTGCTCTGAGCACAACCTGACCATAACCAACACCGTCTTCCAGCAAAAGACAAAATACAAAACATCATGGATGCACCCACACTCCAAACATTGGCACCTGATTGATTATGTCATCGTCAGACGTTATGACATCAGAGATGTTCTCATAACCCGGGCCATGAGAGATGCGGAATGCTGGACAGATCACCACATGATCATGACCAAGGTCCGCATGAAAATGCGCTCCCCCATACGAAAACAAGGACCCAGTAGGAGGCATTTAGATTGTGCCCGCCTGGAAGTCACAGCTGTAAGGAATGAGTTTCATCGCTCCCTGGCTGAGAAACTAGGGGAGTTAGAACTCCTCCTGAGGGGTGAAAACGCCACAGAACAGCAGTGGACCTCTATTACTACGGCCCTCCATGAAGCAGCAGCACAAACAATCGGCTATAAGAGCAAGAACCACCAAGACTGGTTTGATAACAACTCAGAGTCCATCCATAATCTACTAAGCAACATGCATAAAGCACATCAGGAAAGCCAAAAAAAAACCTTATCCAACACCGCCAGACAGCAATGGCAAAAATATCGTCGGGAAGTGGAGAGAACTCTGCGGAACTTACAGAATAAGTGGTGGATGGAGAAGGCTCATGAAATTCAGTCATTTGCTGACAGAAATGATATGCACAACTTTTACAATACATTAAAATCCATTTATGGCCCAAGAAGTCACTGCATCACTCCCCTGAAAATAGCAGATGGGCTCAAAGTTCTGAAAGACCCGAATAGCATCCTGGAGAGGTGGGTTGAACATTTTAACACCCTACTGAATCAGGACTCCTATGCAGACCATACAATTCTGGATGCACTTCCTGAATTTCCCCCTATTGACAACCTTAGCCATCCTCCAACTTTCCTGGAGGTACTGACAGCTGTCCGCTCCCTGAAGTACAACAAGTCTCCTGGCTCTGACAATATTCCTGCAGAACTGCTAAAACAGGGAGGGTATCTCTGCACAAGAACACTACACCATTACATCATCAAGGCTTGGGCTGATGAATTCATCCCACAGGGATGCTAGTATTGTCACCATATATAAAAGCAAAGGGGATAGGGCTATTTGTGATAACCACAGGGGCATATCACTTCTTGCTGTGGCAGGTAAGGTCCTGGCCAAGGTGACGCTACAAAGACTGATCAATGACATCACAGAATCGATGCTACCCGAGTCACAGTGCGGGTTTAGAAGAAACAGGAGTACAGTCGACATGGTCTTTACAACCCGGCAACTCCAGGAAAAGTGCAGGGAGCAACATAAAGATCTGTTTATGGCTTTTGTCGACCTCTCCAAAGCCTTCAACACTGTGCAGAGAGATCTCTTGTGGGAAGTCCTCCTCCAGTTTGTCAACATCCTCCGTCAGTTTAACGATGGAATGACTGCTAGGGTGATAAAAGGAGGTCAACAGTCAAGCCCTTTCCCTGTGCGAACAGGGGTAAGGCAGGGGTGTGCACTGGCACCAGTGGTTTTTAACATCTTCCTCATATGTGTCTCCCAGCTTCTCCACAAGGAGATTTAAGACAACAGTGGGGTGACAGTAGCATACAGGCTGGACGGCTACCTCTTTAATATCAGGAGACTGCAGGCAACCACCAAACTGCACAGGGTGAGGATACTTGAGCTGCAGTATGCTGATGACTGCACTCTTGTATCTCACTCTTCACAAGACCTCCAGTCTGTCCTAGATGCAGCAGTGAGGGCATATAGCAGGATGGGGTTGTCCATCAACACTGCCAAAACAGTCATAATATGCCAGTGGAGTGCAAACATCCCATCCGCACCACCAATCTTTTCCGTTGCAGATGATAAACTGTTGGTTGTTCCATCATTCAAATACCTGGGGAGCAATATCTCTGAAGACAATAGCATTGACAATGAGGTACAGAATAGAATAAAACAAGCATCAGCTGCCTTTGGAAGACTCCGGCAGCGGGTTTTTCAGAATAAGAACCTTCATCTCAACACAAAAATCTGTGTCTACCAAGCGGTCTGCATCACCACCCTCCTCTACAGCTGTGAAGCCTGGGTTACTTACAGCCGCCACATCAAGTCCCTGGAACACTTCCACATCTGCTGTCTCCAGCGCATCCTTGGAATCACTTGATGACAGAGTGCCCCACACTGAGATTCTCAGAAGAGCAGGTTGCAAGAGTATTGAGGCAACAATCACCCAGCATCAATTGCGCTGGTTTGGGCATGTCATAAGGATGCCCTACAACCGTCTGCCCCGCAAAGTGCTATATGGCCAGCTACAACAAGGCCATCACTCTGCTGGAGGACAGAAGAAACGCTTCAAAGACCAATTGAAGACAGTGCTAAAGAAGTGCAAAATAAAACCTGGGGACCTGGATAACATGGCTGCTGACCGCAACAGCTGGCGGCAGTTATGTCTAGATGGGACCCAAGCACTGGAGGAGGAAAGGACAGTCAGGAGACAACAAAGAAGGCTCAGGAGAAACACTCCCATAAATACCAGTAACACCAATACCATGTATATATGTCCGACCTGCAATAGAATATGTGGATCCAGAATAGGATTATTCAGCCATCAGAAAACTCACCATTAAAAGACGGAAGTGGACGTCATCATCGGATTCGATGGACAACTACAAGCAAGTGTGTGTGAGAGAGAGAAAGTGAGGCAGAGAGACAAGGAAACAGAGAACAAATAATGCTAGCCTATGCAATCATATTTTTGTGTAGGCTAGTTGACAATAACAGTGTAACAAATTCGTGACGGAGGTACCAACAGTTAAATATTTGGTTAATCAAACACATTGTAATGGATTCTCCTTGCAGATAAATACACTCACACAATAATTGCACTCACTCACATCCATACACAATAAATACACTTACTCAGATTCAAATTGGACATTAAATTCACATTTCAGCTCTTTTCGTCTTAGCTGGGCAGGAAGAGGGACAACTTACTTTCTCAACTGGCGGTTTTGGGCATGAAATGTCCTTTGTATTTTCTGTGCAAAACTCACAGATATTTTTGTACAGATAAGTCTTTCTTTTCAAATCCAGGCCAGGGGGCTTGATGACAGGGGGTCTCTGGATTGGTGGTGCGTCCTCTTGGAGCAAGCATATTCCTTGCTCCTCAGAGGTGGCAAAGGCCTTGTAAAATACCCAGCCAGGATGGTCACTGCTCATTCTGAAAAACACAGAAGATTGGGGAAAACTAGTTGTAAAAGATCCATTCACTATTATAATGCAGATACCCATGTAACACAGAAGCGCACACACCCACACACACAGCACATGAGCATAATAGACATATGCCATTAGTATTATAGTACCATAAATTACATACCGATAATGCTGGTGTCGGGTTATTCCCGGGAGATGTCGGAAGAATGGCTTCAGGAATGACTGCCAATCACGATGCTTCACTATGACTTCCCCATCTTCCCGTCCAACCAGTTGCGGGATGTTAAGTCCAGTCAGTGTGCTGCTTCGAACAACATCAACCATATCGTCCAGACATGATACCATCTTTCGGCGATAGCTTTGTTTCACCAAGCCAAATGCCCAATCTGGTGCAAACTTTGTATGGCCCACAATGAGAAAGTTCAATGAAATTGTTTCATGCAATCCATGAAGAACTCTCCATAGCAGGTACTGTAGCACAGTATTGTTCTTGTTCTGGCCTACACAGTTGTCACAATGTAGCTGGACATGCTTTTCACCCATGCCATATTGAGTGAAGAAATTATCAAGGAATGACACCACAGCATTTGGCCCTTTGGTGATGCATACACTCTTATCGATTAGGTAGTTAACCTGTCTTGGAATAGCCTCACAGTTAATGCCAAACAAGCCACATTTTCGAGGGGTCAAGAAGTACATAGGACCGGGCTGAAGTGGATTGGAGGGAAAATGCACCTGCTGGGCAAAATCAAACGAGTGATGCATTGTGATTTCTCGGGAGCATGAATCACAAGGACTGAGTTCATGAATGCCATGGTCTTTTACAGTATCCTTGGCTTTCTGAACCATGTCTTGATACAGTGAGTGTTCTAATATCACTTTCATGAGGTGGTCTTCCTGGTTTCTGCATCGCTCGGATTTCTCTGCTTCGGTCAGGTTGGCAGACTTGTAGATGGTCGAGTTGTTTTTTTGGCATACCCAACACAAGTCAGTCATTGGCTTCGTCCGGACTATGTAGGCCACAAGGGTCTTCCACAGGCACCGAAAGGTCACAGTGTTGACCACTCGATGTTCTGATAAAACAAAGTTTGGGAAGAACTTCCTCAATTTGGTTTTGATGCACTATTAATGCACTTTAAAACTTTTCCATCAATTACAGTCTATCATTAACTGACAAGCCTTTCACTAAAGATCACTCAGCAAGCATAGGCTACATTTGCAAAACTAATGAATAATCACATTGTTAAGTTATTTCTCAGCATAATAGGTTTATCAATTCAGCACTGAAATGCTCATTGATAAAGAATACCTACCTCCTGACCTAACTGTCTGTTCATAGGCACAAAAAACTGTGGCCTTGGTGTAATGATAGGGCAGCAACTTGATATCAAAACATTTGTAGCCAGGGACTCGACCTGGAAGAACCAGTCCGTGAAGCTCCGCGAAGTTGACGATGAATGATACCAAACGACAGATGTCATCATGCGTGAGCAGGCGCTTGTCTGATTTCTGACGGCCACCGGATGTTTTTACATGGGGTTAACCCATGTTCTTTGTAATGCTTCAGGAGAGCTGTCAACTTGTTTTGGCTTATGCTAAAATAAAAACAAGAACAACCCACTGTCACTAAAATGCAGAGCAATGCATTTCGCCATAATAGCTAGTTCTGAATTAAGAGCTGCTTACATTTTTAAAGTTACTTACCAATGTAAAAACTTGAATGTCTCTCGACAGACTCTCTTGCCATTGACATAATTGTCTGTCCTTTGGTGCTGACGCTCTTGCTGCCCTTTCTTCTTTGAGCATCTTGTCATCTTGGAATTGTGAAAGTGGCAACTCAGTTTCTCCAACAGGACCAGGTCTTTCTCGTATTCGGTGAGAGAGGACATAGACAGACGTATCTCTTAACGAAATCTTCATCAAATGACCGAAAACATGGCTCTCCATCGTTGAGTTTACACCCTTTACAGCAAAATGCATGTATTTTTGCTAACTCATCATCTCGCTCACTACTAACTGCTTCACAACTAGACATGACCCTATTAACTTCGCCGACATCAGTCACAGGCTGTTCAACGTTTTCATCATCATTGTGATCCTCTTCCACAGGGCTGTCACTTTCGCTGTCGCTGTCATCAGAGGATGACACGTCTCCAGATCCAAAAAAAATCACTGACAAGCCTTAGCCACTCTTGCTGACCGGCAGCAGAGCTTAAGTTAGAAGCCTCCAGTGAGTTCAACGCTTTGGCGACTCTGCTCTCTTTTGACAGCGATATTTCTCAAATTAATAATATTTAATCTTTCTATGGAGATCTGCTAGCTTGTTTACACAGAGCGCTGCAAGCCTGACAGGAGGATGGCTGGACCAATCACGTGCCGGTCAGTCGAAACGGGGCTTCCCATCAACAAATGATCAGCATTTGTGTACATTTCTAAGCTTTTTGATTGGTTCTATACAACGTGTAACACCATTTGGAGAGCAGAGATAGTGACGTTTCAGGGGATACCCTGGAGATGCTTAGAGGTGACGAGGGGAGTTGAGAAAAGCAATGTTCATTTCCAGCGAATTTAGTAAAACTTTGTAAACTTTAATAGTCATTTAAATACCTTTACTCAATTATCTGGACTACAAAACTTTGGGAGATTATTTTTGAATGTCTATTCTTTGAAATTTGCAAAAAAAAAAATCTATTATTTCATTGTTTTTCCACATAGTCGGCCCATATCTTAAAATGGAACGTTGTGACTTCAGACTCATTTCGCCAGAGCAGGTCACATATGGGATTGTCGTAGGGATCACAGCATATGGACCCAGCCTAACACAGGTTCCACCAGTGCATATGGGTGATAGGCCTGGATTCGGACATTTCGCCACGTCCGTTACCGAAGGGTATGGAGGAACTCAACAGGGTTGGCTAATAAGGGAAACTCAACTGTAGCAAGAATTGCGCATGAATACAGTCCATGGGAGGGGAATGGCGCAGCAATCTGACACTTTGAACCAGGCTACAGTGAAACTGGCTTCATGTGAAGGGAGCCCACGGGAGAAGCAGTTCGACACATAGGCTATTTCTGTAGCGAATGTGATAGGTGTCGCCCAGCCCCCAACTCTATTTAACCCTCTGGGGTCTAAGGTGTTTTTGGGGTCCTTGAGATGTTTTGACATGCCCTGACATTTGTGCTTTTTTCAGTTGCTTATAAACATATTAATGGCAAAGGTGTAATTACACTCTATTTAGCACAAACAAGGCTACCATAATATGTGAGCAACATGTATGTACATGTTTGTATTTTTGAGAGAATATTGTTTATGTAATTTATTCCTGTGATTTTAAAGTTGAATTTTCAGCATCATCACTCCAGTCTTCAGTGTCACATGATCCTTCAGAAATCATTCTAATATGATGATTTGATGCTCAAGAAACATTTCTCATTATTATCAATGTTGAAAACAGTTATTTACATTTTTATTTCAGGATTCTTTGATAAATAGAAAGTTCAAAAGAACAGCATTTATCTGAAATAGAATATTTTGTAACATTAAACACTACCGTTCAAAACTTTGGGGTCATTAAGTGTTTTTATTTTATTTTTGGGGGGAAATAAATAAAATAAATCAATACTTGTATTCATCAAGGAGGAATTAAATTGATCAAAAGTGACAGTAAAGACATTTATAATGTTATAAAAGATTCTATTTAAAATAAATGCTGTTGTTTTTAACTTTCTGTTCATCAAAGAATCCTAAAACAAATGGTACACAACTGTTTTCAACATTGATCACATTCATAAATGTTTCTTGAGCATCAAATCATCATATTAGAATGATTTCTGAAGGATCATGTGACACTGAAGACTGGAGTAATGATGCTGAAAATTCAGCTGTGATCACAGGAATAAATAATATATTAAAATATATTAAAATCGAAAACAGTTATTTTAAATTGTAATAATATTTCACTATATTACTGTTTTGTGTTGTATTTTTAATGAAATAAATACAGCATTGGTGAGCATAAGTTACTTATTTTAAAAACATTAAAAATCGTACCGACCCCAAACTTTTGAACGGCAGTATATATATATATATAATCCATATAAGTCAAAAGCACATATTTAGGACATAGTCATACCTGTGAAACATATCCTGTTCAAATAGGCTATATGGGCCATTCTACAGAATTTGTTCAAAGTTAGAGTTGGAAACATCTTGAAAAGAAAATTGTCTTTTCCCATAAATTTCTTATAAAGTATTATTTTTTAAAGTAGCCTACCCTTACATTGGAACAAATACTATAATAACATCTTAGTTGATGAGTTTATTTTTGACCGAACATACTATATATTTAACATATGAGCAGAAACGTACTCGGTTACATACGTAACCTCGGTTCTCTCTAGAAGAGGTAACGAGTATTGCGTAAGTTGCTTACGCTACGGGTAAAGTCATCTTTTCTCGAGATATTGAAGCCAAAAATTATCCTTAATTTTGCATTTATTGTCAACGCAGTGCAGCAGCCAGCAGACTTAGAGCAGGCCATATTGCGTGCTCATTGGCTGCCGTGCTGCAACTGCTGCAGCCTACCACTGAGTGTCGCGCGTGACTTTGCGCCCTCTACGCGTCACAGCCCGCCAAAATGGGGGTGGCTTAGGGTATAAAAGACAGGCTCAAAGGCTGCATCACTGGTTTCATCAGCTGAAGCGAAAATCGCTCGTGGCGCCTGCACGGTCGGGCTACGCAATACTCGTTCCCTCTTCTAGAGAGAACCGAGGTTATGTATGTAACCGAGTACGTTCTCTTACGAGAGGTTCTCTCGTACTGCGTAAGTTGCTTACGCTACGGGAACCCATTGTCAACGCCGTGCGCTCCCAGCCTCCAGTTCATGAGTCCCAGGGATTCCCGGGGAACATAGATAAGTGGGAAACAGGTGGCCAGCAAGCGGGCCAGCACATGTTTATAAGCACATACAGGGTATACAGAGCGGCGTCGCCGGTCCATATAACTATTTACCATATAGTGCAGCTCAACCAGGAGAGCTAACGTCGCGTGAGAGTAGTCTGCGCATGATAAATCTGGGCAGGATATACACACCGCTCACACTGACAGAAGTCTAGCCTGCAAGGCGGGAACATCCAGGTTATAAAACCTAACAAATGTGGACGGAGAGGCCCAGCCTGCCGCCTCACAAATGTCTTGAATGGAAATTCCACTGGACCAAGCCCATGATGAGGCCACGCCTCTGGTGGAATGTGCCCTGATGCCCAAGGGGCATTGCAGACCTTTAGACTTAGAAGCGGAAGAGATAGCTTCCACTATCCATCTGGACAGGCTCTGTTTCGAGGCGACGAGACCCTTGGTGCGCCCTCCAAACGAGACAAAGAGCTGTTCCGAACGCCTGAAAGAGGCGGAGCGCGTAATATAAGCCCTCAGCGCCCTAACGGGGCAGAGGAGATTAACATCACTCTCACAATCGGATGCTGGCAGAGCCAAAAGAGAAATGACCTGCGCTCTGAAGGGTGTGCCCAACACTTTAGGGACATAACCATGTCTTGGCTTAAGGATGACTTTCGAGTCATTTGTCCCGAACTCAAGACATGCAGCACTAACAGATAGCGCGTGTAAATCCCCCACACGTTTGACTGATGTCAGAGCTGTCAGAAAAATGGTTTTGAGCGAGAGGTACTTTAGGTCCACGGAGTCTATCGGTTAAAAGGGAAAAGCTTTCAGGGCCTCTAGGACCAATGAAAGATCCCATATGGGAACCGACGGGGGTCGCGGAGGATTCATCCGTCTGGCTCCTCTAAGAAAGCGGATGACGAGCTCGTTTCTTCCTACTGACTGACCGCGCGTCGACTCAGCGAACGCTGCAACGGCCGCCACATAAACTTTAAGCGTGGATGGGGACCTGCCCTTATCCAACAGCTCTTGAAGGAAGCCAAGCAACCACGGGACCCCACACGTTCGTCTAGATCTCTATCAGCACACCATTTAGAGAACACCGACCATTCAGACGCGAAAAGCCGCCTCTGGATTGCGTAATCGTGTTCATCACTCCTTCTGGCAGGACAACGGGTATCCGTTAATTAACCATGCGTGCAGAGACCAGCGCTCTGGATGGGGATGCCTGATTGAGCCGCGGGCTTGAGAGAGGAGATCTTTCCTCACCGGAATTGGCCAAGGGGCTGTGTGCGACAGCCGCATCAGCTCTGGGAACCAGATTTGATTCTCCCAGCACGGGGCTATAAGGAGCACCGAGTGGCGCGTTTCCCTGATCCTCTTGATTACCTGTGGTAACAGAGAGACCGGAGGGAAAGCATAAAGTGGGAGGCTGGGCCAGATTTGGGCCAGCGCATCCTCATTCTTTGAAAAGAACCTCAGGCAATGAGCGTTGTCTTTTGACGCAAACAGGTCGACTTTCGCTTTGCCGAAAAGGCGCCACAGTAACTGGACTGTCTGGGGGTGCAGGGACCATTACTGCCGTGCAAAGGCAAAAGACCGTAACTTCGTTTTTGGTCGAAAATGAGTTATTTATATTTTTGGCACATTCAAGACCTCCTTTATCATGTGGATAAGTATCTTGAGTCAAATCCGTTGTTTTTTCGAGAAAATAATGGGTTGTCTTAACCGTAACTTCCAAAAGCCCATGAGAAACCAAGGCAGAACACCGTAACACCAGTTACGGCTCTTTGGCTTTGTTTTGGAACGCTCACGCTTGAGTTACGGTACTCTGCCTTTGTTTAGCAGCGCGTCAATATGAAGTTACGGTGCCGGCGTTCTATTAAATAATGCTACCTACCAGATTATACGGTGGTCTGCCTTTGTTTTACTCTCCATTAAAATTTACATTATGATGTAGCCTGTGTAGCAACTTGTACAGCTGCCATCAGTCCTTGTCTTCTGATGTCCTCAGAGCTTTGTCCTGCACTAATGCGGTCAGAACATTTAGTATGAACCCGCATCGACAAACGTGCGATAACGATCGCAAAGGATATATGCAGAGATGACAGAAAAATGTTACACATGTCATAGCAGGTGAATACAACAAAGAACTAAAGCCCCGCCTCACCCAGTTCGGATACCGGACCTGGTTGAAACAATCATGCATCTAGCTGGCAGAGTGCCAAAACTTCGCAGGCGCCTTCAGCACCGCCCTTAACACGGTCGAGCCGACGCGGAACTAATATATCACAGGGAGTGATAATAATTAAGCAACAAGGGTATGTTGGTGCATACAACATAAGGAAGCAAGAAGTGTTGGTGCATACAACATCAGACTAGCTTTTACAAGCAGGTTATACATACAATCACAGCGTCCGGAATAAATCCGCGGGACGAGCGAAGTGCACAAGCACAATAATATGCCAGACAGCTGAAACCACCGCATACTGAAAAGAAGCGGAACACAGAAGGTTGTGCTATAAATGCATTAGTCGTCTAGGTAGTCCAGAACGCGCTCCCTACTGAGTCTCAAGGAGGAAAGCACTGCGTAGGCTACTTTTCGTGAACAGACGAGGAGCGTGACACCTTCGAACACGAATCTCGGTAAGCGCCTGTGAAAGTATGCATCTTTCAGATCCACCGCTATAAACCAGTCTCCAGGTCGAATGTGCGCGAGGATCTGTTTTATCGTGATCTTTTTGAGCGCATGTTTAGCAAGTCTTATGCCACTCGGTACCACTTGAAAATACTCATTACCCCTATGGAGGTATTTTGTCATGTCTAAGGGGCTATTAGGGTGGTGATGGCGCAATAGATAAAACACATGCCTTTGGTGTGAGAGACCCGGGTTCGAATCCCCTGTGAGACACCAATGTGTCCCTGAGCAAGACACTTAACCCCTAGTTGCTCCAGAGGTGTGCGACCTCTGACATATATAACAATTGTAAGTCGCTTTGGATAAAAGCGTCAGCTAAATGAATAAATGTAAATGTATTAATTAGGGCCACCAGAATGCAACCAAAGCACAGGATAGCAATAAGTAGATGGCTATAATTGTAAATCATACAAAATAAATGCCATGATCACTAGATTTTATACAGGTGTTGCTATAATGATTTTGTTAATGGTGATCAGCAACCAAATATTGATAATGTGGAAGTTACTGCCTTTTGCCTTGGCATGACTTCTCACTTTTTGCTGACAATACAAAGGCAGAGTACAGTAACTTTAAAATAGTGGTCAAAAGTCAAGTTTGAGCTCAAGATTTTTTTATGTAGATAATTTTCATTACTTAAACATCTAATTGCCCGATTTTCAGTGTCCTACCTATAATTAATTTGGCGGGACAACTAAAAATCTTTAAAGTCATTTTTCTCAGTTCCACACTCTAGCGAGTTAAGGTCTTTTGCCTTTGTAGGGCAGATTACCCTGGGGGAACGTAGTTCTGGATAGTTTGTCTGGACTGTCTTTCAAGTGGCCTCTCAGCGAGCCCAGGAGGTATTGAGACCATACGAGAAGGCGTTCTGTCAGATGGCAGAGGCTTCTGGATCTGACACCGCCCTGACGGTTTATGTAGGACACCACCGACATGTTGTCCGAGCGGACTAGCACATGGTGGTCCTGTATGAATGGGAGGAAGCGCTTGAGCGCGTTCTCGACCGCTATCATTTCCAGACAGTTTATGTGGAAGCGTCTCTCTTGGTCTGACCACAGGCCAAAGACCGGTCTGCCCTCGAAGACGGCGCCCCAACCCAAGCTGCAGGCTTCCGTCGAGATGACCTTTCGGTGTGAGACAGCCCCCATTATCACTCCCCGCTGGTACCAGTTGGCCGCTAACCAGGGCTCCAGAGCCAAAACGCAGCTCTGAGTCACTCTGATTTGTCTGTAGCCTGAAACCCAAGCCTAGTGAGGCACTTGGGCGTTCAGCCAGCGTTGTAGTGGGCGCATGCGCAGCAGGCCCAGCTGAAGCACAGCCGCAGCTGATGCCCCTGGAAAGACGCGGCTAGGTGTCGAACACGGCGCGCGCGCTGTGTCGATAGGCGGGCCGTCATAGCCACATAGTCCAGTTCTATTCCTAGAAAGGAAACTGACTGACTGGGCAGTAATGAGCTCTTGGTCCAGTTGACCGTGAGGCCAAAGCTTTCCAGATGACTGAGAAGCACTGTTCTGTGAGATAACAGTTCTATCTCTGACTGTGCTAAAATCAGCCAATCATCCAAATAGTTCAGAATTCGCAGCCCTTTCACTCTCAAGGGGGCGAGAGCCGCATCCATGCACTTCATAAATGTACGGGGAGCCAAAGACAGGCCGAACGGGAGGACGGTGTATTGATATGCCCGACCGTCGAAGGCGAATCTCAAGAATGGCCTGTGACGGGGGACTATCGGAATCTGAAAATATGCATCTTTCAGATCGAGAGAGATAAACCAGTCCCTCGGGCAAACTTGCGCGAGGATTTGTCTGGTCGTGAGCATTTTGAACGGCCGTCTCATGAGAGTTTTGTTCAAATATCTCAGATCTAAGATAGGTCTTAGAGCTCCGTCCTTCTTGGGTACGAGAAAATAACGGCTGTAAAAGCCTGACTCGCTCAGAGAAGGAGGTACTGGTTCTATGGCCCCTTTGCACAGCAGTTTGGCTATTTCTGCGTGGAGTAAATGCGCTACATCCGCTTTCACTTTCGTCTCGGTCCGTGCTCGAAAGCGAGGGAAACGGCGAGCGAACTGAAGCGAATAGCCCTGTCTTATTGTGCTCAGCACCCATTCTGACACACCTGGAATAGCCTTCCATGCTTCTACATGTATAGCTAGGGGCAGAATGGGCTCCGGGTTCCGATCGCCGCACCCTCAGTGGGCTCGGGAAACTGAACCGGAGGTGTGTGCGAGGCACGCGCGCGCCCTCGGATCTCGGGAACGGCGGCTCGCTGACAGCGGTGGCTGTCTGTATCACTTGATATGACCCGATTACTGGGAATGGGGAACATTTTGTGACGATATTGAGTGCGAGTGGAGCCTGGGGCGAAGTGTTTGTCAGTAAGCGTGAGCGCTCGTGAGCGGGCACGTGACTTACATTCATAACTTGGCCGCTGTGAGGCTGTTGCCGTGTAACAGAGCGGGCAGCGAGTAGGTGTGAGCACAGATTTGTGGGCACATTTTCTACATCTACATCATTTGCCAGCTTTATAAGAGTGGGCTCTGTGAGTGTGTGAGACACGTGGGGCATCGTGTTTATGTGTAGGGGTGAGCACTGACTTGTGGGCACTTTTTCTACACTTAAAACACCATCGGTGTGAGCCGGATAACCAGAATTTATACTCTTTCTGAGATTTCTCTGGGTCGCCGTAAAAACGGCGTTTGTGTGCAGGGGAGCGGGCTGTGTTGCCGACTCGTTGGCTGCTAAATGTACATCTGCAGTAGCCTTCACTGAGGGGACTGACAGGACGAGATGTTTTGGCGGTGGTCCGGCCGCGGCGAGATCCAGCCGTCTTTTCCTCTCTGACGTTGCTAGGAGGACTTTGCCTGCTCGGGCTTCAGCGCAATCCTGGGCCGGGGCCCCCTGTCGTCGCTGCGGAGGCTGGGGCTGAGCTGGGTGCTGACTAGCGTGACGTGCAAGCAGCTCACGTGGGCGGCTTGCAGAGGAGCTAGAGTGTCGAGGCAGGAAAAAGTTCATGGCCTGAGAGGTCTTCTGCACTTCGGAGAAGCTGTCGACGATCCCGTTCACCGCTGGGCCAAAGAGACCAGTAGGGGAGAGCGGCGCTTCGAGAAACGCGGAGCGCTCTGACTCCCTCATATCCGCGAGCATCAACCAGAGGTGCCTCTCTGTGACGGTGAGCGAGGCCATGCATCTGCCCATTGCCTGAGCTGCGGATTTCGTGGCGCGAAGGGAGAGATCCGTCGCGCTCCTCAAATCCGTGATGGCGGCTGGGTCCTTGCTTTTCTCGTCCCATTCGCGGAGGAGATCAGCTTGGAGGATCTGCAGCACAGCCATCGAGTGCAGGGCGGAAGCAGCTTGTCCGGCGGCGGAGAAAGCACGGCCGACAAGGGCTGATGTGGTCCTCCAGGCAGGAGGGCAGACTTTGAGCGCCATCTCGCAGAGGGCGGACAAAGGTGTGCTGCGACCGCCTCTTCCACTGGGGGGATAGCTCTGTACCCCTTCTCGGCGGCTCCGTCCACTTGGGAGAGCGCCGAGGAGACATGTGAGTGGAGCCTCACGGAGAATGGTGCGTTCCACGACTTAGAAAGCTCAGTATGCAGCTCTGGCAGAAATGGCGACCTAGTTGGTCGACGGCCTTAGAAAGGAGGCGCATGAGCTCAGCGTCCACACCAGCCCGAGTCCTGCTGGATTCCTGGATCGAGGAGGAGGCGGAGTGATGAGAACTTGACCACTCCTCGCTGTCCGATGCCAGGATGGAACAGCTGTCACCTGGGTATGCTCCTTCAGCTTCGTCCCCTGAGGCGGCAGCAGTGAGGGCCGAAGCCAGCAGCTGCGTGTCCGGGAGGGGCGGAGAAGGAGAGAGTGAGGCTGGCGGGATACAATCCGGCGAGCACTTCACTGTGGCCTCAGGTTCCGGCATCCTCTGCGCACGGCGCTTCTTCTTGCCCGGTCCAGTGACAGCGTCTGAGGTGAAGGCTTCGAGTCGAGCCCGCAGGGTCGACAACTGAAGCGCTTCACAAAGCTCACAGCCGCCCTAATCCAGGGCGAGGGCTGCGTGGTCTGGGCCCAGGCAGAGAGCGCAAATCACGTGGCGGTCTCCGGCGCTGAGCGGGGCTCTACACGAGCCGCAGGAAAGGCGAGGCATTTTGACAAAAACGCTCGTGCTCTTTTAGAGAGAAAGTGAGTGTCGCGACGGCGAACACTCACAGGATTGCAAAGCACAAAAGGATACTCAACGCCGGATGGCGTAGCAGGCACGGAAGGCTGAAGGTGGTGAAAACGGCCGGCTTCTTCAGGCGCTTTCCTCTGCGTGCTGGTCGCTAGATTCGACAGCGGAAGGCTTCTCTCAAAGTCCAGCGATGCGGAGAGCTTCGCTGAAGATGATGAAATCAGTGATGCAGCCTTTGAGCTGTCTTTTATACGCTAAGCCACCCCCATTTTGGCGGGCTGTGACGCGTAGAGGGCGCGACGTTACACGCGAGGCTCAGTGGTAGGCTGCAGCAGTTGTCGCACGGCAGTGCTGGGCAACGATTAAAATTTTTAATCGCGATTAATCGCATGGTTTTCTTGCGATTAATCGCGATTAATCGCATTGTTATGCGCAAAATTGAATAATGACTTCTAAAGTAGTGTATTGCGCACTTTTGATTTAAATGTACTGCTATATACACAAAAGTGCAATAACTTTAAACAAATAAGGTGCTTTTATACCAGCAGTATTCCCTTTACACAGTAATCTCAAATCTCAACTTAAACATTAATGTAATCAAATCAAATATTTAAACAAAGCTATTTGCCACTGCCAGGGCATTACCTTTTATCTAGTTTGTTAAAACGAGTCCAGTTTTCTTGTTTTTTTTCTGAACAGGAATCAACAGGTATCTTTTATCAGGGAGCAGCAGAAACAGTCTATGTAGTAGTCAGAGGTCATGATCACTACTATATAAGTCGACCAACGTTACTTATAGTAGCTTAGGTTTGGTCATGCCATGGTTTCCCACGTAAGATTACATTAAACAGAGTAAAAAAAACAATTTATACTTTATACTCACACTGTTGCTGTGTAGCGCGCGTACACTTCTGCGTACCCTGACGTGCACCTCTCCAAAAATGTAACTTCAATTCTACACGTACCGCAAGCGCTGTGACTGCTACAACCGCTCCCCGGGTTTCACATGCTCCCTCTGCATGTGTAATTGCGCGTCAACGCGGACAACGACGCAGAGATATAAATGAAAACCAACGCGTAGTCTATAGCGTATTGTCTTCGGCATAAGTCCGACGCAGAAGTATACATCAGCCAAGAATGAGGTGAAGTGGTCGAGCACAAGGTGCAGCGACAAGCGGGTGCGTTCCTGTGAAACTGTTGCGGTCATGCTCGCCTCAAGCACGCGCCCGCGCCCGCTCGTTGCCGAACTTGAATTGTCTATAACTTTTTATAAAGGACGCGCAGCACAAATCATTAGAAGAGAGACTGATCCTCGGCTCGCTGTTAGTGAGTTTCCAGAATCTAAATAGTTATTATCTATAGGTTTTATAGGTATCCATAGAGCGCCTGTCATTCACTCGCGGAGCGCAACCCTTTAACTGTTCACCAGAGAGAACCTGCCTCTCTCCACTGCTTGTTTGGGTGGGTTATTTGCTGGCTGACCAACATCCCACCCCTCCTGTGATCATGGTTTGACTGTAGGCCTATGTGTATTCAGAGCCAGTGAGCAACGGACTTTCAAAATAATAATAATAAAAAAAACTGCGTTAACGTGCGATAAAAAAATTGTCGGCATTAATTAATAAATGCGTTAATGCGATAATAACGCGTTAACTTGCCCAGCCCTAAATTAGATATTTTAAAAGTACAAACTTAAATGATTATAAAGATATATTGCTCATGCCTGGGTGAATAGTATTCGCTGAGCTTTGAGACGTGTCCCAGAAAAAAAGTTAACGGAGACAGAGAAGCAGAAAGCACACCCTGTTTATTTTCTTTATTTTACAAAAGCACAATGTTTTATTTTGATTGTAAGTGGACACATAAAAAAGTACACATTCAACAGTTTATTTTTTTATATTTCTTAAGTCTGTATGACCAAAAATGACAGAGTATTTTAAGTCTATTTTCCTCCTATGTGAAAAAAATCGAACAAAACGCGCCGGCGCGTTTGCCGACCTCAGAGGGTTAACATCTGTTCAGCGAGGCACTCTGTGTCAATGCCTAGGAGGCACCACCCAGGTGGGCACGTGCATCTTGGGAAACTTCCTCACCAAGATGAAGGCAACCACTATTACAGTGGGCCAACCTCTGCTTGGGAACAGCCTTCCCTTCTGCTGGTCTCCGTAACAGACAAGAGCTGGTCTGAGGTCCAGGTTTTGCATTCTGAGCACGTCTAACCACAATGGAGCGGACGGACAGAGAAAAACCAGGGCTGGGTC
Organism: Gila orcuttii; assembly: GCA_026230005.1. Classification (NCBI taxonomy): domain Eukaryota; kingdom Metazoa; phylum Chordata; class Actinopteri; order Cypriniformes; family Leuciscidae; genus Gila; species Gila orcuttii. Next base: position 19,849,601 of record JAPDVR010000024.1, on the reverse strand, counting down.
TGCCTCCTCTGGGGCTCAAGGGAGGTCTCTGCAGTGCAGTAGCACCAGAGATAAGTCCCAAGAAGGCAAAGAGACGCAAGGCAGATTCAGTCTCCTTGCTCCCCTCAGGAACCTGACGATCAGACGTGCTTCCCACGGATTTGTATCCACTGCATCATGATGTGCGTCAATACAGAGGCAACATATATTTAGAGGGTGGAGAGACAGCCTCACTCCAACCCATATTTGATGGTGTCTGTGGCATAAAACTTCTTGTGGTAGCAACCAGAACCTCCGCTTCCTGTTCTTTTAGAACTAGACCTGGAATTCTCCAAGGTCTAAACATGGGTGCCATAGTGCCCCATCCCTGAGAATGTACTCAGAGGAAAGAGTCAGGAAGGGCTGTCGAGAGGAGAGGCTCCATCTCTTCTCTGACTTTAGCACAGTTGTGTGCAAGAAGGCTCACTGGGGAATGCATTTCTGCGAGGAGCCCCGGGGCCAGCTGTGCCCAGAGTCTTTCTGTGTCGAGGGGAGTCCACTCAGACAGAGGATAAAACAACTGGCGGAGGGACGAGTACAGCTGCACCGTCTGGGTGACTGAGTCTCCACACTCTCTGGGCCAGAGGCTGTCGTGAGGCTCGTCAGTGGCATGATTAGGCAGGCCAGAAGTAATAAGTGGAAGAAGCGACTCTTATTCTGAGTCCGAGGAGGAGGTGGCGGGCGAGTTGTGACATGCGAGGGGAGCGTAGCTCAACGGTCGCCATTGTCTTTTCAGACCAGTATCTGCTCGCTGAGCAGCGGTGTCTCAAAGCGAAGAAACTGTTTTCAAACAACTTGAGGCAATGGATGACAATGCAGTCGGAGGGCTCGCAGACTTCCGTTACTGCATGCCCTTTGTACGTGGCCCCTCAGCCAGTTTGACGGAAACTCATTCTAGGAGCCATTGGCCCGGAGAAACAAAAGGTCTGTTTACGGCTGAGAGTTTGGCGGCAGACCAGGGTGTTTTCACACGGAGCGTGCCCCTCTGCCACGGCCACCTCGGGTCTCGGCCGTGAAGTTAGGGCTGAAGCAGTCTTCACATGGAGGAAGCCGTCTGCGGCTGCGTCTGCCATATGCCTCAGGAGCCTCTGAAAAGTTTTCAGTGGGACCCTTTCTCACTTCTATACAGCACTGACCAGACACACACTCTTTTAGAGATGCGTTAGACTGAGTCCATCTCCAAACTAGAAAAGAGATCCTCAGCCAGTGGACGAGTTTGCTCTTTCCCAGTTGACCTGAGGACCCAACTGGCTATGCGCACTAGAAGGGTAGGACTTTGTACTGACACTTCACACCTTTCAAACGCATGAACACAGGATGGCCTGTGGTGAGGAAGGATAGAGATCTGAAGTACATGTCTCTCAGGTCGAACGCTGCAGACCAACCTTGGGGACGGGGCATTTGGAAATGCAACTCTGTTTAGTGAATTGAACGGAGGCTTTCGAAAAAGGGCCCATCTCAATTAACACAGGACCAAGGTGGTCGTGACCCAGCTCTCTAGGGTACAACGAAGTGCGGGCTTATTTTAAAAGTCGGCCTTCGTATCGGCTGGAGGGAGGCTGCATCGCATCCTTTGCCAGAAGACTGCGCTGTGCGCACACAAGTCAGGAGCACTGCTCAACACCTAGGTGTGATGAATATCACTGCGCTTGGGTGGAAGCCAAGCCGAGTCTGATGGTACAGTTTGGGGCCAGCTGGACCGCATGGTAAGCATTTTTAGGCTTCCACAAGCGGGCCAGGGAACCACAGACTTACCCGAGATGGGGGAGCGAGGTGGAGGACAGGGACAGAAGTGGTGTCTGAGTGTGCAGTGCAACACATACCTGACTCCACTGGACGTCAGGGGATGCGTGACGAGGCGGATGACCGGGTCCTCAAACCGCACAGACACTCACGTTTCCGCCCTCAACCAGCCGTCAACACACACAAACACATAAATCTGTTTGCTGTAAAAACAGCAGTTGAGAGCTTCAAAGCTTGCGACCACCGCTGCACTGCACTGTAAAACCACCAGCACCGGGACAGTCTTTCAAAAAGAACACTGACACACTCGCTCGTTGTATAATAACAGCACTCTTCAGAGACATCAGAACGATCGGCTCCGAAGCGAAAGACAACTAGTGCGTGCATCCACTTCCGTATTTATACCCACGCCTCGGGGGCAGAGTGTGTGATGCATTTCACGCACGCCAGTGTGCATTGGCTGGTTTAATAGTACTGGAAGATGACAGGCTCCCTGGCGTGATCCCAATCAGTCGACACGTCGACTAAATCGAACATGAGCGACTGAAAGGGAACCACAGAGACTGTCACTGTCAGAACTGGAGAGGAATCCAGCTCCTGTCCCTCCCAAGCAAGGTTTTCACCAGAGTGATACTGGACAGGATTAAGGTGTCTGTTGATGCCAAGCTGAGAGAAGAGCAAGCAGGATTCTGAGTCGAGAGATCATGTCCAGACCAGATAATGACCCTACTTGTCATTTTTAACCAGTCACTGGAGTGAAAGTCCCCATTGTACATTTACTTTGTGGACTTCAAAAAGGCTTTTGACACAGACCACAATCTGGAGGATATGGACCATAGGTGGCCAGTCAATCGAGGATGTGAACCAGTTCCTCAACCTTACAGGGGGAACAGATAAAAAGGTGTGGTCCAGAATCACTAAAGCTCACCATGCCGTCAGCATCTTGCTGCCAGTGTGGAGAAAAATGAGTCTCAGCCATCACAACAAACTGATACTGTTAGACACAAAAGTTGGTACTGCTGTACGGGGGAGAAACCGGGAGACACAACAAAAGCCTGGACCACAAGCTGCATGTCTTTAACAACATCTGCCAACAACAAATACTGCATGTTAGGTGGCCAGAGCACATTTCAAATCAGGAACTCTGGCTCCGAACAAACCATTGTAAACACCATCCAGGGAAGGAAGTGGATTGGGCACATTATATGCAGAGGGAAGAAAGGAAGACCAGCTACCTGGAGAGGAGCCATGCTTGCAGAGTTCAAGCCCATTAATATATTTCTTGGGGAGAGGCAAAGCAGATGGACAAATGGGTATAGGGGGTGATTTCGAACACAGCCTTGTATACATTCTTTGCCACCATGCCCAGATTTTATTTGAACCGTTTAGGCACAGCACTAGTAAAATAAAGTACTAAAACAATGGTTTTTTTTTTTATATATATATAAATACGGAGTACACTGATGTCCATTTTCTCAACACCAGTCACACTGACACTGACAACACAAAGGCTTGTTTTAGACAAGGACAAGGCTTGTTTTGCCGAAATACTTTTTTAGAGACACATGAATTTGATCTTATTTTATTTATTTTTTTTACTTTACAAAGCCATTGATCAAATACTGCTGCTCAGAAATCAAATCCCATTCAAATGATAATGTCAGTTATGTGATATGTTACTTTTTAATTACACGAGTCCAAATGTTTTTGGACCTTTGTCAAAATGCTAAAAAGCTACTTTAAAGTGTATTTATAGAGCACTTTTAAACACATCAAGTGTTTACCAAAGTGCTATTCAAACATAATCAGAATTTAAAACAGTAAACACAACAAAACAAGAACAAATCATAAAAAAACAGCTTTCATACTGAGTTAAACGCCAATGAATAAAAATGAGTTTTAAGACTAGATTTAAAAGCAGAAAGTGTTTGGGTCTGCCTAACATGTAGAGGCAAATTATCCCAAAGTTTTGGGGCTGCTACTGCAAAAGCATAGTCAATTCTAAAATAAACAGGAAGCCAGTGAATTGAAGCCAATATCGGTTTAATATGTTATCTCTTGCACGTTCATGTTCACAGACGATGAATAGCATTCTGTACCATCTGCAAAAGTGTTAGGGAGGAGTGGATAATACCTACATAAAGGCCATTCAAGGCGGGTCGAGATAAAAAATTTAACATAAAAACAGTATAACCCTTTCAAAATTATAGATAGAAAAAATCAAGACAGAACAGACTTGACTTTAAATAATTGCCTCAACTGGAAAAAAATGATTTTTTACATTGGGCTTCAAATTTGTTTTTATAGCACCCATATAAGGGGACCCACAGGCACCGATGGGTCCAAATACCTCAACTTATACAAGCTTTGATATCCTCAAGACAGTCCAACAATGGTGCTATGGAGTTGTGTATCATCTGCATAACAATGAAACAAGATTATTTCCTAAAAATTGACCCTATAGTCCAGGTGATATGTGCAAAATTTATTTATATGTTCACTTTTTCATAAAAGCATGAAACTTGGTACTCTTGTACAGTTTAGGGCCCTGAACATTTTTAGAAATGGAGCCATCGAACAAACGCCTTGTGGTAACCATGGCAGCCATTTTTCTTTCTGCCATAACTTAATTATGTATTTTGTATCATATCTCCTGAATCAAACATGATAACACAGAAGATACGATGTCTACCCCTGGGTTTTGATGGTCAAGGATTACAATGATACCATATAAAACATCATAAACTGTTCAGGTGAATAGTTAATGGTGAATTCAGGGATGTGAGAAGGAAATCACAGAAACTGAGAACCTAGGCTAGACTTTATAATTTCATGTCTGTTGCATGCATGTTATGTAGAGTTTAAAAAGTTTGATCTTTTTGTTCATTAACCTTGATAATACAGTGATTGTAAAGAGTAGAATATTCAATATGATCTTAACAACATAGCTTAAAAAGAATGTGTCAAACACAAAGATTTACTTTATTTCAGAAACACATTTTTGTTCAATAAAATAAATGAATCAATAATAAACTTACTCAAGCTAGACAATAATTTTCTCATAGCCAAAACAATCTTTGTTGAATGAATTTCTCATTATCACGGTAAAGCTGCTTTTAATCGATCTATATTGTAAAAAGCGTTACATACATGAAGGTGACTTGACTTGACTACACCAGTGCATCCTTAGTTCGGGGGGTTGCTCCATTCCTCCTCCCTTTCTTTGTGAACAACGCGAGACAAGTTTGATCGATGTTGAGTTCGCTGCTGGTGCGATCGTAGAGGAGAATTGTGAAGAGCTCCACAATGAATATGACTATGAATGCTTTTTGGAGCTTTTGGCAGCAGTGAAGGCCTATGTTGCCATTTCATCTGCATTCCAGGTGTCCCATGCTGTCTTCTTGCCCCTGGTTGCAGATGCAGAGACAGTCACAGCAAGTGAAGGCATGGAACACAGGAAGGGCCTTGAATTTGTCAGGACCCAGAGACTTGGCAATCAGAGACTAAATCCTTTTCTTGCAGCATCCGCTGCATGGAGTGGCATCCTTGTACGTATCTCTTCATGTGTGCAAGGGGCAATCTGATTCTTGTGGGTGAGATGATTGGGTCTGAATGTCTAAACAACTTGTTTGTTAGTCATAGATGCATGAACAGAACCATACCACCAACACTAACTGTGTGCTATAATTGTAATCAATTAAATACTTGGCGAAGTGGTCCTGACTGAGCCAATCTCGAATCGAATGAGAAATCCTGTTTTGTGGGGGGAACCCCGAGGACAAACGTGCACACACTCTGGATATTATCACGTGAAATGAAACAATACCCAATCAGAAAGCGAGCTGACGGAAGACTCACCTCCATCTCCACGATTTCATCTAACATTTTTTTTTTTTTTCTGTAAGGGTAGGAACACACCCAGCCCACGGCAAAGAATGAGCACTAATGAAAGCCGACTGTGTTGACTATAGCCAACGGTGCGGAACACACTGAAAAAAGTCGTCCGACACTCAAAAACTGCCTCACGGCCGACCGCCGGCTTAGTGTGTCCCTGGCTTAAAAAGCTGTCCATACACAATAAAAACCATTTCTTCTTGCCGTTCATCCACCATGTTTGTTTACTTTAAAGACACGTTTGATGGGATATATTTTTCGAGAATTTCCTGTGTTCACAGGTGGGACTCTGTTAGTGCGTGGTGTGCTTTCCTGGTCACATTGCGGCACTCCACACACTAGCGGAACAAGATTTATCCATTTATATATTTTTTATCATCATGTTTGTAATCTCTCATATTTTGAAAATATTATAAAATTTTACAAATCTTTTAGTGTGGCCCCAGCTTCAGATGATATTCTCAGATACTGCGATTTCATTGTAATTCTTCTCACAAAGTCACTGAATTCACCATTACCTATTCATCTGAAAAGTTTATGATGATTGTATCATTTCAATCCTTGACCATCAAAACATAGGGGTGGACATCACATTTCCCATGTTATCACGTTTGGTTCAGGAGATATAATACAAAATACATAATTCAGTTAGGGCGGAAAGCAAACCACATGGTGTTTTTGCGATGGCTCAATTTCTGAAAATGTTTAGGGACTCAAACTGTATATGTGTACCAATTTTCATGCTTTTATGAAAAAGTGAACATAATTTTCAGATGTCACCTGGACTACCTAAGGGAAGCATGTATAAGGAGAACAGGATAGGTCCAAGAATGGAGCCCTGAGGAACTCCCCACGAGAGAGGAGGACACAAATCCCCAAGGTGGACAGAAAAAGATCAGACAGATAAGATCTGAACTCCTCCATCTCAGTACCTTTAATGCTCCAAATGAGAAATTAGGATGTTGTGACAACACAAAAATAATTAAATCAATAACGGAAGTCCGATCACAGATATAATTATATCACATGCATAAGTAGTTTGTTTCAATTGATTTAAAGATGCACACATCCAGTCCACACAACCTTTTGATTTTAAAGCAGGTGTATTACTATCTGTGCATCTTATATTAACAGGCTTTTTGATAATTACAACAGTTAAAGGAGTCACTGACATGCTCAGGAGGTTTCAACCATTGCCGTGAACCAGTAAACTTTTATCAATGTGGTGGGTATATGTTTTCAGAAAAGCTGCAGATGTCAGACCACATCCTTGACATCACCCAAATTTAGGAGGGACTCATGCCATATAAACAGAGCAGGACACAGCCAATGGTAAGCCGCGGTTGTCACAAACAGAACCCTACTGCAATTTATTGTAAAGGTCAAGTGTAATAACAGTTCTTTTGGTCGTAGACACAAACGATTTGCATACCATGTGGGACACAAGCTGTCTGCTTCTTGCTTACAAACAGATCTGTTGGCATTGCAACGCTACTGCCAACATGATGGACAGTTTAAGCCTGTAATTACGTTGCTAGTTATCATTTTGTTGCTTACAGTGGGGGGGAAATACTTTAACTTCGCCTGCAATTTTACTAAAGCAATATTAGTTGGCCGCAAAAACCCATAAACTCATAAAACAACACAAATAGAGCAGTACAGCTTTGTTTTTTATGACTTCAAAATGACATTTCTATTTTCTTTGACAATATCCTGCTGACAAAATGCAGTGTTATTTATATTACACCTCCGTAGACAATAACCCGCTATGGCCTTTATCTTTGTCTTGGAAAGCAGGTTTCTTTATATGCTCAAATGTCAGATTTACAGGCTGGCGGAAAATGGAACAACTGAGATTACTGTGTGAAGCTGCTGTTAGTTTGCTCAACTTGCCGTCTCATCATCATGCAGGCAAACAGAAGCAGTTCATTGTCTTTGATCCAATATATATTTTTATTATGTGTATGTGACATGAAAGAGCAAAAAGATTTGCATTGGAATACATGACAAACTTTCTCTGCTTCCCTTTTTATTAATATTATGATCACTTCATTACATTAAAGTTCACGATAAATAAAAATTGACCCGTTTTAGTGTATTACATTTCTGGACATCATCAAGGCTGTGTAGGATATTGGTTAATGTTAACCAGTAACCAAATAGCTAATATTGCAAAGTAAATATGGAAGTGAAATGGGTTGTTAATGCCATTCCATGCTGACTTTAAGTGGTAGGCATGAATGAGATCTTTTTGTGTACGTTTTGACTAATACTACTTAGCTATTAAAAATATCTGCAACCAAGCCAACATTTTCAATCATGCACTCGCTTGAATAGGATATTGAAAGACGTTCAAAATCAGATTAAAATGAAATGTTTAAATAAACTGACCCTTAACAAACATGTCCAAGTGATTCTGCAAATAATCGTCTGGTGAAATGTCCATGCATGGATTATGTTAATTGCTGATAAATGAAGCATGGAAATGAGACTAAAGCACCACTTCAGGTCTGCAGCATGAATTGACTTTGATGGAGTGCCATCATCACAAAATATCAGCTATTAGCATTAATACTGGCGCTCATCAACAGCTCTTCTGGGAGGCCTGTTGAGCTGCGACTTTACTCCAAATGTTAATGCTTGTATTTTTATGCATGTGGGCAACTTATTTACTCTCAGAGGAATGCAGAGCCTAAATTTAGAGCATAGTTTGCCTCTACAACTGCCAATTTCAAACAACATTTAAAGGTTAAACACAATTTTAAATGTTTTTCTTTTCGTTTACTCAGTCATCTGCGGCTGACATGCTGAAAAACTGTAGATATGGAACACTATAAACTTTCTTATATGACAAAACTTCCCTTTCTCTGGGAACTCGGCAGATAAAAATGTGTCAAGCTTTGCAGCAACTCTGAAAAAAGAAAGATGACAGGTTTCAACCTTATTTTTTCAGATCCTTTGAACTCGGATTCAATGTTTGCAGGGCAGTCTTATAAGGAAACATCGCTGCAGTGACTTTTATCCCGGACCACCAAAACACTGAAATTACTTTCTCACCTCAGTTCTGAGGATTCTGTCAAATCCTCAGCTTTAGATATTCGGATATTATCTCATGCTTGAACGACTGAATGGAATTCATACGATAATTTACTAGATTATTGTTTATGGAGCTAATAATATGACAAAATGATTTGAATTTGAATTGTGTAAATTTGAATTATTTGCAAGTGTAATCTAACAAAATTGAATTTTAGGTGATAGTTTAAATAGTTCTGAATTTGATTTTTTTTTTAAACGAATATTGAAGATTTGAAATTTAACAAATTGAAATGTTTTTATGGCTGAATTTTATAGACATGTATTTTAAGTCGAATTCTTTAGTTTGAATTTTTGAGATTGAATTTTAGAAAACTGAATTTGAAGTTCCGAATTTCTTCATCTTGAAAACTTGAATCTGTATTTTTTAAAACTGAATATTTGCAGTATAAGAATTCAGAACAAAAAAAAAAAACTAGCTGTTTGAAAATACATGTCTATACAAGTCAGCCATAAAAACATTTCAATTTGTTAAATTTCAAATCTTCAATATTCGTTTGAAAAAAATCAAATTCAGAACTATTTAAACAACCACCTAAAATTCAATTTTGATAGATTACACTTGCAAATAATTCAAATTTACACAATTCAAATTCAAATAATTTTGTCATATTATTAGCTCCATAATTCTTCTATAATTTTTTTTTATATTGCCCCAGCATCTAAACGTAAGTACTGCATAACATATAATATTAAATAAAAGAAGAAAAAAGAAAATAAAAAAGCTTTATTTTGTCATTTGCTAAAATTCCACATGGATCTTAAATCTTTTAAATTGTTAAAACTAAGGATGTACTAAATTTATTATATTTTATGCAGTTTCAATCAATTTAGGAGGAGCAGATTTAAACAAACAAACATACATGCATACATACATACACAAATAAATAAATGCATTTTATCCTAAAAGTTTATAACAGAATACTTTGAAATGAGTTTAATGAGAGATGCAGTTTGGTGATGCAGGATAAAAGTCTCTAGATTAAATTTTGATTGTTGATTGTGTTGATTTAAATATTAAACCTGCACAAAAATGTAATGATCAATTAGCTAATAAAAAGATGTTACATTTAAAACATTATAAATTAAATATTATGAACATATTCATTAACATGCATGAATGGAGATGCAAACAACAAGTAAACTACACACAATTGCCTCTTTATTTTGATGCAGGGTTTTTTTTAATGCCACAAAAGAGCAGTGATGATCAATCTTTATTTCAGAATAAATATGTATTCTGAAACTACCTAGCAAAATCTTAAGCAACTTGTTTGTTTTTGTGAGATATAGGTTTGTTTGTGGAATAGTGTGACCTGATTGTTAATCCTCAAAGAGCTGTATACTGCTTTTATTGTCTCATTTACATTAAGCATACAGTGCCAGCCCATCACAGTCCTGGAGGCGAAATTAATTTAGCATACTTTACTTTAGTTAATTAGTCCATCCCTACAGAAGAATAGATGCATAAGACCTGCTTTCATTTGGGGGAAGTTGCTAAACTTGTGCAAACAGTGGGGCACATTCACCTTTTGATTATCATATTAATTAATCTTGCTTACTTACTCGTGTAATTTAAACATTTGAAGCTTCCACCCAGAAAGGCAGTCATCTGATTTAATTAAGTTAGAATTCAGATGTAGAAACCTTATCTGGCGGATAGTTTAGCAAGGCCATCTTGGGCGATCATTGCAGTTTCATTAGTTTATTGATAAGAAAGAAATTGCAGTCGTCAACGCTTTAGAGTATGATTATAGGTCAAAGAGAAAACAATGATAAGAACTTGAATTGAGTGGATTTGAAAACTTATTTTTATAAGACTTGAAGTGTATACAACAGTCGACTGCTGTGGAACGGAAACCTTGTATCTAAAAAATACCAATAATAATAAATAATTAACTCTTTCCCCGCCATTAACGAAATGTTCCGGCTTTTCATGTTTTCACTGTTATACGGTAGGGAGCGCTATTACACATCTTCTGAAAGAGTACTGAATCTCCTGATCAAAACACATGGAAAGAAGACGCAGAAACAAGTGATAGCATATGTAATCATGCATATGTAAAATAATGCAATCATCAACATTAAACAGCATATCAATCAAAACTGCCTATGTTACTGAATGAAATGTCAACCCAGGATGAGCTGTATGACTGTAAAGCTTTGGGGGGGTTTATGGTCCATCTGTGTTTTGATAATCGTTCTGAATCTGATCTGAACATAGTCTTTGACAAAAACATTATCCTCACAGCTTTTTGCTTAAAATGTTTATAACAGTGAAAACGTCTCAGGTTACATCTCTAACCCTAATTCCCTGAGAAGGGAACGAGACGCTGTGTCGATGAGGCTTTGGGAACGCCCCTGTGTGATTGCGTCTGAAGCACTTGTGTCAACTAGTCCAATGGCGAGAGTGAGCATCACGGGCGGGTGACGTCACGACCGTGAAAGGATAAAAGCACATCCGGTCTGACCGGCGTTAGCTTCGATTTAGCCAAAGCAAGTCGATCACAGGAATGCAGGGAGTATGGCAAAGTGATGCAGCGTCTCGTTCCCTTCTCAGGGAACTAGGGTTCCCTTTCGTTGTCACTCCGAGTTACGTCGGATGACGACGAATGGGGTTTCGCTTAGAAAGCCTATCAACTTCGAGTATTACAAAACGAGCCAATGGCAAAGAAATGCCATGGGACTGCGGAATTTGCATGACGTAACTCCGCCCCACCTCGTGGGTATAAAAGGAGGAAGTCTGCAACAGCAGTTTATGTTTTCGCTTCGGTGCCAAGTTTATTCTTCTCTCCACAAGCCATCTCTGAATTGTCAGCTTCACGAACGAGTGCCTCGAGTGTTGATGTGACGGCGATCTACGGCGAGAGCGTGCTTCCTGCTGACCTGCTGCAGTGATCTGCCAGTCGGCGCGTTTCTCCCCGGGTGCTTCAACGCTTGAGTTTTCTCACTAAAAGAGCTTACACGCGGGCACGTCTTTTTAAAGATGCCTCGCCCGTGTACTTCTGGTTGCGGCAGATTGGTATCGGACTCTGATGGGCACGAGCGTTGCATAGTATGTTTGGGCATTGATCATGCTAGAGCAGCGCTCGTGGATGACTCATATTCTCTCTGTGGGAACATGACCATCGCGTCATCACGGTCGAGACTCGGTGAACTCGCAAGAGTGAGAGTCCCCTCATCCACCCCCCGTCCTGCGGCTGGTGGCCAGGTTGACCTGAGGGTGACGGTCTGGAACAAGGCGCCGACTATGTGTCCGCGACCCCAGCCCCCCTCTTCAATGACGGTCGATTCCCGCGGGTCTACCCTCTGGTGGCCTGCGTGTTTCGGTTGAAGCTACAGAGGATGATGCCATGTCTGTTGCAGCATCACTAGGTGGGTTTGATTCTTCTGGAAGTGAGGGCTCGTCACAGCTGCCACCTTCCGGTGTGCATACGGCTGTGCTCGAGTCTGATCCGCAGATGACGGCCATGCTTTCCCGGGCAGCCGCGAGCATCGGGCTTGAGTGGAGGCCTCCACCCTGTCCTGAGCGCTCGCGACTTGACGATTGGTTTTTGGGTAAGGCCGCCGACCCTCGTCCTCGGCAAACCCCAATACCTTTCTTCCCGGATGTGCATGATGAGATCTCGAAGTCCTGGAAGACCCTGTTGTCTTCTCGGGACCGCTCGTTGATCTCATCCGCCTTTCCTCCCCTCGATGATGCAGCCGCCCGTGGGTACACTGGGCTCCCCCCGGTTGAACGCTCTGTTGCCATGCAACTATGTCCTCAGAGTGCTTCTTCTCGTGGCGAGCCTAAGCACCCATCCAAGGCCTGTAGATTTTCGTCTACTCTGGTGGCGAAGTCTTACAGAGCGGCGGGACAGGCGGCTGCGTCACTGCATGCTATGGCCACTCTGCAGGTCTACCAGGCCCAGATGCTCAGAGACATGCACGAGGGTAGGACAGACCCAGGGCTCTTTGATGAGCTGCGCGCCGCTACCGACCTCGCTCTACGGGCGACGAAGGTTACCGCGCGCTCCCTGGGTCTGGTGATGTCCACAGCCGTGGTCCAGGAGAGACACCTGTGGCTGAACCTGGCTGGCATGCGGGACGCGGAGCGGACCCATCTGCTTAACGCCCCCTTGTCCCAGGCCGGCCTCTTCAGCGGTGCGGTTGAAGACTTTGCCCTACAGTTTTCAACCGCCCAGAAACAGACCGAGGCCATCAAGCACATTCTGCCCCGCCGGCCAGCTGCTGCCTCCACCCAGCCGGCCGGGCAGAAGCCTCGTCCTGTTTCCCGCCGAGGGCGCCCTCCTGCGGTTCCCGCCCCTCCCGCCCGGCCCACGCAGCAGCCTCCACAAACCCGGGCCGGTCGCGGAGGAAGCCGCAAGAAGGCGCCACAGCCCTCTCCCGCCCCGCTAAACGCCGGGCCAAGCGGCGCCCCTGAGACGGGCTGCTCAGGGAAGATGGTCGTTTTTCAGGAGGTGGTAGCAGAACCACTCCTTCCCCCGGTGGAGGGCCGGGGGAGAATCTTTTGTTCTCCCCTCCCCGCTGCTCACCCACGGGTGGGCAGCACCCTAAAGTGGTTAAAGACAGAAACGACCCTCTCTTCCCTGAGCCCACAGAGTTCTCGGGCGACACAAAGCGCCGCCCACAAGCCGTACTCTCCTCGCCCCCCTCTGTCCCAGAGGCGGTTGACACGGCGTGCCGTCCACGGACCGCTTCGCCCCTGTCCCCCTCTGTCGCCAGACCCCTGGCAGAGCAGGCCCCCGCGGGACGATCAGCCTGGTCCTCCCCTGGCCCCCTCTGCCAGGGCGCGGTTGCGAACTGTGCCCCCACACCGGGCCGCTATGCCGTCCACGTCTGGGCCAGTTACTCCGCTTCGCTGCCCCTCCGGGGGGACGCCTGTCGTCCGCATGATCCCGCTGGTTCAGTTCCTGGGAGCCTGGTTAGAGCTTCCCCGTCTGTCCCGCTGGATCGTGCGCACCATCAGGCTCGGCTATGCGATTCAGTTCGCACGGTCTCCTCCCCGCTTCAGGGGAGTCCGCTCCACTTTGGTCGGTGGCAATGCCCCCATCATGAGAGCAGAGATTGCCACCCTGCTGGCGAAGGGTGCATCGAGACTGTCCCTCCAGCCGAGATGAGGTCCGGCTTCTCAGCCCTTACTTCATTGTCCCCAAGAAAACCGGTGGGTTACGGCCAATCCTGGACTTGCGCGTGCTGAACCGCTCCCTTCACAGGCTGCCGTTCAAGATGCTCACCGCCAAACGCGTTTTCGAATGCGTGCGGCCCCGGGATTGGTTTGCAGCGATCGACCTGAAGGACGCCTACTTCCATGTCTCCATTCTTCCTCGCCACAGACCGTTCCTACGGTTTGCTTTCGAGGGGCAGGCATACCAGTACGCGGTCCTCCCTTTGGGGCTGGCCCTGTCTCCTCGCATCTTCACGAAGGTCGTCGAGGCTGCCCTTGTTCCCCTTCGGGAGTTATATCGACGACTGGCTGATCCTAGCTCACTCTCGAGATCAGGTTTGCGAACACAGGGACTTAGTGCTCCTGCACCTAGCTCGTCTGGGCCTTCGGGTCAACTGGGAGAAGAGCAAACTCTGCCCCGTGCAGAGGATCTCTTTTCTCGGTATGGACATCGACTCGGTCGCCATGTCCGCGCAGCTTACGAGCGAGCGCGCGAGTCACTGCTGACTTGCCTGAGACATCTCAGGAGCAAGAATGCGGTTCCACTGAAACATTTTCAGAGGCTCCTGGGGCATATGGCATCTGCAGCTGCGGTCACGCCGCTCGGATTGCTTCATATGAGACCGCTTCAGCTTTGGCTTCGCGACCGAGTCCCGAGGTGGGCATGTCATCAAGGCACGCTCCGGGTACCAGTTACTCCGACCTGCCGTCAGTTCCTCACCCCGTGGTCGAACCTCAGTTTTCTCAGGGCGGGTGTCCCCCTGGAACGAGCTTCCCGGCACATTGTTGTCTCAGCAGATGCCTCCACCATGGGCTGGGGCGCCATGTGCAATGGACATGCTGCTGCGGGCTCCTGGACAGGACCCCAGCGGCTATGGCATGTCATTGCCTCGAGTTGTTGGCAGTACGTCTTGCCCTGCACCGCTTCCGGGCGTTGCTCCGGGGTCAACACGTGCTAGTCCGTTCAGACAATACCGCGACTGTTGCGTACATCAACCATCAAGGTGGTCTACGCTCCCGCCGTATGTCACAACTCGCCCGCCACCTCCTCCTATGGAGTCAGAAGCATCTGAGGTCGCTTCAAGCCATTTTTATTCCCGGAGCGCTGAACTGTGCAGCCGACGAGCTCTCACGGCTTCAGCCCCTCCCTGGAGAATGGCGACTCCATCCCCAGTCGGTTCAGCTGATTTGGGACCAGTTCGGGGACGCACAGATAGATCTGTTTGCCTCTCACGACTCGACCCATTGCGCCCTGTATTTTTCCCTGACCGAGGGCACGCTCGGCACGGATGCACTGGCGCACAGCTGGCCGCCGGGCCGCAAATATGCGTTTCCCCCAGTGAGCCTTCTTGCGCAGACCTTGCGCAAGGTCAGGGAGGACGAGGAGCAAGTCATTCTGGTCGCGCCGTATTGGCCCAACCGGACCTGGTTCCCCGAACTTGTACTCCTCGCGACAACACCTCCCTGGCCCATTCCTCTGAGGAAGAACCTTCTTTCTCAGGGACGGGGCACCCTGTGGCACCCTCGCCCCGATCTCTGGAGCCTCCACGTGTGGCTCCTGGACGGCTCGAGGTAGGTTTGAGTACCCTTCCACCAGCGGTGGCGGCTACCATCACTTCCGCTAGAGCGTCGTCCACGAGAAACGTCTATGCGTTGAAGTGGAACCTCTTCATCGACTGGTGCTCTTCTCACCGAGAAGACCCCCGGAGATGCTCGATCAGCGTTGTGCTTTCCTTCCCATTGCTTTGGCATACCAGCAGCAAGGTCGACCGTGCCCCCTTGGTGTGACGGCCCACTCCACCCGGAGTGTGGCATCCTCTTGGGCTCTAGCGCATGGCGCCTCGCTAACAGACATCTGCAGAGCTGCAGGCTGGGCGACACCTAACACATTCGCCAGATTTTATAATCTCCGAGTGGAGCCAGTGTCCTCTCATGTACTCGCTTCAACTAGCTAGTACCGGACCCGCTCAGGTGTCTTCGCTTGCTCGCCATTCCACTCCACGGACTGGATACGTGCGATATTCTCCTCAGGTGAGCTTTTCCGAAAGCCCTGAGCTCCTCCAGCACTCCTGACGTCGGCGCCAGTGTCTCTTGCCTGCGCGTCAGCTAGGTGCCTCCCGTGTGCATGGTCCCTCCCCTGAGCGACCCCCACATGTGTATTTCCACTGTAAGCCTCTCTGAGCATGTGTCTTTCCCTTGGCAAGCCACCTTGCCACCCCTGGGGTTGAAATATTCCACCTGCGGCTGGACACCCCAGTGTTCTCCATATGTTTCCTTCGGGTCATATGTGTATTCTCTAAGTCCCCCCCCCCCTCTGGGTTGGCATTAATTGCATACTTCCCCTAGCTTGGGATATGCTTCCCAGTGTACCTTGGTATTCCTGTGTTAAATGGAGTCCTTCTTCCGTCTATGACAGGGATCTCTGTTTACGCAGGGCACTGGAAGACAGCTGAGAAGGTGGCGTGATTAGACTGGTAACCACATTCGTCGTCATCCGACGTAACTCGGAGTGACAACGAAAGGGAACGTCTACGGTTACGTATGTAACCCTCGTTCCCTGAGTAGGGAACAGAGACGTTACGTCTGCCTGCCACTTTCCGCTGTACCGCGGGGATCGCCTGAGCTCAGTCTTGGCTCCTCAGCGAAGAAACATAAACTGCTGTTGCAGACTTCCTCCTTTTATACCCACGAGGTGGGGCGGAGTTACATCATGCAAATTCCGCAGTCCCATGGCATTTCTTTGCCATTGGCTCGTTTTGTAATACTCGAAGTTGATAGGCTTTCTAAGCGAAACCCCATTCGTCGTCATCCGACGTAACGTCTCCGTTCCCTACTCAGGGAACGAGGGTTACATACGTAACCGTAGACGTTACAGTCGCAACACATATCCGCACTATGAAGTGAAAACCCATCACTTTAATTTAATCAAAATCAAATGTAGCCAACTTATTTCATTACTCAAAATTAAATACAGTAAAAGATCAACCAGACAAGTCAACACGACCTGGATGAAAGGCTGAACTTATACATGAATCTAACTACTGAAAGTCAGATAAGCATTCATCATTTAATTCCTCAATTAAATGCAGCCAACTTATTTAATTCCTCAAAATTAAACATAGTAAAAGATCAACCAGACAAGTCAACATAGTCTGGATGAAAGTCAGAACTATATTAAAATAGTTTCAACACATAATAAAATAATCATAAATTCATAGCTTGCAATACACTATGTACTCTTAATCTATGCATTGCCTCAGCCAATCGATTCTTATTGCATAGTCTTTCTTTTTCTTTTTTTTCTTTTTGTTGAGAAAAAGTTTAAACAGCGGGGGGAAACGTCTCGGGTTACGACTGTAACCCTTGTTCCCTGAGAAAGGGAACTCGAACTGTGTCGAATGACACTTCGGCAGAACACCCCTCAGTGTAGCGCCTCTGAAGCATGAATGAAACTAAGCCAATCTTGATTGGTGTTGCGTCATGATACGTGTGATGGCATATGTGGAAGCTGCAAAGGGAAGCCGGCACATAACAGAGTTAGCTTCCGTGATGAAGCAAGTGCTCCCAGGCAGGGGAAGGTGTGGCGAAGGGACGCAGTTCTCGTTCCCTTTCTCAGGGAACAAGGGTTACAGTCGTAACCCGAGACGTTCCCTTTCGAGGGAACTCGAACTGCGTTGAATGTCACTTTGGGGGAATGAGTACCCACTATGTCACAACGAGCCCTGCCTGTCCCAGTGTGAAGCTGTGCACAGGCACACTTAGGACGAGAGCACAAGGGTGCCAGGTGTAGATGGAATGTCCAGGCTATAAAATCTAATGAAAGTGTGAGGGGTGTCCCATCCTGCTGCATCGCAGACTTCCTGGATCGGGGCCCCTGAGAGCATCGCAGACTTCCTGGATCGGGGCCCCCGACAGGAGGGCTCTGGATGACGCCATGCCCCTGGTCAAATGAGCCCTCACAGCCAAAGGTGAAGGCAAACTGCGCACCTGATAGGCCATAGATATAGCCTGAACAATCCAGTTAATAATGGTCTGCTTGGATGTGGGAAGCCCCTTCTTGGGCGACCCGAAACACACGAGCAACTGGTCTGACTTCCGACCATTAAAGAGGCCCTCTGACAGGGCAGAGCAGATGAAGTCTCTCCTCAACTGCCGTCCCGTGAGGTGGAGGATGAAAAGCCTGGCCAAAAAGCTATGACCAACTGCTGTCTCCCCAAAGGCCCATCACACAGAGGAGTGTGGAAAGCCGCAATGGCAGTCACATACACCTTGAGTGTGGACGGGGTAAGACCAGCTGAGAAGCGATCTTGTAGGAACTCCAGCACTGAAGCCACCGGGCAGTTAACTGGGTCCACCTCACGCTCTCTACACCATATGGTGAAAACATTCCATTTTAGGCCATACAATTTTCTCGTGGAGGGAGCTCTAGAGCTGGCTCTCTACTACTCCTGCTGACAGGCCAGCCTCTCAGTACTGTGCCCCCTCAGAGGCCAGACCCACAGTTTCCATAATTCATGCCGAGGGTGAAATATTGAGCCCTCTGCCTGTGTCAGCAGGTCCCTCCTGATGGGAATATCCCATGGAGGGCCATCCAGGAGTGATATTATATCTGAGAAGCATACTCGGGCCAGCCACAACGGGGCTACCAACAGTAGACTGATCCCTTCGCGACAGACCCTCTCTAGAACTCCCGGGGAGCAGAGCGATCAGGGGAAATGCATACAGACGCAGCCTCGGCCACATCTGCACCATGGCATCCAACCCCAGTGGGGCTGGATGTGTGAGGGAGAACCACAGTGGACAGTGTGTCGTCTCTCAAGACGCGAACAGATCCACTTCCACTGGGCCGAACCTCTGACATATTGACTCCACCACCTCGGGGTGGAGTCTCCATTCCCTGGGCCTCAGCCCCTGCCTTGACAGGATGTCTGCTCCCTGATTTTGATCCCTTGGGATGTATGTTGCTCTGAGAGACGTCTGTCGAAACGGTTTTCCATAGACATGACGCTCCCATTACAGAAACCAAGCTTTTTTCCACATAGATAGGGAACGAAGGCATCGGCGCGTAACCCTGATCATGTGGAACGGGTTCCCCTTCGGGGAAAACCCCTTCGGGGAAAACCCCTTGGTTTTCAATCATCACTGCAGGGCCCTCATGTGCAGCAGGCCGAATGGAATGATGTTAGACAACTGTGCCCACATCGTGACCGAGTCCCACACCACTCCCAGGAACGTGGTTTCTCTGGGCTGGTGCCAACACGCTTTTTTTCGTGTTGAGTCTCAACCCCATGCTCTGGATGTGGGCAAGGACGACATCTCGATGCCGAACTGACAGCTCTTGTGACTGGGCCAAAATCAGCCATTGCCAATATAGTTTAGCACCCTGATAGCCTGAAGTCTCAGCGGTGCTAGAGCTGCATCCATGCATTTGGTAAATGTGCAAGGGGAGAGAGCTAAGCCAAATGGAAGAACCCGATATTGGTACGCATTGCCCCCGAAGGCGAACCTCAAGAACTTCCTGTGAGACGGAAGGATGGAAATGTGGAAGTATGCGTCCTTCAGATCTATTGTGACAAACCAATCCTCGGACTGAATTTGGTTCACGATGATGGGAATAGTGAGCATCTTGAACCTGAACCTCCTCAGAGACCGGTTCAAGTGCCTGAGATCTATTATTGGACGGAACCCTCCATCCTTCTTTGGAACTATGAAGTAGCGGCTGTAAAACCTGGACTTCCTGTCTGGCGGAGGAATACGTTCTATAGCCTCCTTTACCAGCAGGGAGTTTACTTCCTGTTCCAATATCCGACCCTGCTCTGGGTCGACTACAGTCCAGACCACCCTGTTGAATTTTGGTGAGTGGAAACTGAACTGCAGTCTGTACCCCTTTTGAATGGTGCGCAGGGCCCAAGAAGAAATACTCGTGAGATTTGTCCACGCATCTAAATATTTTACCAAGGGAACCAGCTTCTCGAGGCTGGCTTCAATTATCAATCGGGATTCGTTCTCGACCCCCTGAAGCGGATCTCCGGCAGGGTTCGACCGAAAACGATTCTCGATGGGCGGATAAGATTGCTGCCTAGCCGCAGGCCTGTGGGGTGTGCATTCGCTGGAAACCGATGCGTCCCGAAGCGCACTTGATGGTGGGAAGTCGACATCGATTTCCTGCGGGCTCCACGAAGGAGGCGACCTCGATCGCTCCGCCACGGGTGGGGCCGCCCGCAGAGAACCTAGGCTGGCTAGGATCTCTTTGACGAAGCCTTCTTAGCCTGCAGGACGGCCCTCAGGTCGCCCTGCTTCTGCTGAGGCTTCGCCTGAGAGCGCCGTCTGTGCCCCCAAGCTCCTTGAGGGGGGGCTCTAGATGAGACACTCTCTTTTTGCGCCTGTCTATAGGCGAGGGAACTGGTGGATGGCTGCGGCTGCCCACTAGACGGCGGTGTTTACAACGTCACCGAACAGGCCAGAAGGTGAAATCGGGGCATCAAGAATGAAAGCCCTGTCTTTCTCCTTGATGCCCAATAAATTTAATCATAGGTGTCTCTCTGAGACCACCATCGCCGCCATGGAACGGCCGATAGCACGGGCCGTTTCCTTGGTGACTTGGAGAGACAGGTCTGTAGCCTTCCTCAACTCTGCGATGTCTTCGGGAGTTGGACCCTCCCCCTCATCAATATCCTTCAGAAGCCATACCGACCCGCAGCCATATAAGCCCTGCCCACTAAAGATGATCTATCCCTACAGGGTTTAGTGGGCAGCACCAGGGTTTTCAGGGATGATGCAGAATCGGGATATAAATAGGTGGCAAGCGGCTGCTCCACCCGAGGCATCATCCCATAACCGTTCTCTCGCGCCCCCAAAATATGACTATAATTTAAAACAGGGGGGTTGGACACGCGAGAAGAATGAGGTCTATTCCACGATTGACACAACTCGTTGTGTAAATCAGGAAAAAACGGCAAACCCTGGTGGCAAGGTTGCTCTCTGTGCTGCAGGAAGCGCTCGTCCAACTTGCTTTTAGCAAGCGCTTCCTGCCTCTCATGTGGCCAACTGATGTTTGAACGGGCCACTGGACGAGAGACAACCTCCACCAGCTCCTCATATGCGGGGACATGAGGTGGCGAGTCATCCCCAAAATCCCCGCCTTCGATGCTGAGTACGTCTACTTCCTTGGAAGCAGACAGCTCGAGCATCGGGTTCCGCGCGAGGAGGGAGCACATCAGAACTGGCAGAGGAATGCCTCAGCAGTCTCGAGATCCACTGTCAGATCCATCTGCGAGCCCCATGAAGAGCGTTGCCATGCCGCCTCGGCGGACGTGGGTCCCGCACCACGGGGCTCGCGAGCCTGGCCATCCTCATTGAAAATGGCCAGGCGGGAACGCAGCACACGGATCGATAAAGATTCACAATCCTCGTAAGCAGACCCCTCGAGAGCTGCCTACGCGTACTGCATTCCCAAACAATGCACGCACATTTGGTATGTGTCCCCACCCATGATATAACGAGGGCAGGAATGCACACACCGCCTGTAACTTGCACTCGCCATAATATATTTATTTTTGTGCTTGTGAACTGACAGACAACACCAAATATGATATACAAGACAGAGAGCGCTTGCTGAAGAACAGAAAGCTAACTCTATTGTGTGCCGGCTTCCCTATGTAGCTTCCGCATATGTCATCACAGGTTATGTCATGACGCAACACCAATCAAGATTGGCTTAGTTTCATTCATGCTTCAGAGGCGCTGCGCTGAGGGGCGTTCCCCCGAAATGTCATTCGACGCAGTTCAAGTTCCCTCGAAAGGGAACTCCCGGTAGTGCACATACACGTCGGGAAATTTTATGAATTAACACAGCCCGCTCCTTTATTTTAATTTTTATATAGAGCTACATGACCGTGCTGAAACACCAGGCTCTCTACCAGGGCGGAAGAAGCGTGGGCTTCCAATCCCAGAGAGAGAGCGCTGTATCCCCCGGGTGAAGGCAGAGAAAAGGCGGAACCCGTTTCTGACCCCTCCGCGAGATCCATTTACAAACCCCACAATACCAGCTTCCGTGCTGCCTCGGCAGCAACCGGGCCGGTACTGCGAGGAACGCGAGCCTGAACACCCTCGAGTGACAGGGGGAACAGAGTGAGTAAATTTGAAAGTAACTTGCAATGCTCAATTACGCTCAATAGCTCTTGAGTGCTGACAGATCATGCTCCGTTCCAAACAAACAACACATAAATCATGTGCATCCCCACCCGTAATGAAATGAGGGCAGGGAGGAACACATAATCTAAAGTTTTGTTTGCTCGCCATAATATCAATGCTTGTGACTGATATAGTGACAGACAACAATAAATAAAACAAAGCGTCATCGACACAGCGCGAGTTCCCTCGAAAAGGAACATGGATTACCGAAAAATCGATGGCTGGAAAGAGTTAAAGTGATACGGACATGCTATTTAAGACAGTAATGGCTATGACTCGATGACAAATGTTAGACTGAGACACTCTTCTCCGCTCCTCAAATACAAAAACATTAGCCTTTATATATAGTGTTTCATGAGTAAAGAAGACACTTTACTTGTTAAAAGAACAAGTTCTTTATTTACCCTTGTATTGCAAACCAGCAGTGACGGTCCAAACTCTGTGCAACTCTGTGTCTTTTTCACTAAAACACTTTCATTGGGTAAATATTTGCAAAACCCCCCAGACAGACGTAAAGTGTGACCAAAAGTAATGATTTATGAAGAAAAAGACAAAATATGGAGACAGCGATGACACTTGTAATCACAACTTTTTATAATTTATATTGCTTTTTTGTCCTTTTTGGAGTTTGACATCTACAATTGACGTCCATTGTCCTTGTATGGAAAAAAGCAGCATGAACATTCTTCAAAATTTAATCTTTTGATTTGTACAGAAGTCGTCATACAGGTTTGGATCGACATCAAGGTGAGTAAATGATGCCAATTAATAATTCCTTCAACTATGTATGGCTAAGGGTTGTGCTGTCAAAACAAGAACCACTAAGTATAACCCCAAGCTCTCTTTAGAAATTAGCAATGTCACATTTACTTGCACCATGAGACTTGCAACACGGCGGCAGAGCTTCTTACCTCTCAGACATAGAGCGTGAGCTACAACTCTCTCTGGATGTGGCGGAAGGCCAACGCAGAACCTGTACAAACATTCTTTGACATGTAAATTATAGTTCCCATGTCAACAGATCATCTTTGCAGTGTGAGACACAAAGAGTCAGCTCTCTGAATTATGCATCACCTTGTATGATTAGCTCTCCCAGCTGCTCTCCAGGTAATTGGAAAAAAAAAATCACCCTTTTGTTTATGGGAACAAAACTGATTATTTGTTTGGTTTGGCAATGTGGCGGGTTCAGACTACATGATATCAGCCCGATTTTGGCACGATCTGTTTGATGTAGGTGGATGACAACAGACTGTGACGCTTCACGACAGAAAGACTAGTTTAATTTTTTCCGGTCCTCCACGATGGGATCCGTCACATCTGTGACATTGACCAATAGGAACACAGAAGCTCTTTCGTACACAACTTTCAAACATGATGAAACGAGTGAGAGACGATGGTATTGGTGCTGCTAGGTGGAATTATGCAATGGAAGAAAGGTTCGTTGAGCTACTCTATATCAACAATACGCCTGCCTTTATGATGCTTCCTAGAAGGATGACCACGACAGAATTAAGATAGCATTAACAATAAGCTAACGCGCCGCTTCGGTAGCCATTGTTTGTTTACGCACTTGTTTCCAGAAGTCAACGTGCAACAGGCAACATGTAGTCTGACATGTTTCTTGACCACAACACAACCTGACACAGTGATATGATTAAACCCGGCATAACAAGTTCGAGAGGAAGTTTAGGGCCTTAACTCATGTTGTTTGGCACTTTCAATGGAAAGGTATAAAATAGGGCTTATTTTTTTTTATTTTCTTATACTGAGCAAGGCTGGTAAATTATCACAAATACAGTAAAAACCATAAAGTTTGTAAAATGGAATTTATTCCTGTGATCAAAGCTGAATTTTCAGCATCAATACTCCAGTCTTCAGTGTCACATGATCCTTCAGAAATCATTCTAATATGATGATTTGCTGCTCAATAAATAGTTCTTTTCATTATCAATGTTGAAAAAAGTTGAAAACAAGTGCTGCTTGTTATTTCTGTGGAAACATTATTCTTTTTTAAAAGAAAGTTAAATTTACCATTAAAGTTTACCATTATAAATGTCTTTACTGTAACTTCAATTTCATACGTCCTGGATTTCTGAATAAAAATATAAATTTATTTTAAAAAACTGACCCCAAACTTTTGAACAGTAGTGTATATTTTTAAAAAGATACCAATGGAACAAGGTTACCAGTAACAGGTTTGTAGATATAGCCTAAATTATGCCTCCATTTACTAAATTGGGCTTAAATGTTGGTTTATAGTTGTTGGGAAATCTACCCCCCCCCCCCCCCCCCCCCCCCCCACCTCTTATGGGTGGATCGCGACTCAGAACACTCGGGCAAAACTAAGGGAGGAGGAATATGTTTCTACATCAACAACGACTGGGTCAATGATGTTACAGTCATACTACGCCACTGTTCTCCTGACTTGTAATCTTTTTTTATTAACTGCATGCCATTCTACAGCCCAAGGGAATTCTCCTCATTTCTCCTGGTCAGTGTTTACATTCCACCGCAAGCCAACATGCTGGAGTTGCAACGTCAGCTAGCCGACCAGATACTTGGGGCGGAGCGGTCATATCAGGACTCCTTAGTTATTGTGCTTGGTGACTTTTACAAAGGTAATCTAAGCCACGAACTCCCGAAATACAAACAGTTGGTTAAATTCCTGACCAGAGAGGCAAACACTCTGGACCACTGCCATACTACAATCAACAATGCCTACCACGCTGTGCCACGTGCTGCGCTCGGACTCTCTGATCACGTCATGGTCTATCTAATACCAACATACAGGCAAAAACTAAAACTCTCCAAGCCAGTTGTACGAAGGTCAAAGAAGTGGAGCAGTGGAGCTACAGAGGCTTTGCGTGCGTGTCTGGAATGCACCGATTGGGACATGTTAAAGTCAGCCACAAATAGTTTTGATGAGTACACTGATGCTGTGACTTCATACATTAGCTTTTTTGAGGATAGCTGTGTACCATCACAGACCAGGGTGAGCTGTAATAATGATAAACCCTGGTTCACAGCTAAACTCAGACGGCTGCGGTTGGACAAGGAGGAGACGTTCAGAGGGGTAGGTTCAGAGAGGCAAAATACAGCTTTGGTAAGGCAGTGAAAGAAGCTAAGTGCCAGTATGGAGAGAAATTAAAACAACAGCTCTCAGCCAAAAACTCTGCTTCGGTTTGGAAGGGCCTTCAACAGATCACCTGCTATAAGCCTAAATATCCCCAATCCACTAACGATCTGCTAATTGCTAATGACCTGAATGAGTTCTACTGCAGATTTGAAAGACAAAAAGGAAGTCCTGACAACATACCTTTTCGGTGTGTTCAGCCAACAACAACAGCCCCCCTTCATTGAGGCCCATTCACATTTACAATCACACATCTTAATTAACACCACCCCTACCAACACAATGGCACTTTCAATCCTGGAAGGGGATGTCAATAGTCTATTCAAGAGACAGAATCCCCGAAAAGCTGCAGGGCCTGATGGTGTCACCCCATCAACTCTGAAGCACTGTGCAGATCAGCTCTCTGCTGTGTTTACTGACATTTTTAACACCTCACTGGAGACATGCTGTGTTCCAGCCTGCTTCAAATCTTCCACAATCATCCGAGTCCCCAAGAAGTCTAAGATCACTGGACTAAATTATTATAGACCCGTCGCTCTGACCTCAGTAGTTATGAAGTCATTTGAGCACCTTGTGTTGTCCACCTCAAGTCCATCACTGACCCACTACTAGACTCACTGCAGTTTGCCTACAGAGCCAACAGGTCTGTAAATGATGCGGTCAACATGGCTCTTCACTTCATCCTCCAACATCTTGACTCCCCTGGAACCTATGCCAGAATATTATTTGTGGACTTCAGCTCCGCATTTAACACCATAATTCCTGCTCTGCTCCAAGTCAAGCTCTCCCAACTAGGAGTGCCCGAGTCCACATGCAGGTGGATCACAGACTTCCTGACCCACAGGAGGCAGCACATGAGGCTGGGGAAGTACTTGTCGGACACCCCTGACCATCAGCACCGGCTCTCCTCAAGGCAAGTGTCCTGTCCCCCCTAATCTTTTCCCTGTATACCAACAGCTGCACTTCCAGTCACCACGCTGTCAAGCTTTTGAAGTTTGCAGATGACACCACCCTCATTGGACTTATCTCTGATTGAGACGAGTCCGCCTACAGGGAGGAGATTGATCATCTGGTGCAGTCTGAACAACTTGGAGCTCAACGCACAAAAGACACTGGAGATGATAGTAGACTTTAGGAGAAGCCCAGCAGCCCTTTGTCCCATCGTCCTGGGGGGCTCCCCAGTCAACTCTGTGCAGTTCTTTCACTTCCTGGGCATCACCATCACCCATGACCTCAAGTGGGAGCTGAACATCACCTCTCTCACAAAGAAAGAGGATGTACCTCTTGCGGCAGCTTAAAAAGTTTAACCTGCCAAAGACAATGCTGGAGCACTTCTACACTGCCATCATTGAGTCCGTCCTGACCTCCTCCATCACCGTCTGGTATGCTGCAGCCATGTCAAGGGCAGGCTGCAGCGCATCATCCGCTCTGCAGAGCGGGTCATTGGCTGCAATCTGCCATCTCTATGCGCCCTACACACCTCCAGGTCGCTGAGGCGAACAGCAAAGATCGAGGCTGATCCCTCTCACCCTGGAAATGGACTATTCAGAACTCTCCCACCTGGCAGAAGGTTGAGGTCTATCAGGACCAAAACCTCGCGCCACAAGAACAGCTTCTTTCCTACAGCTGTAGGCCTCAGGAACATGCCCCTGGAACGAAACAGACTATAGCCTGTTCCCTGCACTCACACAGAACCCTCACTAGATAACTGCACCTTACATATTTTTACATCTCTTTAGTAATTTATCATAGGTATTGTTTGTATTGTTTATGACTTCTCTACAAATAGTTGCACTAATGGGCCAGAACAAATTCCTTGTTTGTTGTAAACTTACTTGGCAATAAAGCTTTCTGATTCTGATTCTGATTAGTGCACAAACTGAAAAAGATGATTTACCTGTATTTCCATCACGCCACAAAATAGAATGCTACATTTCTATAATGGGGAAATTATGCAGTAACAGGGTTTCCTGGAAAACATGTGACACAGGTAAATATGTATTTCATTTTTAAAATGAGTTGTTTTTCTTCAATAGTTTGAAGCTCAATTTAACAGATGATTTCAAAATTAGCCTCCACTATTTGTAACTGTGTGGAAAAGTGGACTATGATCTTCACATAACCTCCTTTTAGTGATCAACAGATGGATGTTGTAAGAGTTTGCCTTGACATAAGGGTTAGTACATGATTTGTCATTTCTGGGTGAACTATTACTTTAAATGAGCACATCTTCAACAGAAACTCACATCCAGGACTCTCACCACCAGCACTGGTGCCCCGCAAGGGTGCGTTCTCTCCCCACTGCTCTTCTCCCTGTACACTAATGACTGCACTTCTAAAGACCCCTCTGTCAAGCTCCTGAAATTTGCCGACGACACCACTGTCATCGGTCTCATCCGGAATGGTGACGAGTCTGCTTACAGACTGGAGGTTGAACAGCTGGCTGTCTGGTGCAGTTATAACAACCTTGAGCTGTACACGCTCAAAACAGTGGAGATGATCGTGGACTTCAGGAGGAACAGCCCAGCACTCCCCCCACTCACCATCATGAACAGCACTGTGGAAGCAGTGGAGTCATTCAGGTTCCTGGGCACTTCTATCTCTCAGGACCTGAAGTGGGACAATCACATTGACTCCATTGTGAAAAAAGCCCAGCAGAGACTGTACTTCCTTCGCCAGCTGAGGAAGTTCAACTTGCCACAGGAGCTGCTGATTCAGTTCTACTCAGCCGTCATTGAGTCTGTCTTATGCACTTCCATCACTGTCTGGTTTGGTTCAGCTACCAAATCAGACATCAGGAGACTACAACGGACAGTCCGGACTGCGGAGAGGATCATAGGTGCCCCCCTGCCAAACCTCCAGGACCTGTACTCTTCCAGAGTGAGGAAGAGAGCAGGTAAAATCATCACAGACTCCACTCACACTGGACACCACCTGTTTGAATTGTTACCGTCAAGACGGCGACT
Source organism: Gila orcuttii (assembly GCA_026230005.1). NCBI lineage: Eukaryota > Metazoa > Chordata > Actinopteri > Cypriniformes > Leuciscidae > Gila > Gila orcuttii. Next base: position 19,821,388 of record JAPDVR010000024.1, on the reverse strand, counting down.
CAGATCACTGGCCACTAGAACATCTCGGCACAGGAACAGTTTCTTTCCAAAGGCCATTTCCCTCCTGAACAGTTAACACTCCTCCCAAGGCATATGCCTTAAGTGCAATACTCCCACTGTTTAGTGCAATACCCTACAACTCAGGTGATACTTATATGTAGATTTATTTATTTATAATATTCAAAACACTGTAAATATGTTCATAATCTGTAAATCTGAAAATGTCTATTCTGACTAAACCCAACTGTGATACTTTTATTCTCATATATTTATATTTCTATTTTTTATTCTTATAATTTGTAGTATTATGTTTCTTGTTGTATTTGTATTTGTATATGTCCACTGGAAGCCTCAGTACCAAAACAAATTCCTTGTGTGTGCAAGCACACTTGGCAATAAAGCTCTTTCTGATTCTGAATAAGCTGTGCAGAGGACCAGACAATGCTGGCAGTCAGAAGTCTCTCTCTGGAAGATTACAGAATTCCTTCTTTACAGAAGAAAAAAAACCCACAAAACTGATTATCCACAAAGGTAATAATTATAATATAATTTTAATATTTACTATATGATATAAATAAATATTTATGTCTTGCGTAAAAGGCCTCTCGGTAATATGATTGGGGTGACCCTTACATATTTCCAGTCAATTACAGGGGCTGTTTACTCCAGTAATAAAATGAGCAGTCAAAGTTGAGCTGAAGCAGCAGAGATCTGATCTTGTGTCTTTGATTGAAGGTTACAGTCATCCATCACAGCACTTATCTTAGATCACAGATCAAACTGGCTGTGTCACGCTATTATATTTTATATCTAATCATAAGTGTGATCACAGGAGAAATTATGTTCTCCGAGCTGTTTTAAGCATGTTAACAGTTTTCAATGTTGGTCAATAAAGTCTTAAAGCTGTCTGTAGAGTGTCTGTTTACCTTTAGCTATTGTGTGAGGGGTTTGAATCATATTTTAAATATGTCAGTTCCCTTCAACCTTTCTGGCATTAACTCAACTCAATGTTTATTTATATAGCATTTTTTTTAAAAACAGAGGGTTTACCAAAGTATTTTAATTTAGTAGGATTTGATTACTAAATTAATCTGTTTATCCAGTTTAAACTTACTGTCTATTATAACACCCAGGTTTTTTTTTTTTTTTTTTTTACAGTAGGCTTCATGTATGGTTTTATAGCACCCAAATCCAAATCAGAAAACTCACAGGTCCAAATATTATGAATTCTGTTTTTAAATTAAACAAAATGTAAGGCCATCCAGGCTTTAATATCCTTCCTCCTTCCTCCCATGAGGCCACGGGAGACGATTTGTGAATGGCAATGAAGCAATGTAACTGAAGCTGGTAGGTCACATGATAATGACATGGCGGATGTAGTATGTCCGGATTACATTCATAATACACACACTCATATTACAGTGGGTGAAATAAGTATTTGATCCCCTGCTGATTTTGTAAGTTCGCTCACTTACAAAGAAATGAAGGGTCTATAATGTATATGGTAGGTTTATTTTAACATATAGAAACAGAATATCAACCAAACAATCCAGAAAAAACACATTATATAAAAGTTATAAATTGATATGCATTTCAGTAAGTGAAATAAGTATTTGATCCCCAAGCAAAACATGCCTTAGTACTTGGTGGAGAAACCTTTGTTGGCAAGCACAGAGGTAAGACGTTTATTGTAGTTGGTCACCAGGTTGTCACACATCTCAGGAGGGATTTTGGTCCACTCCTTTTTACAGATACTCTCAAAATCCTGAAGGTTTTTTGTCTGTCACTTGGCAACTCGAAGTTTCAGCTCCCTCCACATATTTTCTATAGGATTAAGGTCTAGAGACTGGCTTGGCCATTCCAAGACCTTAATGTGCTTCCCTTTCAAGGGAACTCGAAATTGCGTCGATTCATGCTAAGGGAACGCCTCGCATGATGATGTATTGAAGCACATATAAAATCAGTCCAATGGTGTGACGGGACGTCAGAGGCGGGTGACGTCATGAACCAGGAAACTATATAAGCCTGTTCAAACCCAGCTGCTCCAGCTTCTGTGTCTTCACAAGCGCTCTATGTAAAATTGTCCTTGTTATTTGGTGTTGTCTGTTATATATATATATTTATAGACTATGGCGAGCAAGCAGCAGTTTAGAGTGTGTGTGCACCCCTGCCCGCGTTATTTAACGGGTGGGGACACACACACTTTATGTGTTGATTGTTTGGGAGAGGAGCATGCACGGTCAGCGCGCTAGGGCGCTGACTGTGAGCACTGTATTGTGCTTCCCTTGCGGTTACTCAGATCCCACCTGGCGTTTTTTAACGAGGACGCCCAGGCTCGCGTTTCCCAAGGCTCAGGTCCCGCTGCTGCCGAGGCACAGCGAAGACTTCAGACTTGGGGTTCGCAAATGGATGTAATAATGTGTAATCGAAAGATTACACATCGATTGGCCGGCAGATAAGCAGGACGTTCGTTTAAAAAGCAAACTAGACGAACGCTTACTGCCCTCTCGTTCACAATCTCAACGCCTGAGCCTTCTGTTTTTTCCCGATCTCTACACTGAGGTGTCGAGATCGTGGAAGAAACCTGTGTCATAAAGAATGTACAGTACACAATCATTACACTACTCTTCTATTTCACAATATAAAGAGCACGGATATGGGGAAATGCCTAAGGTGGAAGAGACACTCGCGAGCTATCTCTCCCCTGAATCTGCATCTTTCCTTAAAGTCACATTATTACCCACCAAGACAGTTAGAGTAACTTCAGCTTTGGTGGGTAAGGCTTATTCAGTGGCTGGTCAGGCTGCAGCATGTCTTCACACAATGTCGCTGCTGCAGGCTTACCAGGCTGAAATGTTAGGAGACATTGATGAGGGCGGGGCTATTGGCCCGAACGCAGTTTGCAAATTGAGCCACAGATCTGTCTCTCAGGGTCGCCAAGGAGACGACTATTTCTATCGGCCGGTCTATGGCAGCCCTGGTGACCACTGAGAGACATTTCTGGCTCAATTTGAGCAATATTAAAGAAAAAAAGAAAATATTTTTTATGGATTTTCCTATCTTTTTATCTGGTTCAGTAATCAGCCATACAAGCGGCTACCTTCCAAAAACTTCTCCCTCGCCAGACTCATGTCTCCGGGGTTTCTCAGAGGGAGCAGCCCCAAACTTCTAAAACCAGCTCCTCACACCGTGCCACACAAAAACAGAGCGTGGCTTCCCGTGTTCCCTCACAAAAAGACTGGGGACACGGAAAGAGCGCTCAACAGCAGCCTTCAAGGGATAAGACGGATCTGAGGAGCGTCATTATTTCCAAGAAAGCTGCAAAGAAAAGGCCTGACGTCCGAGGGCGCAGGCCATCAAGGGCAGTTCCCCACCGAAGCAGAGTGTTTAACACCTCATTTTACGGTGCCCGTCTACCTTCGGTGCCCTCAGGGGACCGTTATGCTAACCCTGCCACCTCGTGTGTTACAGGGCGCAGCAGTCTCCAGCGAGCACATATCTCAGGTGCCACCCGGAAACGTAGTGGCCCTGGGATGCCCGCCCCCTCCGAGGAGGGTCCTAGATTAGTCAGTTCAGTCGTTCCCTGCCGGTTCGCCATTACAGGGCGACAGGCTGATTGCTCAACAAAAACTAAATCCAGAAACCAGTCTTCGAGAGGCTGGTACCTCTAGTAGAGTTCTTGGCAGCGCGGAAGCTACTGCCAAATATTTCTCGTTGGGTCCTGCAGACCAAAAGGGGCTTTCATCCCACCGTGGCGAGCCCCGAGCAGGTTCTGGTAATGGAACAAGACGTGAAAATCCTGTTGGACATAGGGGCCATAGAATATGTACCTCCCTCCAGCAGGGACACCGGGTTTTACAGCCGGTATTTCATCGTTCCAGAGAAGGATGGGGGGTTGTGTCCCATTTTGATTTTTATAGTTCTGTACTTTTCTGTCATATAACTAAAGTTCAAAATGTTGAGACAAATCGTGCCACAGATCAGATCCGAGGACTGGTCTGTCACGAAAGATCTCAAGGACGCATACTTCCACTTTTCCATCCTTCCACATCACGGGAAGTTCCTGAGATTTGCTTTGGGGGGCAAAGCATACCAATATCGAGTTCTTCCGTTCGACCTAGCACTATCATCCCGCACTTTCACGAAATGCGTAGATGCAGCTCTGGCGCCACTGCGTCCTCAGGATATTCGCATCATGAACTACATCGACGATTTGTCGATTCTAGCTCAGTCGCATCTGTTGGTGGTTCGGCATCGAGATGTCGTTCTCACCCACATGAAAGAGCTGGGGTTACGGCTAAACACCAAGAAGAGTGTGCGTTCCCCATTACAGAGGACCATTTTTCTAGGGGTGGTGTGGAATTCTATGTTGATGCGGTCTCGCCTGTCTCCGGCACGCATAGAGTCCGTCCTGTCAGCTGTGAAAAGAATAAAGCTACGCCAGTCACTCACTGTGAAACAGTTTCAGAGACTGTTGGGTTTGATGGCAGCAGTGTCCAGCGTGATACTGTTTGGCCTGCTGTACATGAGACCCTCGCAGTGGTGGCTCAGGACCAAAGAGTTTTCCCCGAGGGGCAATCCCTTTCGCATGATCAGGGTTAAGCGGCGATGCCTACGTGCCCTGGTTATGTGGAAGAAACCTTGGTTCCTGTCCCAGGTCCCCGTGTTGAGAGCTTCTTGTCGTCGCAGGATGCTAACGACAGATGCCTCCCTCACAGGCTGGGGGAGCGATCCTGGAAGGACGCTCAGTTCAGGGTAAGGGTTTTCCCCGAGGGGCAACCCCTTTCGCATGATCATGGTTACGCGGCGATGCCTACGTACCCTGGTTATGTGGAAGAAACCTTGGTTCCTGTCCCAGGTCCCCATGTTGAGAGCTTCTTGTCGTCGCAGGATGCTAACGACAGATGCCTCCCTCACGGGCTGGGTGGTGATCCTGGAAGGACGCTCGACTTAGGGTCTATGGGGCCTACCAGACCTCAGGGGCCACCATGTGTGGGTCCACACAGACAGCACATCGATGGTCACCTATATAAGTCATCAAGGAGCAGACATCCTGTCGAAACAGGGGCTGAGGCCCGGGGATTAGATGTTCCACCCCGAGGTGGTGGAGCAGATATGGAGGGAGTTTGGCCAGGCTCAAGTGGATCTGTTTGTGTCTCGAGAGACGTCTCACTGTCCACTCTTGTTCTCCCTCACGCATCCAGCTCGGACTGGATGCGATGGTACAGACGTGGCCGAGGATACGTTTGTATGTTTTTCCCCCGATCGCTTTGCTCCCGGGAGTTCTGGAGAGAGTTCGCAGGGACCATCTGCGCCTGCTTCTTGTAGCCCCGTGGTGGCCGGGCAGAGTATGGTTCACAGATCTAGTGTTTCTCCTAAATGGGCCTCCTATGGAGTTTCCCATCAGGAGAGACCTTCTGTCCCAAGCATAGGGCTCAATATTTCACCCTCGTCCCGAACTGTGGAACTTGTGGGCTTGGTCTCTGAGGGGGCCCAGCTCATAGGGTCAGGTCCCTCAACCGAGGTTGTGGAGACCATTCTACAATCCAGAGCTCCCTCCATGAGGAAACTTTATGCCCTGAAGTGGAAGGTTTTCACTTCATGGTGTAGTGACCGTCAGCTGGACCCAGTTAACTGCCCGGTTGGTACAGTGCTGGAGTTCCTGCAGGAGCGGTTCACTGCAGGTCTATCCCCGTCCACTTTAAAGGTTTACGTGGTGGCCTTAGGTGCTTACCACACTCCTGTGGGTGGAATGTCTTTGGGTAAAGACCCCTTGGTATCTTGTTTCCTACGTGGCACTTTGAGGCTGAGGCCTGCTGCACGCATGAGGGTTCCGACTTGGGACCTGGCTATTGTCCTCCAAGGCCTTTCCCAGGCTCCCTTTGAGCCCCTGGAGGAGGTTCCTGCCAGATTTCTGAGTTTGAAAACTCTGTTCCTCCTCGCTATTTCGTCTCTCAAGAGAATAGGAGATCTTCAGGCGTTGTCGGTTGCACCCTCGTGCCTGGAATTTGCGCCCGGCATGGTTAAAGCTTTCCTTCATCCTAGGCCGGGTTATGTTCCCAATGTCCCCACTAATGTGGCCCGATCTATAGTGCTGCAGGCCTTCTGTCCTCCTCCGTTCCAGGATGCGGACCAGGAAAAGCACAATTTGCTATGCCCGGTTAGGGCATTGGATGCTTATGTCCACAGAGCTGACCTGTGGCGTAAATCCGAACAGTTGTTTGTCTGTTTTGGACCCCCTAACAAGGGGTCACCAGCGTCTAAGCAAAGAATGAGCAAGTGGGTGGTCGAGACTATCTCACTTGCTTATGAGTCGACCGGACAGCCTTCACCTTTAGCGGTGCGGTCTCACTCAACCAGGAGTATGGCGGCCTCTAAGGCCTTATTGTCAGGAGTTCCTCTACAAGAGGTCTGTGATGCGGCAGGCTGGTCCTCACCTCACACATTTGTCAGGTTTTATTCTCTGGACTTGGACGCCACACCAGGGTCCCGAGTGCTCTCGTCCTAGTGCTGCTTGCCTTGATTTCACACTGGACAGGCACTTCTGGCTATGGTGGCGGTTGTATAGACGTTCCCTTAGCGTCAATCAACGCAACGCGAGTTCCCTTGAAAGGGAACGCCTCGGTTACGACTGTAACCTCGGTTCCCTGAAGAGGGAACGAGACGTTGCGTCACCTGCCATATCTCCTACGTGCCTGTAAGAGACTTGTTCAGACCTTTCGAAGCTGGAGCGGCTGGGTTTGAACAGGCTTATATAGTTTCCTGGTTCATGACGTCACCCGCCTCTGATGTCCCGTCACACCATTGGACTGATTTTACATGTGCTTCAATACATCATCACGCGAAGCGTTCCCTTAGCGTCAATCGACGCAACGTCTCGTTCCCTCTTCAGGGAACCGAGGTTAGAGTCGTAACTGAGGCGTTCTTCTTGAGCCACTCCTTTGTTGTCTTGGCGGTATGTTTTGGGTTAAACATGGTGGAAGACCCATCCACGACCCATCTTCAGTGTTCTGGCTGAAGGAAGGAGGTTCTCATCCAAGATTTGACGGTACATGGCCCCATCAATCAGCCCCTCAATACAGTGAAGTCGTCCTGTACCCTTAGCAGAGAAACAGCCCCAAAGCAAAATGTTTCCACCTCTGTGCTTGACCGCAGGGATGGTGTTCTTGGGGTCATAGTCAGCATTTCTCTTCCTCCAAACACGATGGGTTGAGTTGATGCCAAAAACCTCAGACCACACTTTCTCCTAAGCCTTCTCTGAATCATTAGATGTTCATTAGGAAACTTCAGACAGGTTATACCTGTGCCTTCTTGAGCAGAGGGACCTTGCGGGTGCTGCAGGATTTCGTAGTGTGTTACCAATGGTTTGCTTGGTGACAGTGGTCCCAACTGCCTTGAAATCATAAACAAGCTCCTCCCGTGTAGCTCTGGGCTGATCCCTCACCTTTCTCATGATCATCCTTACCCCATGAGGCGAGATCTTGCATGGAGCTACAGACCGAGGGCGATTGATTTCTCATTTTGTATTTCTTCCATTTCTGAATAATCACACCAACAAAAGTCTCCTTCTCACCAAGCTTCTTGCTGATGGTCTTGTAGCCCATTCCACAGGTTTACAATCTGGTCCCTGACGTTTGACAGCTCTTTGGTCTTGCCCATGGTGGTGGAGAGGTTGGAATGGAAGATACAGATTCTGTGGACAGGTGTTTACTGACATTAGGAGTACTTACTTAAAGTGACAGGGCTATCTTTGTTCCACATGGGCACATAACCAATCTGTGGGAGGCAGAATTAATGCTGGGTGGTAGGGGATCAAATACTTATTTCTATCAATCAAATGCTAATCAATATAATGTGTTTTTCTGGATTTTTTTGGTTGGTCTTTATCCGTTAAAATAAACTTTCCATAAAAAATATAGACCCTTCATTTCTTTGTAAGTGGGCGAACTTACAAAATCAGCAGGGGATCAAATAATTATTCCCCCCACTGTATATAAAATATATAGCAGTTGTGAAGGAATTACTTATTCAAAATAAGTACCAACTTAAAAAGTGTGTGATTTCGGATGCAGTCGAAGAGCGTTTCCCAAACATGCTCGAAGCTGTTGACCAATCACAACACAGGATTGGTCCAGCCGACCAATCAGAGCTTATTGTCCTTTTGAGAAGAAGGGGCTTCCTAGAGCCAGAAACTGGGCTAGAAATTACCCAATTGTGGTCTCAAGTTCCGTTGAATCATATCGTTACGAAGAAACTTCTGACCATAGTTGGCTTTTGGAGCTTTACTGACGTACTGGGAAGAGAAGAGCTGCAACAATGTAAAATATGTGAAAAAAAATTGTTTTTTGACTAGCATGAAAACGTATTCTAGTAGAACTCAAAAACAAAATCAAGACTTAGAAGTTATTCTAAAAGACAACACACAGGCAGAAAACCTGAAATGAAAATCGCAATGACATCAACTGATACCATCAAACATCACAGCAGTAGCTAACTGAAAATAATTCCATTTGAATCCAAATGACCACAAATTATGTTATCAAAAAGAAACTCAGATACAATCTCAGGAGCACTAACTAAACCATCTTACAAACATATATGTTTTCAAGTTCAAACTGCATTTTTGCATGCATGCTCTGTGGTGAATGGACAGATACTCTTTGAAAATCGTCATACTTGCCATTAAGTACTGAAATATTATTTAATTATGTCACTAGGGGTTGGAGCTCTATGGCATTTCTATTTTTAGCTAATATAAATGAAGTCCTCCCTGGACTATGCAGTGGTCCAGTCAAGGTGCCTTTGTTTTGCAGACCAGTCTGCTTTGCATTTACCCCCAAAGTGGCCCCGCCACTGTAAAAGATTATTTTGATTTATGATGTTCCAGACATATATTACTATGGAAAGTCTAACATTTATTTTTGCAGGGGAAGTCTGACCTCGTTGCATTTATTAGGGTCTTTCCAGACCCTCACTTACACTTGACTTATTTAAAGTTGATGAAATTGGAAAAAGAATTGCGTTTTTCAAATCGTTTCTATAGGCTCACAGAGATGAAGAGGGTGACTATAGACACAAACAGCATATTTGGGCATCATATGAGCATTGGGAACATTTAATCAAATGCTCATTAGTTTCTAGGAACACCTGAAGACACAATGTGTATTAATGTTCTCAGGTTGTGCATTAATAAGCCTCTAGGCCTTTTCAAAAACTTCCACAATGAACCAATGGGCAACATTATTTAATCAAACTGACATTTTAGACAGTAATTTTGGTAACACTATTTTAAAAGTATTATTGTTATACATGTCGCATGTACTTACTATAGTAATAACAGTAAATTACCAATAGTTAAACAAATATATTTAAAATTAGTTACATGATGTGCCAGTGTAATCACGTTATTTGCAATTAATCTGTAACATCGGTTAACTCATAAACAAGGAACACAAGGAGCAAAACTGAACACCAGGAGCAGAACTGAGAACACCAAACAAACAGCCATACAAGAAAAAAACCTGAGCGCACTGACATTATCTGTGGGTCCGCTACAGTACCTTCGATGCCGGAACCAATAGTCTCATATACGCATGTTGTCTTGGCGCATGCTCCTGGAATGCCGGGCTTAGAAGTGCTGAGACCACCGGACTTGGAATCATCATACTTCACGGTCCGGGAGGTCAGTAAGATCATCAATGTCCAAAAAGTCTCTAGTGTGGTCCTCGATAGAAAGTGAGTTAGAGAGTTGGATCCAAGTGCAATAGTCAAATAGTCAAAAACACATTTGTATATCTAATGCTTAAAAAAAAAAAAGTCATTGTACACAGTATATTAAGGCCCAATGTGCAAATACAAACTACATGAAGTTAGAAGCACAAAACCTGGACTATGAGGAAAAGTAATTTTGATGTGGTTTTATGTGTCATCTTTCACTTTATTTCCAGCATCCAGATTGGTTTACATTTGAAAGCCACAGAATTCCTTCAACCACAATGTATGTAGGTTTTTTAATCATGGTGGGGAATCTGCAATGGTACTGGCAGCCACCTCATGGGACTCATTACAGCTGACGTTTGCTTTACACGGTCACAAAACGATCCGAGGAATATCAGGCCTTGTTATAGGACCAAGACTGCAAACACTGTTTTCTTTTGATGTTCCAGTATTCCATAAACACTGTTAAACAAGTCTAAATGCTTTAAGGAAACCATGATAGAGTGGCAAACCTTCACTTAAAAAAAATAAAAATAAAAAGGGGCAACAGTTTGTTTTTAATTGTTATTTTCAACAAAAAAAAAAGGTCAAACAATGCAGCCATATTAAGTTTGCCCCAATTTATGCTAGTTACTTGGTAAATGTGACTGAAATGTACACATTTTATCACACTTTTTTTTCTTTTTTTTTTCTTTTTTTAGAACTAAATTGCATTAGTCCAACTCACCTGCTATGCTTGTTGGTTCATCTTCCTAAAAAATAACTTTCTGGGATTACATGAAGAGACGGAAATAACTGAGACAGACCAAATCCATAAAAACTATGACAACATCTCCAAGATGGAGAATACCTACAAAACTACAGTACTGTAGAAAACTGCTGTAAAGTGAGGATGTTTTCATAAATAATGCCATACATCATTTATTTTTGTCCAATTTACATTTGCATAGTTTTAAATGCTTCCAAATTCACATAGTGCACATTGTAATGTGTATACATTATGTTTATTGCTAAATGCCTCAACATCCATCTTGGAGCAACCAGGGGTAAAGTGTCTAACTCAAGGGAATAGTGTTAGGAATAATGTCAGCTCCGATATCGAACCTGCACGCTGTCTGTAACCGGTCTAGATATTTACCAATACATCACCTCTTTGCACAGTAGCAATGTAAGATTTACTGCTTTAGTAATTTAGAATGTGTGTTTTGTGTAGTAACAGTCCTACATCACTAAGGTCTTACATATGACATTGTGTATTATTAGCACAAACATTTTGTACATACTTTAAATTACTTGCCAGGCATTGTAAAAATCATTTCACTGCAGAATAATAATGAGTGGAGGTCACTGACATGTTCCTTTCAGAGTTTATATCACCAAATGCAGATGTCATGCATATAATGTGCAAATAATCACACATTTTTAGAGAGGTTTTCTGCATGACTGCACAAAAATACCAGACTCCGGAGATGATGGACATTCGGAAAGACAATTTACAAATCATCTGAAATGGGCTTAGACAAGCACAGCTGGTGGCCAATTCATTCTTGCCTTTTGAATATTTCACAAATAATCGCATTTGCAAATATTCACAACACAGATAACATTAACACATTCACGCATGAGAGGATTTTCAATTGCAATATGTTTTTTTAACTAATAGGACTCAGTAGGATATTATTATAGTAATAGGTCTAAATATGCAAGTGACAAAAGTGTTTTCATGGTGCAAACACATACAGGAGACAGACCAACCAATGGAATGGCTGACCAATGGAATATGACGGCAGCCATATTGCGCCAGAACGCCCAAAACACACCAGCTTATTGGTGGAGAGGAGACGGTGATGAAGCCAATAAGTGTGTGTATATATACACTCACCTAAAGGATCATTAGAAACACCATACTAATACTGTGTTTGACCCCCTTTCGCCTTCAGAACTGCCTTAATTCTTCGTGGCATTGATTCAACAAGGTGCTGAAAGCATTCTTTAGAAATGTTGGCCCATATTGATAGGATAGCATCTTGCAGTTGATGGAGATTTGTGGGATGCACATCCAGGGCACGAAGCTCCCGTTCCACCACATCCCAAAGATGCTCTATTGGGTTGAGATCTGGTGACTGTGGGGGCCATTTTAGTACAGTGAACTCATGTCATGTTCAAGAAACCAATTTGAAATGATTCGAGCTTTGTGACATGGTGCATTATCCTGCTGGAAGTAGCCATCAGAGGATGGGTACATGGTGGCCATAAAGGGATGGACATAGTCAGAAACAATGCTCAGGTAGGCCGTGGCATTTAACCGATGCCCAATTGGCACTAAGGGGCCTAAAGTGTGCAAAGAAAACATCCCCCACACCATTACACCACCACCACCAGCCTGCACAGTGGTAACAAGGCATGATGGATCCATGTTCTCATTTTGTTTACGCCAAATTCTGACTCTACCATCTGAATGTCTCAACAGAAATCGAGACTCATCAGACCAGGCAACATTTTTCCAGTCTTCAACTGTCCAATTTTGGTGAGCTCTTGCAAATTGTAGCCTCTTTTTCCTATTTGTAGTGGAGATGAGTGGTACCCGGTGGGGTCTTCTGCTGTTGTAGCCCATCCGCCTCAAGGTTGTGCGTGTTGTGGCTTCACAAATGCTTTGCTGTATACCTCGGTTGTAACGAGTGGTTATTTTAGTCAAAGTTGCTCTTCTATCAGCTTGAATCAGTCGGCCCATTCTCCTCTGACCTCTAGCATCAACAAGGCATTTTCGCCCACAGGACTGCCGCATACTGGATGTTTTTCCCTTTTCACATTCTTTGTAAACCCTAGAAATAACAACCATGCCATGCTCAAAATTGCTTAAATCACCTTTCTTTCCCATTCTGACATTCAGTTTGGAGTTCAGGAGATTGTCTTGACCAGGACCACACCCCTAAATGCATTGAAGCAACTGCCATGTGATTGGTTGATTAGATAATTGCATTAATGAGAAATTGAACAGGTGTTCCTAATAATCCTTTAGGTGAGTGTATGTATAGGTATGTATATGGGGATGATTAGGAGGCCATGATGGACAGAGGCCACTGGGCAAATTTGGCCAGGATGCTGGGTTACACCCCTACTCTTTTGGACATCCTGGGATTTTTTATAACCATGAACATTTAAAGAGGATCTATTATGCTTTTTTTATGTTTAACTTTCTTAAGTGTGTAATGTTGCTGTTTGCACATGAAAAAGGTCTGCAAAATTACAAAGCACAAAGTCACTCCAAAGGCAGTTATTCTCTATATCACTGTCAGTGTTTCTGAACTCCCTGAAACGCCTCCATTGTAGTCTTTGAGTTTTCTTCCGAGAACGAACACGTCACAATATTCCTCATTTAAATAATTCCTGTCCAAGGCACACGCAAATTAAAGGGGAGAGGCCTGCTTGAGTTAGTTAGTAGTGTGTTGAAACTGGCGGTTATGGTAAGGAGCGGGCGTTTTCCAAACACACTCGAAGCGCTTGACCAATCACAACACACTGATCCATCTGACCAATCAGAGCACATTGAGCTTTTTAGAAGGAGGGGCTTTCATAGAGACAGGAACTAAACAGGGCTGCATTTCCCAAAAGCATTGTTAGCCAACTGTGGTCGCAAGTTCTGTCGTTATCAGCATAGTTAAACGAGTCTGTGTTTCCCGAAAGCATCAATGATTTCAATGAACATCCGCAAACAGCATCACAAAGTTGTGTGGTTGGAACGACAGATCTCGAGCTATGGTTAGAAGCAGAGTTTCTTGTTTGCTTGACATGTGGACTTAATAAATCTATATCTTGCCTTATCTTGAGCAAAATAAGCAAGCTGACATTCATTATAATATATATATATATATCTTTTATTTTGAATATATACAAATGTAATTTACGTCTTTTAGTTTGTCAAGAGATTTAAAGCACCGTTTTTGAAGAGTGTGCATGTGCGTAAGTTTTCTTGTACGTAAGAACGAGTCTATGATTGGATCTGGAAATAAAGCAAAGTACCTGAGAAAAATAAGAATCTTTCCTCAGATGCCATGTCCGTGATTTATAGCAAAAAAATCGGGCATTAATTAGATCTCAAACAGATTCATTAAAAGAAGTTATTACTCCACCACCTGCGTGACATCATAAACCAATGTGGTTGAACAAGAAATTTGCAAACAGTCGTGACTAGCTAGATGCGTGACTGGGATGAGAGGTGCTGCAACAATGTAAAATATGTGAAAAATAGTGTGTTTCTTGAACATTCAAGCATGAAAACCTTTTCTAGGAGACCCCAAAAACAAAATCAAGACTTTGTTAAAGGGCCCTTTTAAAGTAATTTATAATACAGAAATGAGGGAGGAAAGAGATATATTTAAAAAGTCAAAAGTTTTAAATGGTTTACATACTGTTTGCTGGGTTCCTTCAACTTCCTGTCCTTGAAACATGAGCTGCTTTTCCAAAGGAAAAAAGAAATGACCTATCCCAGTAAACCAGCACAAATACCAGCTTTGAAAACATAAATGTTTACATCTATGATTCCTCTGGAACAAGCGCACCTCGTTCATCATGCTTTTAAAGGGAATGTGACAAGGGCGTAGGTTTAGGGGGGGACGCTAGGTACTAGTCCCAATCAATATTTTGAGATGACAAATTTGTCCCCACCAATATTTAGCAAGCTCCTTTGAACTGCTATTTTGATATTTGCGCTCCATTTGGATCTTGTGCTGCTATTTGGATCGATTCCAACGGCCAGGACGACGACAGTACAAGATACGCCGTAATTTGATTGGTGGCGGGTTATCTGACAGGCAGGCTACACGCGCGGGCCGGGACTACTTTTTGTGCTTGCACTCACTGGCAGCGAGCGGGAAGTGTGTGCGTGTGTGTGTGTGCGCGCGTGACGACGCCGACGGTAAGTTACCAGGGCTGTCTCTCTGCCTGCCATATACAAAGACCAGAGTAAAACATTTGAATATTCCGTTCTTTTGCCCCTTTTTGTACTTTGTAGATCAGCTATGTCACCCAAGAAGAAGAAAGGGGACATACGAAGCTTTTTCATAAAGCAGAGTGTAAGTAGGCAAAAATAACTAGCCACACAAATAACTAGCAGTAGTGACTGACCAGGCTTTCAAATGTAGATTCTACTGTGGAAAACAGTATTAACTGGTGATCCTGGTTACCCAGGATATTGTTACAGTTAAACCTAGCTTCTGCAATCTTTCAAGGTTAGGAGCATTAATTAGGGGTGTGCAGCACGGATAGACTCATAGAAGTCGCGCTATAATGATAGAATGCTACGTTAGCAAGTCACTGAATGTTAATTAGCCTACCTTAACTTAGAATCTTGCAGTCATAAACAGTGGATCATCTGAGACATTTTTCGTTTCTACATTCTGTTTATGTAATGTATTTGTGAGTGTAGCCTACTTGTTAGACACATGTGATGGAAAAACATGTTGGCAATGTTAAAAAGGCAAAAGTTAACAATGTTGGTTATTCAAATATAATGAATCATTATTTGATTGATAATATCCAAATAACAATATCTGGTAGGAGGGTTAAACTTGCTAGCCAGAGGATAGACTACAAAATTAATTAACCATTTTGTATGCAGGAAGGACAGCATCAAACCACAACAGATTTACATTTATTCATTTAGCAGACACTTTTTATCCAAAGTGACTTACAATTGAGAACAATAGAAGCAGTAAATCTAGGATAACAATGTGCAAGTTTTATGACCCTTCCCAGTTTAATCTAATGCACTTTTTTCTCTTTTTTTTTTTTTAAGAATAGAATATATCAATAGAATTTGATATAGAATACAATATAGGATACAATATAATGAGATGAAGTAGATTCACTTCTGTATTGTGATATTCTGTATTGCCAGCAGTCTGAAATGACAAAGGAAATCGCCATTAAAGCACTGTTATCTTACAACAAAATAATTCCCGGGGGATGGGGGGGGGGGGGGTGAAGGGGGGGGGTGTCCCCACCAAAGCTGAGACCAAACCTACGCCCATGGAATGTGTTATAAAGCTCTTATTGGTTTGTTTCCCGTTACGCCCAAACCACACATAATGAAGCTACTTCAGACCAACCCCTTTTAGATTTGCGTCGAGCGCAAGAGTCATTTATCCCGCCAGTTAAATAGCAACAGCGCCGAGATCCGCCCACAATGTTACTTGCGCTTTGCGCTTGACACTTGCATTTTACATCGTTAAAATAGGGCCCAGTGTGTGTGAGCAGCGTGATGACCAATTTCTCTGTGTGACTGACATGTGTCTGAACCCCATTGAACCTTTATTGGCAAACTTTACCAGATATTCTTCTTATTATTAGTTCTTCTGGTGTTTGGAAGAATATATCGACTTAATATATTATTGTTAGTTTCTATTACTATAGTATTCTGAACACTAAAAATGTATCTTTGACTGAGGAAGAAGGTTTGAATTCTGAAAGTAACAGTATGTTTTTAAACTAATTCTTTTTTTTTTTTGGAAGATCAATGACAGTTTTATTCCTTGTGGCATAAGAGATTACCTATATCATGTCTATAATTCATGTTTTAAGATTCACATTCATGTGGGAGAGAAAATGTTCAAACATAGAGCATAGCCCATATGGCACACGTAAAATGCATTTGTAGTCTCAGCAAATCTTTCAAAAGAAGCTCTTTTACTGTCTCTCAACCACACACATCATTCACTGTCACATATATGCTAGGATTTAAATCAAATATTAAACCCACACCTAATTAATAGGAATGGCACCACTCCTATTTCCACAGTCAGATATGTGCTGCCTTTGTTTGTGTCTAAATAACAGCAGAAAAGGTCACAGAGCCCATAATTGCAGACTGAAAAAGCCTTCAGCTGTAAACTGCCGCTCAGCTTGGATTATGCATTATTGTGTCAATGCCATTTGAACAGATACCAGGGCCTGAGGGAGAGATAGTGCTCTAATGCCTTAATAGCAAAGCAGATTCAGCAATGGAATTTCGAGACAAGAAATATGTGTTCTTCTTTAAATAAGACTTAGAATTATGCTTAAAATGTAATCAAAATTAATTACATAATATGCTTAAAAAGTAATTATATTTAAAAGCAACTAATTATTACTAATTCTTACCAGTTAAAGCTGTCATTGATGTTTCCAAAACTAAATTTGACTGGTGAAATTTTTTTTTTTTTGTCAGCTATTACTCATTAGAAATAGCATTCTGTCCGCTGTGAATCAGACACATAAATAAAGGTGATCCGTAATATTGCATTTATTTGATTAAATTATACCTGTTAATTACTGGCATCGTTATAGTGTCTCTCTAGCAATGAAGCTGTGATTTTAATTAATTCAAAAACAGGGACATTACCACCTCCTTATGATACATATATATTATATATATGTATATATATATATATATATATATATATATATATATATATATATATATATATATATATATATATATATATATATATATATATATATATATATATTACATATTATTACATATTACCTCCTTATATAATGTAGTGATTAATATAATGAAATTGATTAATAAAAGTCACATGGCAGTGTTGACAACAAGTTGTTGTGCCCCTGGTTGGTAATCAGTGTTATATACTGGCATAATATATGTCAATATAATAATATAGACATGTGTCTGTGGGCTTGCTTAAATGAAAGCAGTGCATTAATATAGAACGGTGATTAAACTGACTTGGAACTACCTGTGCCTTAAACGGTGTTAATGCACACCTTCCAGTCAATAAGAACCGAGTATTCAGACAGACCATAGTATAATAAAATATATTAACTTTATCATCTAAAATGTGAAATGCGCTTCATTTGTTTTATAAATAGTAGCAATATCTGCTGTCCATGGTACTGAAATATGTAAACATAGAACTGAATATTGTCTGCGACTGCAGATACATGATAATTCTGACTGTTCACATGCATACAGTAGACAATGTACTGTAAGACTTGGTTTCCATGCTAAGTCAAAAGCTGAGATCAAACACCCTGCAATAAAACAATGAAACTCATTAATCTGGAGAGAAGATCTCAGAGAAAGAGCATAATAAAGAGCCCAACCCTGTTACGGAACAGATAACAGAAGATGCAAGTGTGAGAAATTAGGTTTATTGATGATAACACAGGAAGATGGTCAGATGAGTGAAGTAACAGGCACAGTATCTGTGGTAGCCCAGGGAGCAGATGGGCAACCCGATCGTCCGAGGAATGAAGAGAAATGAAGAGAAATGAACGGTGATCCTCTGGAAAACGGCAGGCAGACAGAAACCAGTGAGTAATCCAACGGGAACAAGTAGCACACGACGAAGACCAAACACAGCATGGGGAA
The DNA here is from genome assembly GCA_026230005.1 of Gila orcuttii. Lineage (NCBI taxonomy): Eukaryota > Metazoa > Chordata > Actinopteri > Cypriniformes > Leuciscidae > Gila > Gila orcuttii. The sequence continues at coordinate 19,803,297 of JAPDVR010000024.1, read as the reverse complement.
ACATCTAACAACGATCTGACAAACACAAGACGAAAGACCATGAGCTTAAATAGAGGCCGCTGCGACCACGCCCAAACATACACACAAACACAGCGCGAGAAAGAGTCAGTGAATTCATTAACCGTGACAGTACCCCTCCCCCTAGGAGCTCCTCCTGGTGCTCCCAGGAGAACTTACTGTTACAGTGTCTGGTTGTGTTCCCTTGTTTGTCACTAGAGGTCCTCGTTATCACGGTGTCCTTCACTATTGACTTCATTTCCCAGCATTCTGTCTTTCACTGTTACTCATCAGTTCATTGCACTCAGCTGTTCCCCATCATCATTGCACTCAGCTGTTCCCCATTATCATTGTTAGTTCTGTGTTATATATACCCTGCCTGTTTAGTGTTTGTTACGGAGTCCTTGTTGTTTATCACGCCACTTCTGATACCCTATGTTGCCTGTGTGTTCTTGTATTTGGATTGCCTTATGGATTACGACCTATTGCCTGGACTGGATGTATGATTACGGATTTCCCCAATAAATTCTTACCTGCATTTGGATCTCTCTGTTTCCTGTGTGTGGATCGTGACAGAAGGACTCCGTCATCACAAGATCCAGCGGTATGTTTCTCAATATCTCTTCCCCAGCCACCGAGTGGGAGAGAAGGGAGTTTTTTAAGGGGACCCGATTAGTCAAGTTTCGCGGGACCCCTGGAGGTCGCAGTAGAGGAGGTGGTCGAGGGACTGTTCACGCCCCGTCTGCCCAGTCAGAGACTGTTCACGTCCCATCTGCCCAGTCAGAGATTGTTCACGTCCCGTCTGCCCAGTCAGAGATTGTTCACGTCCCGTCTGCCCAGTCAGAGACTGTTCACGTCCCGTCTGCCCAGTCAGAGAATGGTCACGTCCCGTCTGCCCAGTCAGAGACTATTCACGTTCCGTCCGCCTTCCTGGACCTGGACTATCTGGAGCGTCTGGCGCGGATCCTGGACATGCCCGTGTCTGCTGTTCCAGAGCCAGAGCCAGTGTCTGCTTTTCCAGAGCCGGAGCCAGTGTCTGCTGTTCCAGAGCCGGAGGCAGAGCCAGTGACCTTTCCAGAGCCGGATGTAGAGCCAGTGCCCGTTCCAGAGCCGGAGGCAGAGCCAGTGCCCGTTCCAGAGCCGGAGGCAGAGCCAGTGCCCGTTCCAGAGCCGGAGGCAGAGCCAGTGCCCGTTCCAGAGCCGGAGGCAGAGCCAGTGCCGGTTCCAGAGCCGGAGGCAGAGCCAATGCCTGTTCCAGAGCCGGAGGCAGAGCCAGTGCCCGTTCCAGAGCCGGAGGCAGAGCCAGTGCCGTCTGCCTTCTTGGATCTGGACTATCTGGAGCGTCTGGCTCAGATCCTGGACCTGCCCGTATCTGCTGTTCCAGAGCCGAAGCGAGTGTCTGCTGTTCCAGAGCCAGGGCCTGTTCCAGAGCCGGAGGCAGAGCCAGTGCCTGTTCCAGAGCCGGAGGCAGAGCCAGTGCCTGTTCCAGAGCCGGAGGCAGAGCCTGTGCCTGTTCCAGAGCCGGAGGCAGAGCCTGTGCCTGTTCCAGAGCCGGAGGCAGAGCCTGTGCCTGTTCCAGAGCCGGAACCAGAGCCAGTGCCTGTTCTAGAGCCGGAGCCAGTGTCTGCTGTTCCAGAGCCGGAGCCAGTGTCTGCTGTACCTGAGCCGGAGCCAGCATCTGTCCCTGAACCAGTGTTTGTTTCTGTGTTTGTGTCTGTTCTTGTGGCTGTTTCAGTTTTGGTGTCTGTTCCTGAGCCTGTGCCAGTGTCTGTTCCTGAGCCGGAGCCAGTGTCTGCTCCAGAGCCTGAGCCGGAGCCAGTGTCTGCTCCTGAGCCTGAGCCGGAGCCAGTGTCTGTTCCTGAGCCGGAGCCAGTGTCTGTTCCTGAGCCGGAGCCAGTGTCTGTTCCTTCGTGTCCGCCGCCATGGCCGCCCGAAGGATCTTCACCGCCCTGGCCGCCCGAGGGGTCTTCACCGCCCTGGCTGCCCGAGGTGTCTTCACCGCCCTGGCCGCCCGAGGGGTCTTCACCGCCCTGGCCACCGGAGGGGTCTTCACCGCCCTGGCCGCCCGAGGGGTCTTCCCCGCCCTGGCCGCCCGAGGGGTCTTCCCCGCCCTGGCTGCCCGAGGGGTCTTCGCCGCCCTGGCCGCCCGAGGGGTCTTCTCCGCCCTGGCCGCCCGAGGGGTCTTCTCCGCCCTGGCCCCGAGGGGTCTTCTCCGCCCTGGCCGCCCGAGGGGTCTTCTCCGCCCTGGCCGCCCGAGGGGTCTTCTCCGCCCTGGCTGCCCGATGGACTGTCTGCTTGGCCCTGGCCGCCCGAAGGACTGTCTGCTTCGCCCTGGCCGCCCGATGGACTGTCTGCTTCGCCCTGGCCGTCCGATGGACTATCTGCTTCGCCCTGGCCATCCAATGGACTGTCTACTTCGCCCTGGTTGCCGGCTAAATTGTTATTTCCCGTTTTTGTTCCCACTTCATGGACCTGGCCCACCATCCCTCCCCCTGATCCTCCACCATTCCACCTCCCCCCTGAACTCTTGTGTTGTGTTTTAGTGTTGTCGTGGAGCGTCTGGTAGCCGCTCCGTAGAGGGGGGGTTATGTTACAGTGTCTGGTTGTGTTCCCTTGTTTGTCACTAGAGATCCTCGTTATCACGGTGTCCTTCACTATTGACTTCATTTCCCAGCATTCTGTCTTTCACTGTCACTCATCAGTTCATTGCACTCAGCTGTTCCCCATCATCATTGCACTCAGCTGTTCCCCATTATCATTGTTAGTTCTGTGTTATATATACCCTGCCTGTTTAGTGTTTGTTACGGAGTCCTTGTTGTTTATGATGCCACTTCTGATACCCTATGTTGCCTGTGTGTTCTTGTATTTGGATTGCCTTATGGATTACGACCTATTGCCTGGACTGGATGTATGATTACGGATTTCCCCAATAAATTCTTACCTGCATTTGGATCTCTCTGTTTCCTGTGTGTGGATCGTGACACTTACCTGTTGATTGTAATCATCAATAAGGGATTGATCCAGAATGTCCCTAGCAGGAACCCAACTTCTCTCCTCCGGACCATAACCCTCCCAGTCCACCAGATACTGAAATCCGCATCCCCTCCGTCTCAAGTCCAGGATACGATTGACCGAATACGTTGGTTCCCCATCTACGAGTCGCGGCGGTGGGGGAACCGGGGCCGGTGGATTAATGGGAGAATGAAATTTGGGCTTTAATTTGGATATATGAAACACCGGATGAATTCTCTTGTACGCAGGAGGAAGTTTGAGTTGGACTGTCACCGGACTAAGGACTTTGGAGACAGTAAACGGGCCAATGAATTTGGGAGCTAACTTGTTAGAAACGGAGCGGAGAGGAATGATCTTGGTTGAAAGCCATACTTTTTGACCAACGACGTATACGGGAGGTTTTGACCAGTGGCGTTCGGCCTTAACCTTGGTGCACGCCCCCACCTGGAGCATAGAATGCCGGGCTCTGACACCTCTTGGTTGGCTCTCTCGGTTTGGCCATTGCTTTGGGGATGATAACCCGAAGACAGACTTACAATCGCTCCTAGCAATCTAAAAAACTCCTGCCAAAATGTGGACACAAATTGGGGGCCCCTGTCAGAAACCACGTCCATCAGAAGGCCATGTAGTAACTGTAGGGTCAGACAGGTCAATTTAGCTCAAAAGGAATTATTAATTAATTTATAGGGAATCTTAGAATAATCACTTAAACGGCCGAGCAAATGACTCATCCAGCGTTCATGTGTACGGCTCGTAACTATCAGCTCTAAAACGGATATAATTATCCAAACTACAGTGAAACACTATATATAAGCAAGGTAACTTAGATCAGCAGTTTAAGACATTAAATTCGTAAGCACATAACACAAGAACAATTATCTTTAAAATACAAATTAGACTTTATTGATCATTCTAACACATAAAACTAATATCTAACACAATCAGACGCACACACACACATGCATACAAGTTAAAGAAAGAAAGAGAGTGAGGAAATAATGAGTTTTAAGAGTGAGATGATGAAATCCCAAGTATTTATATGCACTTATAAGACATGACCTGAACGAACCATCAATCATTAATTTAACCATTCTATCATTTCTTAGGCGGGGTTATTACATTTGATATCAAAGCACCAGTTCAGTTAAGAGTCTGGAGGCTACTTGCTTGTCTTTGCGTTCCTTTGGGGATTCCTTTGTCGGCGTAAAAAGGGATTTCCCAGGTTCGCTAATTGGCTGGTGGTCTCCTCGTGCCTGGATAGATGTCTTGGGCGGCCAATCACGTGGTGTGTTGGCGATGGAGGGAAAGTCTTTGAAGTTGGAAAGCGGGCTTTGCAGTCGAATCGTTTACACGAAACTTTGCAGCAAAACTTAACTTAGAATCGAGACTCTCAACAGAAAAGAAAATAAAGCTAAGAGAAAGAAAGAAAATTGAGACGAGAGTAGTTAGATGGCTTGAATGAAGCTGTTTAACCCATGTTCTTCTGATCTTGGTTTGGGTTCTTTTGTCTGCTCGTCTACATGGTTACTTGTCTGTCCGGTTACTCGTCATGGCTTCTCCATGACTTCTGTAAATCTGCTCTAGTGGACAAATTCAACTCAACCAAACCTCCATTCAATTCAACTAAAAAAACCTTCGCTTTGTTCGGGTCCTAAGATTTTAAACTCAGCTGTTTATCCAGCCTCTTGGATGAGTTCTGACCAATTAGGCACTGTCTTTATTTGGGAGGTGGCATTCTCTTCACCTCTCATCGTAAATCATGCGTTATCTGTGATCTCTTTACTCTCCGGCTCTAGCAGAGTACAAAAGTGTACAGTTTAGACATGATTCCTATTATAAGAACACAAAACATTTTACACCGATTTCAATCAAGCAATCTTCTGAATTAAGAACATATGATCGTACTGATAGGAAACAAGACGCACTTTCATTCAAACATCTAATAGTCATAACAATTACATGACTTGTATGTGATCTAAGCATAATAGACGCATACAGAGGTTGTAGATACAATATAGGATTATGTAGTTGAACAATGTTTGATTAGAAGTCCGTCAATAATTGTTTTGGGATGATTTTATGTATTTTATATGTAAAGTCCCAGTCTCTGTGGTTTTAAGAGATTTCCACCCTGGGCTCTTCAAAAGGTCCTTAAAAAGGAGGAGGTCTGTTTTAAATAATTTGTCATGGATTCAAACAACCTCTGCCGTTATCTTGGTGGGTTCTGAGCCGTGCCATCTCTGAACCAATCAGTCTTTTCCAAACTATCTAACGTTTACGATGTTCTCCTTTAGTTGGGCACATCTCTTTGAAGCTTTAGACCTGGCTGGAGCCCACTCCATTTATGGCCCTAGATTAGACTGGTGTTTTGGGGGTCTGGAATGTTGAGTTTTGTGTGGAATTAGGTTTGAACGAATCACCTGGAAGATTCATTTGTGTTTGGTTCGCCCTCAAATCCTTCAGCCATGTAAGCGAAAGGCATGATCTATGACAGTCACCGCTGTCTACTTGGTAGAGGGTAATTTGGGCGAGGGAATGAAATGAGCCGCCTTTCGAGAACCGGTCCACTATGGTCAAAACTACCATTTTACCCTGGGAGGGTGGGAGAGCGGTGATAAAATCTAGCGCTATGTGGGACCAGGGTCTCGAAGGGACAGACAGTGGTTGGAGTAACCCATCTGGGGGTCGATTAGAAGTCTTACTTGTGGCACAAATCGAGCAAGCCAAAACAAAATTCCGAATGTCGCGAGCCATCAGTGGCCACCAGAATCGTTGCTTGACCAAAAAACTGGTGCGGTTTACTCCTGGATGACACGCCACGCTGGAACAATGACCCCATTGAATAACATCGGACCGTAACCCCTCCTGCAAAAACAACCGACTCGGTGGACAACCGGGCGGAGGCGTTACCCCTTCAATTTGACCTCTCATGTGAGTGTGGAGATAAATAGTGTCACGGGTAAAATACACTCGGGAGTAAACGGGCGTTCGGATTGGTCAAAAATACGAGATAAAGAATCGGCTTTGATGTTCTTGGAACCCGGGCGGTACGAGAGAGAAAAATCAAAACAGCCCAAAAAAGTGCCCACCGAGCCTGTCTGGAGTTGAGTCTTTTGGCAGATCTAATATATTCCAGGTTCTTATGATGGGTTAGCGAACACAGGTTAGCGAACACAGCCTCGGCTGTGTCGGACCACCTGAACGTCGTTCTGGGGAGGTCAAAGCAGTCAGAGGAGCGGCTAGTTGGCTGAAGTTGCGAATGAATCGCCGATAGAAATTGGCAAACCCCAGAAACGAAGCGAATTAACTCGGATGCTAGAGAATCAGAAATGTATTTCTCCATGGCCTCCCTCTCAGGCACTGAAAGTGAGTATAATTTGCCCTTAGGCGGAGACATACCTGGCAGAAGATCTATAGCACAGTCATAGGGACGATGCGGAGGAAGAGAAGCAGCCCGAAACTTACTGAACACTTCCTTCAGGTCGAGGTACTCCGCGGGCACGTTTGACAAATTCACCGACTCCTCCTGCAAAACAGAACTGGACACCGAAGAACAGGCAGACACTAAACAAGACGCATAACATTTAGTACTCTAGGCAGAGACGGAATTATGAACCCAGTCAACCCTGGGATTGTGCTGTATGAGCCAGGGGTGACCGAGGACAACGGGAATGTGAGGGGAATCAAGGAGTAGAAAGGAGAGTTCTTCCGTGTGGTTGCCTGATGTGATGAGTGTCAGTCGATCGGTGGTGAGTGTAATGGAGTGTAATGGACGGAAATCTTTTTCGTGAGTGGTATGATGGGGGAATTGCAGCTTACATGCCAGAGGCAAGTCCATGAAGTTTCCCTCCGCTCCAGAGTCCAGAAGGGCTTGACAGTGGTGAAATCATTGCATGTCCATGCCCATTGCAGCCTCACCGGAAGGAGAGTAGAGGAGGTCTTGTGAGTGGAGATCCCGCCCAACAGTAGCCTCCTGTTTACTGCCGAGCCCGATCTTTTACCGGCCAGGTGTTGAGGAAGTGGCCAGCTCCGCCGCAGTAGAGGCATAGTCCCCGGGATCTCCGTCTCTCTCTCCTGCCGGGAGAGCCGAGCTCTACCCACCTGCATGGGCTCATGATTGAAATCTGGGCTGACCGTATCACCGCCACTGGCTTGGGGAGGTCTGAAGGATGTAGGACTGGATGTAGGAAGATTGGGGGGAACCGGCGGCGGGGGTGGCGCAGTGGGAGTCGCTACATGAATCTGCTGGGTAAGCTCGGACACCTGCGCTACCAAGGCTTGTACAGCACGACCAGTCAGGGCTAAATTCTCCTCCTGCTGGTCAAGGAATTCAGCCAGCTCTGGTGTTCTCGCTGCATCCATGATGGTCAGATCGTTCTGTTACGGAACAGATAAAAGAAGATGCAAGTGCAAGAAATGAGGTTTATTGATGATAACACAGGAAGATGGTCAGATGAGTGAAGTAACAGGCACAGTCTTTGTGGTAGCGCAGGGAGCAGATGGAGAACCCGATCGTCCGAGGAATGAAGAGAAATGAACGGTGATCCTCTGGAAAATGGCAGGCAGACAGAAACCAGTGAGTAATCCAACAGGAACAGGTAGCACACGACGAAGACCAAACACATTATGGGGAAACATCCAACAACGATCTGACAAACACAAGACGAAAGACCATGAGCTTAAATAGAGGCCGCTGATCAGAATCAGCTGGCGCTGATGATCAGCGACCACGCCCACACACACACACACACAAACACAGCACGAGAAAGAGTCAGTGAATTCATGAACCGTGACAAAACCTCTCTCCTCACTTATCTATGCATCTATGGCACCCGGCATATCTAACACTATGCACTCGGCCGGAATGTGACTCAATGCGATATCCGGTCTGTAATGAACGAATATTTGATTATTCAGAATCAGAATCAGAAATACTTTATTGATCCCCAAGGGGAAATTCTTTGTCACAATTGCACACCTGTCAAGGCATAAGGAAAATAATAGTAATACAAAGTAGATAGATAAAGAGAATATAATATAAGAGTATAAATATAAAGAAAAATAAAGAAAAATATGTAGAGTGTGGGTATGTACAATATTTACATTATTAGAGAATTGTTATGGTGAACATATACATTATTTAGAATTATGATGGTGAAATAAATAGCATCAAGGAATATTGCACATTAATTATTAAACAGATAATGTTGCACAAAAACAGACATTTTGTCAGTTTAAAAACTAACTGTCCGTGTGTCAAACACTTAGAGGGAGGAGTTATAAAGCTTGATGGCCACAGGCAGAAATGACTTCCTCTGGCGCTCTGTGGTGCATTTTGGGAGAATAAGTCTTGTGCTCCTGTGTTTGAGCAGCACGTCATGGAGTGGGTGGGAGACATTGTCCAAGATGACATGTAGTTTGGACAGCATCCTCCTCTCTGACACCACCGACAGAGAGTCGAGCTCAACCCCCACACGTTACTAGCCTTACGGATCAGTTTGTTGAGTCTGTTAGCGTCTGCTACCCTCAGCCTGCTGCCCCAGCATGCAACAGCAAACAGGATAACACTGGCCACCACAGACTCATAAAATATCCTCAGCATCGTCATGCAAATGTTGAAGGACCTCAGCCTCCTCAGAAAATATAGCCGGCTTTGGCCCTTCCTGTAGAGGGCTTGAGTGTTCTTGGCCCAGTCCAGTTTATTGTCTAAGTGCACTCCCAGGTATTTGTAATCCTCTACAATGTCCACTGGGACATTTGTTCTCCTTAGATCCACAACCAGCTCCTTAATCTTTGTCACGTTGAGCTGCAGATGGTTCTGCTCGCACCATGTGACAAAGTCCCCCACCACAGCTCTGTACTCAGTCTCGTGACCCTTGCTAATACATCCAACCACAACATCAGAGTCATCAGAAAACTTCTGAATATGGCAGGACTCTGTGTGGTAGTTGAAGTCCGTGGTGTAGATAGTGAAGAGCAAGGGAGAGACCATGCTGTCTGATACACAGTTTTGCAGGCGCACATACTGTGGTCTGCCAGTCAGGTAGTCAACAATCCAGGACACGACGGGGGGCATCCACCTGCATCGCTGTCAGCTTCTCACCCAGCAGGGTCGGCCGGATGGTGTTGAAAGCATTGGAGAAGTAAAAAAAACATGACCCTCACAGTGCTTGCCGGCTTTTCCAGGTGGGCGTAGATGTGGTTGAGCAGGAAGATGATGGCATCCTCAACTCCCAGTCGGGGCTGGTAGGCAAATTGGAGTGGGTCCAGGATAGATCTGACCATGGGCCGCAGCTGATCCAGAACCAGTCTCTCCAGGTCTTCATAATGTAGGAGGTCAATGCCACAGGTCAGTAGTCCCTGGAGTCACTGGGATGTGGCATCTTTGGCACAGGAACGAGGCAAGATGTCTTCCACAGCACAGGGACCCTTTGGAGACTCAGGCTCAGGTTGAAGACATGGTGAAGGACTCCACATAGCTGGGGGGCACAGGCTTTGAGCACTCCAGGACGGACACCATCAGGGCCTGCTGCCTTATTAGAGTGGAGTCTCCTCAGCTGTCTTCTCACCTGGTCAGCAGTGAGGCGCACAGAGATCAGAAGTAGAGGAAGGGGAGAGGAGGAGTCATCAGGCTGGAGAGAGCTATTAACCTGAGGGCCGGAGGATGTGGGAGTAAGAATCTCTTACTGGGTATCCTATACTTTCAATTTTCTAAATGAATACATAACCAATATTTATGATTAGTTCCTAAATCGAAACACAATCTAAATTTAATCATCATTTGAAATTGGAGTCAGATTAAGTGCGTAGCTAAAGTATAATTGAAACTAAATTCTAAAAATTAAGTGAACTTCACCGGAGCACTGAAAAGACACACACACACACAGACATTACACCTTTGCCCACGCCATTGGATTCCATCGTTGGGCCAAAGGGGGGACCTTACAATAAAACTGCACTGCATTTTCAAACCAGCCAAAATCAACTGAACGCAGTGAGTATACAATATTGGGTTTTCCACAGGAACCAGGTGTGCTTGCATTCGTAAAATCTCTGAAACTATCCAAATGTGAAAATAGCGAGATTCCATACACACTATTATTTATAACACTGATTCCCAACCAGGAGCATGTGTACCACATGTATTTCAACAGATTAAATGCGGTACTTTGGTCACTCTTAATTTCAACAGTCTTCTTTTAACTATGTAACTATGCAACTACTAACATATCAACTATCAGTCATTAGATTATTACTGTCTGCTTAATATCTGCTAACTCTTTATTGTGATGCTCCTCAACAGACATTATACTGACTATGCGTAACTTTGCAACTGCATGTCAACTAACTCTCTTTAGAGTATTAGTACAGCGATGACATCTCAGATCATTATTTAATCTCATGTATACTTTTTTTAGCCAAGGTTGCAAAGCCTACTCTGTGTTCTAAATATGGTAGAACTATCACTTCTGCCACTAAAGATTGCTTTTTTCTTCCTCACCAGTTTAATTTTATCAGCATCCCAGATAGCTTGGAAGAACTTGATGTTGCAACAGAGATGATTGACTCTCTTTTCCAGCACTTTAGACACAGTTGCTCCATTGCGCTTAAAGGAATATGCCACCGTTTTTTTAAATAGGGGTTATTCACCGTCTCCCCTACATTTAGATAGGTGGGCAAATGCATTTCTGTCTCAGTGCATGTATTGTCGTAGTCTGGCAGTGCCGCTGCTAGCTTAGCTTAGCATAATGAATGGAATCCATTGTTGCCGGATAGCATGTAGTGAGTAAAGGTGATCCAAAAAAAAAAAAAAAAACGAATTACTTCTTGTGGCCTGCGTATTCACAACGAGTACAAATAGTAGTGCAGATTAAGACTAGGTGATTTCCTAAGCAGATATGGACTTGGGACTATATTGGAGGGAAGCACTGCTACTTGGGCGCAGAGATATCACGCAACACCTGAAATCCCCCAACTTACGTCAACATACCGGCATGAATATTGGCTGGCTATTTTTCCTACAGTAGACATAGTGAATGGCGATGAACATGGCGGATTTTGTGAGAGACGAAGAGGGTGATTTCTCAGACAGTTAAGATCCAGAACCATACCTCTACAAACCAGAGTTTTCAGAAGAGGAGCTGCGTGCTTTGGAAATAGAGCGACAGGAGGAGGTGGTTGCGATCCCTCAACAGCCTGAGGATGTGAGGATGAGAGCCAACACGAACTGGTGGTGTGAGTGTGGGGGAATATGCCAACCTATGCTGACTGAAATAGAGTGTCTGCGCTGTGGCGAGTGGCACAAGGTACTGCCATCGATGACCAACAAAGGATTCCATTCATTATGCTAAGCTAAGCTAGCGGCGGCACTGCCAGACTGAGACAATGAATGCATTTGTCCACCTATCTAAATGTAGGGGAGATGGTGAACAACTCCTATTTAAAAAAAAAATCGGTGTTGTGTTCCTTTAAAAAAGATTAAAGAAAAAAATCCAATGCCATTGTACAACGAGCACACTCGGGCCCTAAAGAGAGCAGCCAGAGAATGCAGCGTTGCTGGAAGAAAAGAAAGTTTTTCACATTTCGTGGAGAGAGAGCACGATTGCGTACAGACAGGCCTTAAAAACTGCTAGATCTGCTTATTTTTTAACACTCTTAGAAGAAAACAAACACAACCTTAGGTATTAATTCGAAACAGTAGTTAAATTAACGAAAAATAAAACTTCGACTCAGGACGTTTCCAAACAGCACAGCAGTAATAACTTTATGCACTTCTTTACTTACAAGATTGATACTATTAGAGAGAAAATGATAGCTATGCAACCGTCTACTACAGTATCGCATCAGGCAGTGCATTGTAGTCTCCCTGAGGAAAAATGTCATTCATTCATTGCTATAGGAGAGGAAGAATTGTCTAAACTCGTTAAATAATCTAAATCAACAACATGTATGTTTGGCCCTATACCGACTAAGCTATTGAAAGAGATGCTTCCAGAGGTCATAGATCCTCTTCTTAATATGATTAATTCATCTTTGTCACTAGGATATGTACTGTACTGAAAACTTTTAAGCTGGCTGTAATTAAACCTCTTATTAAAAAAACGCAACTCCTAGAGAATTAATTACAGGCCGATCTCGAATCTATCTTTTCTCTCAAAATTACTAGAAAAGGCAGTATCCTCACAACTATGTTCCTTTTTTAGAAAGAAATGGTATCTGCAAGAATTTCTAGTCAGGACTTAGACCATATAGCCCTGAGACCGCTCTCATTAGGAGTTACAAATGATTTCCTCTTAGCATCCGACCATGGTTGTATCTCTATATTAGTGTTACTTGATTTTTGTGGCAAGGAGGGCGTGGTTTAGCGAAGTCTGTAGCGGGAGAGAGAGGAGGGAGCCGAGCGGTGAGTAAGTAGGTCAAGTGCAGATGATGGACACCTGTGTCTGATTGCAGTAACTGGCGTGGAGAGACCACATAAAAGCCGGCGGGAACGAGAGAGCGAGAGAGTGGGACTTCGCACACTGCTGCTGACCAAAAGCCTGCCTGAGAAGGCCCATCTGTTTCATCTTGTTCTGTGTTTTTGTGCTGTGCTACCTTGGTAACTCTGTGAATGTGCTACTGTGCGCCTCCTTATGTTTTGTTTATTTTATTTGTGAATAAACGCGAGTCCCAGTCACGCCGACCCCTGTCTTCTTGCTTCCACCCACACATTGAACCGTATCACAGTGGTGCTTAAACCCGGGAAGGGAGAAGATTTCCTCTCCAACTACGGCCTCGGCCCCGCCCCTACCTCTCAATAAAATGGGCCCCCAGGACGATCCGGAGGCCTTCCTGGATCTTTTTGAGAGGTCCGCCGAGGCCCGGGGCCAATGTGGCTCATCCCTCTGCTGTCCGGAGAGGTGCAGGTGGCCGCACACCAACTGCCAGTCCAGAATCTCCTGATCTATGAAGACCTCAAGTGTGCCATCCTCCAGCGGGTCGGCCCGACCCCAGAACAACATCGACAGAGATTCAGGACGCTAAGCCTCAAAGAGTCCGGCCGGCCCTTCGTCATGGCAAAGCAGCTCCGGGACTCCTGCCGCAAATGGCTGATGGCCGACAGAAGCGACGTCGAGGAAATCATCAACAAAGTGGTACTGGAGCAGTTCTTGGTGCGGCTTCCGAGGAAGACCGCGCAATGGGTCCAGTGCCACCGCTCGACATTGCTGAGCCAGGCCATCCAACTGGTGGAGGACCAGATGGTGGCGTGCCCAGGGGTCGGCGAACCTTCCATCTGCTTCTCTCTCTCTCTCTCTCTCTCTCTCTCTCTCTCTCTCTCTCTCTCTCTCTCTCTCTCTCTCTCTCTCTCTTTCCCCCGTCTCTCTCCAGTCCCCTCTCCAAACCTGTCCCCCTTCCCAGGTCTCGTGGGAGGCTTACGCCCCGGCTGGCGCCAAGGTGGAGAACAGGGACCCCGGCGGAGCCTGCTTTCACACTCAGGGCCCCTCCCCAGGGAGCGGGCTCGAACATCGGCCACTCCATCTCACCAGCCACGCCGCCACTCTCTCCACGCCAATCCCTTGACTCGCTTCCTGCCACTGGGGTGGCAGGGAGGCCTGGGCCGGCCTGCTGGCGCTGCGGGGACCCAGGGCACTTTATTGATCGGTATCCGGTGATGGAGGTGGGGACACTGATCCGGGTCCCTGACGCGCCACAGGCTGCCCCCGATCAAGCTGGCCTGTACCAGATACCAGTGAGTATCAAGGGGGGTACGTATCAGGCTTTGGTGAATTCAGGATGTAACCAAACCTCCATTCATCAAAGCCTGATTCAACCTACTCGACACTGGACTTAACAAAGGGATATTGGCAGATCCCCTTGTCTCCCATGTCCAAAGAAAAGACAACTTTCACAACGTCGTTTGGATTACACCAGTTTGTCACTCTTCCTTTCGGCTTGTTCTGGGCTCTGGCGACCTTTCAGCGTCTGATGGACAGAATTCTCTGGCCGCATATGCCGCTGCCTACTTGGATGATATCATCATCTGTAGTAACGACTGGCAGTGTCATATGCAACATTTGCGGGCTGTCCTGAAGACGCTGAGAAGGGCTGGGCTCACGGCCAACCCGAAGAAGTGTGCGATTGGGTGTGTGGAAGTTAGATATCTGGGCTTCCACTTGGGTCATGGACAGGTGCGTCCTCAAATTGACAAGACGGCAGCAGTTGCGACCTGTCCGAGACCCAAGTGGAAGCCCAGATATCTAACTTCCACACACCCAATCGCACACTTCTTCGGGTTGGCCGTGAGCCCAGCCCTTCTCAGCGTCTTCAGGACTGCATGCCTGAAGCATGCCTGCATGCCTGCATGCTCCTGACTTTTCTCTCCCCTTTATCCTGCAGACAGACGCGTCGGACAGAGGGCTGGGCACGGTCCTGTCCCAGGAGGTAGAGGGTGAAGAGTGGCCGGTGCTGTACATCAGTCGCAAGCTCTCTAAGAGAGAGATGATGTACAGCACCATAAGAGAAGAAGTGTTTGGCCATTAGATGGACCGTTCTCACCGTCCGCTATTACCTCTTGGGACGGGAGTTCACCCTCTGTTCGGACCACACTCCCCTGCAGTGGCTCCACCGCATGAAGGATACCAACGCGCGGATCACCCGTTGGTATCTAGCTTTACAGACTTTGAAATTCCAGGTTATCCACAGGCCGAGTGCACAGATGGCTGTGGCCGACTTCCTCTCCAGGAGGAGGGGGAGTCTGCAGGCTGGATGGCTCCCCGGCCTGAGTCGGGCGGTGGGGGTATGTGGCGAGGGGGGCGTGGTTTAGCGAAGTCTGTAGCGGGAGAGAGAGGAGGGAGCCGAGCGGTGAGTAAGTAGGTCAAGTGCAGACGCATTATAGTCCTTCACATCTACTGTGATCTCAAAATTCTGGCCAGTTGATAATACCTAGAATATCAAAATCAACTGCTGGCAGTAGATCCTTTTCCTGTTTAGCACCTAAACTTTTGATGAGTCTCACTAACATTGCTCGGGAAGCAGACACACTCTGTCAGTTTAAATCTAGACTAAAAATGCATCTCTTTTACTTGGTATTTACATAGAACATTCTACATTTCTATTATTGAAATCAGTCAAACTGGTTTCACTTTATTTTTATGGTCCCTTTAACGCATTATGTTGCCTATAAGTAACATTGCAACTACATGTCTACTAACTCTCATTAGAGTGTTAGTAGAGTATTAGTAGACTGGTAGGGGTAGGGTTAGAATAAGTTGGCATGTAGTTGCAAAGTTACTTATAGTCAGTGGAATGTCTGTTGGAGGACCATCACAATAAAGAGTTAGCAGATATTAAGCAGACAGTCCACTAATACTCTAATGAGAGTTAGCTGACATGTAGTTGCAAAGTTAATTATAGTCAACAGAATGTTCAAAAGGGACCATCAAAATCAAGTGTTACCGTTAAATGATTATTAGTCTGCATAGATTAGGTCAGCCGGAACCGGGGACACTTCCTATAACACCCAAATGTACCCGTTACATCATAAGAAGAATGGCATCTATGCTAATGTTAGTCTTTCCATTTATTCCGAGGTTTACTGAAGTCAGCCAGATCCAGGCTTCAGATGGTGGACCTGTGCCTGGACCCATCCACAACACATCCCTGAAGTGCAAACCTCATCAGCTTTGTGAAGGCCTCCTGGACACGACAGCCATCGGCACTGATCCTCAACAAACTCGTCTCCATACCGGCGTGATGACTCCGACCCACAACCAGATGAATGTTCTGTTGAGGAGCATCAAAATAAAGAGTAGCAGATATTAAGCAGACAGTCTACTAATACTCTAATGAGAGCTAGTTGACATGTAGTTGCAAAGTCCCAATTTAATCACTTTCAAACTTAAAACTAAACAAGAAATAACAGAAACATAATCAAGATACGACACATAGGCCTACCTGTTTTAACCTTGCATCTCCCAAATGATCACCACAGCCCAATACAGTCATATCTGCTTCTGAACAGCATAAGAAATTCTGACTTAAAAATATGCAGCTGAACTCCAAGTACAGAACCATAACCTCTTATCTGAAATTCTTGCAGTACAACCATTAACATCCAAGAAGACATTAACAGAATGAAGCACAATCCATTTGGTCTTAATCAACATGGGTGAGCGTAAGGTTGACTTTGAAAGCTAACAGACACCCCAAATTCATTTACCATTAGCTGTTGATAATTAACTGGTGCGGTAAAGTGGTGTGTTTGCTGGGTAAATAAACTGTGCCATTTACATTAGCCGCCTTTCCCTCTGTCAAAGTCATTTAGCAGGTCAGCTTAGCAGTTAATGGTCTGCAAACATTTATATAAATGTCCCGGTTTCGCACTGCTGGGAGTCAAAGTGGATTAGTCTGAACTTGGCATATTAGTGTTAGGATCAAGTCTGCAAATATGTTTGAGTTTCAGAGCTTCTGGTATTAAGTTTCACGTAATGTTTTGAGATAAGACACTCAAAAAAGGAAACATCACTCTATAAAAGTCTGTGTGTGCAGAGATATCTCAGTTTGAAAATGTTACACGTCATTTAAGAGAATGTTACAATTTTTGTTTTATTATTCTATTATAATTTATTCACCCATATTTTACTTTGTTTACAATGACTGTCATTGAAAACCTATATGAAGCTTTGTCTTTTTAGAAACGGTCTGTGTATGGAAAAGAGGTGCATGACAATTATTCAAAATGATTCATTTTGTGTTCACATACATTTGTGATTGATCATTTCTTCCATATTGTGACGTGCATCAGAGTAAAATGGATTATTGAAAAAATGTAGGGCAGGGTTCTAGATATCACTTGTTGATTGGATGGAGGCAGATCTGAATTTGAGCATACAGCCAGTTGTTAGAAAGGGGCAGAGTTTAAACAAACTAAAGGTTTAGAGAAACTTGGCACCAGAGAGAGGTCTCCTGTTTCACATGAAGGTTGAGTTACATTTTGATTTTTAATAAATGAAAGAAACGTAGGGATGAATCACAATCAGATGACAGAAGGCATGTAGTAGATTGAGTACAAAAGGTTTTTCTGCAAAACGTTTTGATCATGTTGGTCATTTAGATGCCTTTGTGTATAAAATATGATACTGTAGGCTTTATAGGGTTAATCAGTTTTGGGTGAACTAATCCTTTAAAGAATTTGTCTGATTTACACAGTCCAATTTTTGATCCATTAATATTCAATTTCTCCAGTGTCACAGCATATCAAATTACTTTTAACATATTGGCTTTTAATGCAGCTAATTTTATTAGGAGTAAAAATATCAGCACCTCGAAGCCCTTTGGTCTCTTTTCAGAGGAGGTAAATTAACGTCTTATGAATTGTTTCATTAATTGGCGTGCAGGTGATGAACTGTGGTGTTTCACATGATTGGAGGAGGCCTGTTCAGCACTACCCGTAACTCTGACATCTAAATTACATTTAATGAGATTTTCAAAAAGGTACCTGATTCTTGATAAGTTCAAATAACTATAATTTCAAAGTAACAAAGTTCTAAACACTTTCTAAAGTTCTAAATCCATTCTTAGAATGCTTAAACCTCGGGGAACTAAGCCCTTTTTGGTCCGTTTTCTCTATTTTTACATTTGGGCTTATAAACCATATGTAATGGAGATGGAACACTATGTGTTTGGTATCTATGGATTCAGAAGACCCTAAGCTAACATAAGCATGCATGTACAGGTGCTGGTCATATAATTAGAATATCATCAAAAAGTTGATTTCAGTAATTCCATTCAAAAAGTGAAATTTGGATATTATATTCATTCATTACACACAGACTGGTATATTTCAAATGTTTATTTCATTTAAATGTGATGATTAAAACTGACAACTAATGAAAATCCCAAATTCAGTATCTTTGAAATTTTGAATATTACTTAAGACCAATACAAAAAAAAAAAGGATTTTTAGAAATGTTGGCCAACTGGAAAGCATCAACATGAAAAGTATGAGCATGTACAGCACTCAATACTTAGTTGGGGCTCCTTTTGCCTGAATTACTGCAGCAATGCGGCATGGCATGGAGTCGATCAGTCTGTGGCACTGCTCAGGTGTTATGAGAGCCCAAGTTGCTCTGATAGTGGCCTTCAGCTCTTCTGCATTGTTGGGTCTGACGTATCGGATCTTCCTCTTCACAATACCCCATAGATTTTCTATAGGGTTAAGGTCAGGCGAGTTTGCTGGCCAATTAAGAACAGGGATACCATGGTCCTTAAACCAGGTACTTCTAGCTTTGGCACTGTGTGCAGGTGCCAAGTCCTGTTGAAAAATGAAATCTGAATCTCCATAAAGTTGGTCAGCAGCAGGAAGCATGAAGTGCTCTAAAACTTCCTGGTAGACAGCTGCGTTGACCTTGGACCTCAGAAAACACAGTGGACCAACACCAGCAGATGACATGGCACCCCAAACCATCACTGACTGTTGAAACTTTACACTGGACTTCAAGCAATGTGAATTCTGTGCCTCTCCTCTCTTCCTCCAGACTCTGGGACCTTGATTTCCAAAGCAAATGCAAAATTTACTTTCAATAGAGAACATAACTTTGGACCACTCAGCAGCAGTCCAGTCCTTTTTGTCTTTAGCCCAGGTGAGACGCTTCTGACGCTGTGTCTTGTTCAAGAGTGGCTTGACACACAGCTGAAACCCATGTCTTGCATACGTCTGTGCGTGGTGGTTCTTGAAGCACTGACTCCAGCTGCAGTCCACTCTTTGTGAATCTCCCCCACATTTTTGAATGGGTTTTGTTTCACAATCCTCTCCAGGGTGCGGTTATCCCTATTGCTTGTACACTTTTTTCTACAACATATTTTCCTTCTCTTCGCCTCTCTATTAATGTTCTTGGACACAGAGCTCTGTGAACAGCCAGCCTCTTTAGCAATGACCTTTGTCTTTTGAGCGGCAGTGGCTCAGTGGTTCATGTAGGTTGTCTACAAACCGAAAGGTTGGTGGTTCGATCCCTGGTTCTACCTGACCAAGTGTCGAGGTGTCCATGAGCAAGACACCTAACCCCTGCTGCTCCCGACGAGCTGGATGGCGCCTTGCATGGCTGACACCGCCGTCGGTGTATGAATGAGTGAGTGAATGGGTGAATGTGAGGCAAATATGTAAAGCGCTTTGGTGGCCATTGGGTCTGTGAAAGCGCTATATAAATGCAGTCCATTTACCATTTTGTGTCTTGCCCTCCTTGTGCAAGATGTCAATGGTCATCTTTTGGACAGCTGTCAAGTCAGCAGTCTTCCCCATGATTGTGTAGCCTACAGAACTAGACTGAGAGACCATTTAAAGGCCTTTGCAGGTGTTTTGAGTTAATTAGCTGATTAGAGTGTGGCACCAGGTGTCTTCAATATTGAACCTTTTCACAATATTCTAATTTTCTGAGATACTGATTTTGGGGTTTTCATTGTCAGTTATAATCATCAAAATTAAAGGAATGAACACTTGAAATATATCAGTCTGTGTGTAATGAATGAATATAATATCCAAATTTCACTTTTTGAATGGAATTACTGAAATCAACTTTTTGATGATATACTAATTATATGACCAGCGCCTGTAATGTGTTTATAAAGGAAGTATGAGTAAAAAATGTACAATAAACTAGAGAATTTCAAAAACGGAAATTAGATTTTTGTCATTTATTTCTGAAAATCACACATCACACAACAATAGTAAACAGTTTTTGAACAAAAAATATATTTGTCAAAGCCTTTGCTTGACAGACATGTGTAATTGTTAAATAAAATGTGTAAAGAACAACGAAAAAATTAACTTTATTTACAAATAGTCCCAGGCGTTTTTCTTAGGAATGCTTAGAATTTTCTAAGCAATGCTTTCTCCTCGTCACTCTCCAGTAATTGTTCCAGAGCTTTTTCCACCATAAATCGTTTACTGCTTGCCAACATAAAAGTGCTAAAACAATAAATAATGCTATAATTGTATGTGTATATATATATATATATATATATATATATTATAATTGTTCTGTCTCTCTTTCATATAAATCTCTGTGCGCTCTGTAATAATCCGTTCCGTAAGCCTCCGTTCGCTCTCTGTGTCCTTCTCCACTCGACGCTGTTTGCGTCATATCCCTTACTATATAGAACCACCCCTTGCAAGGCTACAGAGTCCTCTGATTTGCTAGAATACGTCATGGTAACCTTCCTCTGATTGGGTAAGAAAAATATTCCTCCATCAGCAATTTTTCCATTGGTTGTTGCTCGTGGAATCTGCCAAACAACATCGATTTCATTGGCCTTTTACGTAGTGGTATTGCGCAACAAGGAAGTGTGTATATATACAAACCGGGTAAGTTACCACTGTTTTCAGCGGAATCTGAGGAAGACGGCAAAAAAGACCGCACCTCTCTATCATTAATAGTTTGTAAGATAATTACACATTTGTAAAAGTATGCCATTTTGGGCGGTACCGCCCAATCCGTCCCCAGAGGGTTAAGGCCCTTTCTTGTGATTCACATCAGAGTTTCAATGCACCTTTCAACACTAGCTTTGACCTTCACATGAAGAGCGTTGCAGATAGCGTCATGGAGAGATCTACTGTATGAGGTAGAAAGTGAAGTGGACAATGGTGGGATTTTTTGGGCACTTCATTATTTTGCAAATTCAGAACGATTTGATTCTATTCAAATCCAAATATCACAAAATTAAAATATAATTGGAGTAAGTTACTTCTACTATGCGATAACTAGGGGTGTAACAATAGATCGATATTACATTTGAAATTACTAACAATATGATGTACCGATGCAAAACGTAAAACACAGATAGCTATATACACTCACTAGCCACTTTATTAGATCCACCTGTTCAACTACTTGTTAACGCAAATATCTAATCAGCCAATCACATGGCAGCAACTCAATGCATTTAGGCATGTAGACCTTGGCTGCATCCGAAATCACATACTTCCCTACAAAAGTAGTATGTCCGAATTCACAGTACGAATAAAGAAGTAGTCAAAAAGTACCCTAATGACTTTCACTTCTGGCGAGATTCTGAAGTGTGCTTACGATGGACACTTTACTATCCCATGAGGCCACAGGAGAAGATTTGTGAATGGGAGTGAAGTGACTCAACTGACGCTGGTAGATGACACATGATAATGACATGATGAATATACTACATTCATATTACATTCATACTAGTCAAGTCAAGTCAAGTCAAGTCACCTTCATTTATATAGCGCTTTTAACAATATGGACTTGTTTCAAAGCAGCTTTACAGTGATAATAGGAAATTAAAGTAACAGAGATTGTTTTGGCTTTATAGCAGCTCTAGAATAAAGTTACTGTCCAGCTAAAGTTAGTTTTGATTGATTCACTTCCGTCGCAACGATCATTAGTTATTAACTTAGGGGCCGCTAACACGACACCGTTCTAACAGAAAATTCTTTAATACGATCCGACCGCTCATTTGCATAAAACATGCGGAGTCACGTGAATCGGTATTATCCCGACAACGTTTTATCAGTACAGAGGTAAAGGGAAGGAGGCCTTCACATGGGAGAGACTAGTGACACTTCAGGACTGCGTTGTCGTCGTGTCCAGGCGCAGTTCCTTCATCAGATCCAGATACGGCCTGGATCCGGTGGACTGCGGTAAACCTCGGGATAAACAGAGAGACAAATATTAGCGTAGACGCCATCCTTCTTATGATGTACAAAGTACATCAGGATTTATGGGAAGTGTTCCCGGTTCCGGCTGATCTAAACTATGCAGCCTAACATTGAATTATAGAAGTCTATAATGTGTTATGTGTATGCTAAGGCAAAGAGATGTGTTTTTAGTCTAGATTTGAACTGACAGACTGTGTCTGCTTCCCGGACAATGTTAGGAAGATTGTTCCAAAGTTTTGGTGCTAAATAGGAAAAGGATCTACTGCCAGCAGTCGATTTTGATATTCTAGGTATTATCAACTGGCCAGAATTTTGAGATCGCAATAGACGTGACGGACTATAATGCGTTAAGAGCTCGCTCAAGTACTGGGGAGCTAAACTATTTAGTGCTTTGTAAGTAATCAGCAATATTTTAAAATTTATACGATGTTTAATAGGGAGCAAATGCAGGGTTGACAGAACCGGGCTAATATGGTCATACTTCCTGGTTCTGGTAAGAACTCTAGTGGCTGCGTTTTGGACCAGCTGTAGTTTGTTTATTAAGCGTGCAGGGCAACCACCCATAAGAGCATTACAATAATCTAGCCTTGATGTCATGAACGCATGGACTAATTGTTCTGCATTTGTCATTGAGAGCATATGTTAAAATTTATTCAGCAACCCGAGCTTTATCATTTGTTCATTTGTATTATTTCTGTTTTTTATTTGTTGAACATCAATTAAATTTTTACCCTAAGATGGGTTTGGAAGGTTTTTGTATTTCCTAATTCGGGGAACAGACTCAGTCTCTATATGATGATATCTAGGTGAAAGAGCCTCTATGTGATGGGATTTATCTGACCTTGGTGACGTGAGACAGCTGGCAGACGGTCGGTTTAGCCAGTTTGTCTGCTTCCTGACCTGAGCCCCAGATTGTCATGTTTGAGCTCTAAGACTATGTGCCATATTACTAGAGAGAAGAGCACCACCATCCCAGGAGGGATGAATACCATCTCTTTTCAACAGGTCAGGTCTGCCCCAAAAACTTTTCCAATTGTCTATGAATTCTATATTATTTTATTTTGCGGACACCACTTAGACAACCAGCCATTGAGTGATGACAATCTGCTAACTATCTCATCACTCCTTCGAACAGGAACTCTACACACAATACTACACACACTCATACTATATTAGAGGTTGTGAAGTAATTACTTATTCAAAATAAGTACCTACTCAAGATAGTATGCGATTTCAGACACAGCCATAGTCAAGAAATCTTGATATTGTCAAAGATATCTTGAAGTTCAAACTAAGCATCAGAATGGGGAAGAAAGATGATTTAAGTTACTTTAAACTTGCCATGGTTGTTGGTGCCAGATGGGCTGGTCTGAGTGTTTCAGAAACTGCTGATCTAAAGGGGTTTTCACACACAATCATATCTAGTGTTTACAGAGAATGGTCTGAAAAAGTGAAAATATCCTTGTTGAAATCCTGGTTGATGTCAGAGGTCAGAGGAGAATAGCAAGACTGGTTAAAGCTGATAGAAAGGCAACAGTAACTCAAATAACCACTTTTTACAACCGAGGTCTGCAGAAGAGCATTTCAAAACTTACAACACATTAAACCTTCATGCAGAAGAGCATCTCTGAACGCTCAACACGTCCAACCTTGAAGCAGAAGAACAACTCTGAACCCTCAACACGTTCAACCTTGAAGCAGAAGAGCAACTCTGAACCCTCAACACGTCCAACCTTGAAGCAGAAGAGCATCTCTGAACCCTCAACACGTCCAACCTTAAAGCAGAAGAGCATCTCTGAACTCACAACACGTCCAACCTTGAAGCAGAAGAACATCTCTGAACACTCAACACGTCCAACCTTGAAGCAGAAGAGCATCTCTGAACGCACAACACGTCCAACCTTGAAGCAGAAGAGCATCTCTGAACCCTCAACACGTCCAATCTTGAAGCAGAAGAGCATCACTGAAACGCTCAACACGTCCAACCTTGAAGCAGAAGAGCATCTCTGAACACTCAACACGTCCAACCTTGAAGCAGAAGAGCATCTCTGAACGCTCAACACGTCCAACCTTGAAGCAGAAGAGCATCTCTGAACGCACAACACGTCCAACCTTGAAGCAGAAAAGCATCTCTGAATGCTCAACACGTCCAACCTTGAAGCAGAAGAGCATCTCTGAACCCTCGACACGTCCAATCATTAAGCAGAAGAGCATCTCTGAACGCTCAACACGTCCTCAACACGTCCAACCTTGAAGCAGAAGAGCATCTCTGAACACTCAACACGTCCAACCTTGTAGTAGAAGAGCATCTTTGAACGCTCAACACGTCCAATCTTGAAGCAGAAGAGCATCTCTGAACGCTCAACACGTCCAACCTTGAAGCAGAAGAGTATCTCTGAAAACTCAAAACGTCCAACCTTGGTGCAGAAGAGCATCTCTGAACCCTCAACATGTCCAACCTTGAAGCAGAAGAGCAACTCTGAACGCACAACACGTCCAACCTTGAGGCAGAAGATCATCTCTGAACGCTCAAAACCTCCAACCTCGAAGCAGACGGTGTTAATTAACTACAAATTCAGATGTGATTTTTTTGTGGCTCGACCCAGAATCATTTGAGAAAGAACTGTGATAAAGAGTTAAACTAGAAGTAACAAGTATGTGTACAAGCATGCAGAATTTGTAGTCAAGGACATTAATGAAGCTCATTTGGAAGAAAATGAATTGATTAGAATGTAAGCCACATGGCACAATCATTAATTTGTTTAATTTGATTAAGTCTTCTCAGTCTTCAAATTCAATAAGCATCACCATATGTTAAAGCTATAGCATTGCCTCTCTCTCTCTCTCTCTCTCTCTCTCTCTCTCTCTCTCTCTCTCTCTCTCTCTCTCTCTCTCTCTCTCTCTCTCAATTAGTTTTTATATTCAATTTATTGGCATTAACGGTTAATTGGCATTAACTTTATTGGCATGATTGTGTTTACATAAAATATTGTCGAAGCATTATACACAGGTAATGACAAAGAAATAGCCTATACAATATTACAAGAACAACATTAAAATTATGTGCCAAGTAATGAATAAAATAAAATAAATAAAATACATATTATAAAAATAGACATTTATCTAGATATTATGTATACGTGAATAATATTTGATTATATTAATCAAGACATCAGTTGGTTTCTGAGTGTGTGCAGCTGAAAGATGAATTTTGCTTCAATTAATGGGTAATTTACATTCACATTTAATCATTTAGTAGACGTTTTTATCCAAGCGACAAATGAGGAGAACAATAGAAGCAATCAAACCAACAATAGCAACAATATGCAAGTGCTGTGACTAGTCCCAGTTATTCTAGCACAGCACACGTAGCAAGGTATATATATATATATATATATATATATATATATATATATATATATATATACATATATAGCCTATATTCATTTTAATGGGTCAAAACTGCGTCTTCAGCAATTTCTTGAAAAGTCTTAGCAGCTCAGGTTGAGTTAGGCAGGTCATTGTCTTCACCCAGTAATAATCTGCATTTGATCAGTGTAAAACTGTGGTACAAGGTTAGAAAGTTTGTTGAAGTGTTTCTCTCTCACCTCTGTGTATTTACCACTGTGAAGGAGAAAATGTGTCTCTCCCTGCGTCCCAATGTCCGTACTATCCATACGAAATAGTATGTGAGATTAGAATAAGTGTGCCCCAAAGCATAGTATGTTGAAAAGAGTGTGTCAAAAGTCCCCGGATGGTGTACTATTTCTGTTAGATATTTGAAGTGTGGATCCGTGCTCACTATAGAGACTAATATTGCCCACAACCCATTGCGCTTTGGAGGAGGATTCGGTTCAGAACTACAAACGAATTCAGAGTGTTAAAACTACAAAACATTGCGGATGTGCGCGACCGGCGGTGAGAGGTTTAGATAAGGTTTGAGTGACTAATAAAAGTTTAACCTGATAAAAAATATTTATTTAATGTTATCCATGTTATATTTCATCTGCAATAACAATATTGACTTTTATAAAGATCCGTTTGACCATTAACTTTTAAATGCATCATTATGCATTAATATAAGGAGAGTCTGTGCATAAAAGACCCGCGACTGCAGTTCGCCAGTGACACAGGCCAGTTTACTGTGACAGGATGCGACAGAGAGCAACCATTAAAGACGCAATTGTATGACTTGATAGTATGTCCCAAAGCTTGTCTTATCTTTTGCTACACACTCAAAATCATCTACTTTTTCTCCACAAAAAGAGTACATACATATTGGGACGCAGCATCTGTCTCGACCTCACCAGAGTTACAGTAAGAACAGATGCGTTCCTCCTTTGGGAGCCATGTTTGGCAGGGGGTATCTGCCTAGTTCAGCCCAGTATATGCGTTAGTAGGTGTTCTTGAACACTTAAGATATTCAGAATTCAGCATGCAGGGATTCTATGGGGTTTATTTGGAGTAATGGGGTTTATTTAGAGTAATCTGCCTTATACAAACCTTGCAGCCATACAGGGTGGTGGGAAAAAATAACACTATCAAATATTTGACACCAAACTCTCTTTCTCACTCACTAAGACTCATACACACAGAAGTGTATGAGTATTAGTCAAATCCATTTAAAACTTTATATACCAATTGCTGGCTTCCGGCACGCACATTCACGAGTGAGTCGAGTTCTGGCGGAAGGGTGACCTCTGACCCGACGTATGATGTAGGACGTAGATCCTTTTCTCTTATATCGAAAGACTCTGTCATTTTTCTTTAACACTAGAATTACCAAGGCAGTCATTTTGACTGTTTTTAAATTTTACAGTGTAATAACTTTGTTAAAATAAAATCAATATGGCTGTAGGACTCTGACTTTTCTGCTGCAGACGAAAGGCGGTGTTTACCTGTGTGGACTGTGCGTAAGCGTCAGTGAATGATGTGGGGTGTTTGCGCCGTTCAAATGAGCTCACTTGGAGGAAAACGTGTTAATCTGATTTTTTTCGTTAAGATTTTTTGTTCACTGAAACGTCTACGGTTACGTATGTAACCCTCGTTCCCTGAGAAGGGAACGGAGACGTTACGTCGGATGACGTCGAATGGGGTTTCGCTTAGAAAGCCTACCAACTTCGAGTATTACAAAACGAGCCAATGGCAAAGAAATGCCATGGGTCTGCGGAATTTGCATGACGTAACTCCGCCCCACCTCGTGGGTATAAAGGAGGAAGTCCGCAACAGCAGTTTATGTTTCTTCGCTGAGGAGCCAAGACTGAGCTCAGGCGATCCCCGCGGTACAGCGGAAAGTGGCAGGCAGACGTAACGTCTCCGTTCCCTACTCAGGGAACGAGGGTTACATACGTAACCGTAGACGTTCCCTTTCGTTGTCACTCCGAGTTACGTCGGATGACGACGAATGGGGTTACCAGTCTAATCACGCCACCTTCTCAGCTGTCTTCCAGTGCCCTGCGTAAATCAAGATCCCTGTCATAGACTGGACGAAGGACTCCATTTAACACAGGAATACCAAGGTACACTGGGAAGCATATCCCAAGCTAGGGGAAGTATGCAATTAATGCCAACCCAGAGGGGGGGGACTTAGAGAATACACATATGACCCGAAGGAAACATATGGAGAACACTGGGGTGTCCAGCCGCAGGTGGAATATTTCAACCCCAGGGGTGGCAAGGTGGCTTGCCAAGGGAAAGACACATGCTCAGAGAGGCTTACAGTGGAAATACACATGTGGGGGTCGCTCAGGGGAGGGACCATGCACACGGGAGGCACCTAGCCGACGCGCAGGCAAGAGACACTGGCGCCGACGTCAGGAGTGCTGGAGGAGCTCAGGGCTTCCGGGGAAGCTCACCTGAGGAGAATATCGCACGTATCCAGTCCGTGGAGTGGAATGGCGAGCAAGCGAAGACACCTGAGCGGGTCCGGTACTAGCTAGTTGAAGCGAGTACATGAGAGGACACTGGCTCCACTCGGAGATTATAGAATCTGGCGAATGTGTTAGGTGTCGCCCAGCCTGCAGCTCTGCATATGTCTGTTAGCGAGGCGCCATGCGCTAGAGCCCAAGAGGATGCCACACTCGGGGTGGAGTGGGCCGTCACACCAAGGGGGCACGGTCGGCCTTGCTGCTGGTATGCCAAAGCAATGGCGTCCACTATCCAGTGTGACAACCTTTGCTTGGAGAGAGCCTTTCCCTTCAGCTTCCCACCATAACAGACAAAGAGCTGGTCTGAGGTCCTGAAACACTGCGTCCTGTCTACATAGGTGCGAAGAGCGCGTACTGGACAGAGCAGTGCCAAGGCTGGGTCTGCCTCCTCCTGGGGCAGCGCTTGCAGGTTCACCACCTGGTCCCGAAAGAGAGTGGTAGGAACCTTGGGCACATATCCGGGCCGGGGTCTCAGGATCACGTGAGAGAAAGCCGGTCCGAATTCCAGGCACGCTTCGTCGACGGAGAATGCGTGCAGGTCCCCTACCCTCTTGATGGAGGCCAGTGCAACCAGGAGCGCTGTCTTCATAGACAGGAACTTAAGCTCAACTGATTGCAGAGGCTCAAGGGGAGCACTCTTAGTTAGAACCACTGAGGGGTCCCAAGAGGGAACGAGAGGAGGGCGAGGAGGATATAGTCTCCTCGCTCCTCTCAGGAACCTGATGACCAGGTCGTGCTTCCCTACCGACTTACCTTCGACGGGGTCATGATGTGCTGCAATGGCGGCAACATAGACCTTAAGGGTGGAGGGAGACAGCCTTCGCTCCAACCCTTACTGAAGGAAGGAAAGCACAACGCTGATCGAGCATCTCCGGGGGTCTTCTCGGTGAGAAGAGCACCAGTCGACGAAGAGGTTCCACTTCAACGCATAGACGTGTCTCGTGGACGACGCTCTAGCGGAAGTGATGGTAGCTGCCACCGCTGGTGGAAGGGTACTCAAACCTACCTCGAGCCGTCCAGGAGCCACACGTGGAGGCTCCAGAGATCGGGGCGAGGGTGCCACAGGGTGCCCCGTCCCTGAGAAAGAAGGTCCTTCCTCAGAGGAATGTGCCAGGGAGGTGCTGTCGCGAGGAGTACAAGTTCGGGGAACCAGGTCCGGTTGGGCCAATACGGCGCGACCAGAATGACCTGCTCCTCGTCCTCCCTGACCTTGCGCAAGGTCTGCGCAAGAAGGCTCGCTGGGGGAAACGCATATTTGCGGCCCGGCGGCCAGCTGTGCGCCAGTGCATCCGTGCCGAGCGTGCCCTCGGTCAGGGAAAAATACAGGGCGCAATGGGTCGAGTCGTGAGAGGCAAACAGATCTATCTGTGCGTCCCCGAACTGGTCCCAAATCAGCTGAACCGACTGGGGATGGAGTCGCCATTCTCCAGGGAGGGGCTGAAGCCGTGAGAGCTCGTCGGCTGCACAGTTCAGCGCTCCGGGAATGAAAATGGCTCGAAGCGACCTCAGATGCTTCTGACTCCATAGGAGGAGGTGGCGGGCGAGTTGTGACATACGGCGGGAGCGTAGACCACCTTGATGGTTGATGTACGCTACAGTGGCGGTATTGTCTGAACGGACTAGCACGTGTTGACCCCTGAGCAACGCCCGGAAGCGGTGCAGGGCAAGACGTACTGCCAACAACTCGAGCCAATTGACATGCCATAGCCGCTGGGGTCCTGTCCAGGAGCCCGCAGCAGCATGTCCATTGCACATGGCGCCCCAGCCCGTGGTGGAGGCATCTGTTGAGACAACAACATGCCAGGAAGCTCGTTCCAGGGGGACACCCGCCCTGAGAAAACTGAGGTTTGACCACGGGGTGAGGAACTGACGGCAGGTCGGAGTAACTGGTACTCGGAGGGTGCCTTGTTGCCATGCCCACCTCGGGACTCGGTCACGAAGCCAAAGCTGAAGCGGTCTCATATGAAGCAATCCGAGCGGCGTGACCGCGGCTGCAGATGCCATATGCCCCAGGAGCCTCTGAAAATGTTTCAGTGGGACCGCACTCTTGCTCTTGAGTTGTCTCAGGCAAGTCAGCAGTGACTGCGTGCGCTCGCTCGTAAGCTGCGCGGACATGGCGACCGAGTCGATGTCCATACCGAGAAAAGAGATCCTCTGCACGGGGCAAAGTTTGCTCTTCTCCCAGTTGACCCGAAGGCCCAGACGAGCTAGGTGCCGGAGCACTACTGCCCTACAAAGGCAAAAGACCTTAACTCGCTAGAGTGTGGAACTGAGAAAAATGACTTTAAAGATTTTTAGTTGTCCCGCCAAATTAATTATAGGTAGGACACTGAAAATCGGGCAATTAGATGTTTAAGTAATGAAAATTATCTACATAAAAAAATCTTGAACTCAAACTTGACTTTTGACCACTATTTTAAAGTTACTGTACTCTGCCTTTGTATTGTCAGCAAAAAGTGAGAAGTCATGCCAAGGCAAAAGGCAGTAACTTCCACATTATCAATATTTGGTTGCTGATCACCATTAACAAAATCATTATAGCAACACCTGTATAAAATCTAGTGATCATGTCATTTATTTTGTATGATTTACAATTATAGCCATCTACTTTTTGCTATCCTGTGCTTTGGTTGCATTCTGGTGGCCCTATATTAATAGCCTACATTAAACATGACAAAATACCTCCATGGGATAAAGAGTATTTTTAAGTGGTACTGCGTGGCATAAGACTTGCTAAACATGCGTTCAAAATGATAACAATAAAACAGATCCTCGCGCACATTCTACCCGGAGACTGGTTTATAGCGGTGGATCTGAAAGACGCATACTTTCACAGGCGCTTACCGAGATTCGTGTTCAAGGTGTCACGCTCCTCGCCCGTTCACGAAAAGTAGCCTACGCAGTGCTTTCCCCCTTGAGACTAGGGAGCGCGTTCTGGACTACCTTGACTACTAATGCATTTATAGCACAACCTTCTGTGTTCCGCGTCTTTTCAGTATGCGGTGGTTTCAGCTGTCTGCCCTATTATTGTGCTTGTGCACTTCGCTCGTCCCGCGGATTTATTCCGGACGCTGTGATTGTATTTGTAACCTGCTTGTAAAAGCTGGTCTGATGTTGTATGCACCAGCACTTCTTGCTTCCTTATGTTGTAGGCTATGCACCAATATACCCTTGTTGCTTCATTATTATCACTCCCTGTGATATATTAGTCCCGCGTCGGCTCGACCGTGTTCAGGGCGATACTGAAGGCGCCCGCGAAGTTTTGGCACTCTGCCAGCTAGGTGCATGATTGTTTCAACCAGGTCCGGTATCCGAACTGGGTGAGGCGGGGCTTTAGTTCTTTGTTGTATTTACCTGATATGGCATGTGTAACATTTTTCTGTCATCTCTGCATGCTTCGCTATCGTTATCGCACGTTTGTCGATGGAGCGGTTTCAGACCATACTAAATGTTCTGACCGCATTAGTGCAGGACAAAGCTCTGAGGACATCAGAAGACAGGGATTGATGGCAGCTGTATACAGCTCTACACAGGCTACATCGTAATTTAAATTTTAATGGAGAGTAAAACAAAGGGAGACCACCGTATAATCTGATAAGTAGCATTATTTGATAGAACACCGGCACCGTAACTTCATATTGACGCGCGGCTAAACAAAGGCAGAGTACCGTAACTCAAGCGTGAGCGTTCCAAAACAAAGCCAAAGAGCCGTAACTTGTGTTACGGTGTTCTGCCTTGGTTTCTCATGGGCTTTTGGATGTTACGGTTAAGACAACCCATTATTTTCTCGAAAAAACAACGGATTTGACTCAAGTTACTTATCCACATGATAAAGGAGGTCTTGAATGTGCCAAAAATATAAATAACTCATTTTCGACCAAAAACGATGTTACGGTCTTTTGCCTTTGCACGGCAGACTAGGTCCCTGTGTTCGCAAACCTGATCTCGAGAGTGAGCTAGGATCAGCCAGTCGTCGATATAATTCAGGATGCGAACCCCGTGCTCCCGAAGGGGAACAAGGGCAGCCTCGACGACCTTCGTGAAGATGCGAGGAGACAGGGCCAGCCCGAAAGGGAGGAAACTGAATGAAGAAACTGGTATGCCTGCCCCTCGAAAGCAAACCGTAGGAACGGTCTGTGGCGAGGAAGAATGGAGACATGGAAGTAGGCGTCCTTCAGGTCGATCGCTGCAAACCAATCCTGGGAACGCACGCATTCGAAAACGCGTTTGGCGGTGAGCATCTTGAATGGCAGCCTGTGAAGGGAGCGGTTCAGCACGCGCAAGTCCAGGATTGGCCGTAACCCACTGGTTTTCTTGGGGACAATGAAGTAAGGGCTGTAGAAGCCGGACCTCATCTCGGCTGGAGGGACAGTCTCGATTGCACCCTTCACCAGCAGGGTGGCAATCTCTGCTCTCATGACGGGGGCATTGCCACCGACCAAAGAGGAGCGGACTCCCCTGAAGCGGGGAGGAGACCGTGCGAACTGAATCGCAAGCCGAGCCTGACGGAACGCGCGATCCAGCGGGACAGACGGGGAAGCTCTAGCCAGGCTCCCAGGAACTGAACCGGCGGGATCACGCAAACGACAGGCGTCCCCCCGGAGGGGCAGCGAAGCGGAGTAACTGGCCCAGACGTGGACGGCATAGCGGCCCGGTGTGGGGGCACAGTTAGCAACCGCGCCCTGGCAGAGGGGGCCAGGGGAGGACCAGGCTGGTCGTCCCGTGGGGGCCTGCTCTGCCAGGGGTCTGGCGACAGAGGGGGACAGGGGCGAAGCGGTCCGTGGACGGCACGCCGTGTCAACCACCTCTGGGACAGAGGGGGACGAGGAGAGCACGGCTAGAGGGCGGCGCTCTGTGTCGTCCGAGAACTCTGTGTGCTCAGAGACGGGAGAGTCAGTTCTTTACGAATAAGGATTCTTCCCCGGCCCTCCACCGGGGAAAGGAGTGGTCCTGCTCCCAACTCCTGGAAAGAACTGAGTCCCATCTCTGGGGAGCCCCTCTCAAGAGCGCCACCTAACCCGGCTGTGGCGTCCGGCCGCGGCCTCCAGAGCGGGGGGGCGCCCTCGGCGGTGGGCAGACCGAGGGACCTGAGCGGACGGCGGGGCCGTCGGGACAGAGTCGACCTCAACCTGCTCCATCCCCGAGGAGCCCGTCTCAGGAGCGCCGCTTAACCCGGCGTGTAGCGGGGGGCGGGGCTAGAGAGGGCTGTGGCGTCCGCCCGCGGCCCCCAGAGCCGGCCCGGGTGAACGGGCAGGGTGGGAGCCGTGGGAGGGCGCCCTTGGCGGTGGGCAGACCGAAGGATCTGAGCGGACGGCGGGGCCGTCGGGACAGAATCAACGTCAGTCTGCTCATGGACGGCTGAGAGCTGTTGGGCCAGCCCTCAACCGCACCGCCGAGGAGGCCGACCTGGGATATGGGAATGCCGACAGACGGGTCCGCGCGACATCCAGCACATCAAACAGGTACAGCCACCGAATGGTGAGCATCACCTGACCCAGGGAGCGTACGGCCACTTTCGTCGCTCGGAGAGCAAGGTTAGTGGCGGCGCGCAGCTCAGTGAAGAGCCCTGGGTCAGTCCCGCCCTCGTGCAGGTCCATGAGCATCTGGGTCAGGTAGACCAGCAGAATGACCATGGCATGCAGTGAGGTGGCCGCCAGTCCCGTGGCGCTATAGGATCTCGCCACAAGCGTAGACGAAAAACTACAGGCCACGGACGGGTGCTTAGGATTGCGCCGAGAAGAAGCACTCTGAGGACACATAGCATCGCAACAGAGCGTTCAGCCGGGGGAACCCCAGTGTACCCACGGGCAGCGGCCCCATCGAGGGGAGGAAAGGCGGATGAGATCAGCGAATGGTCCCTGATCTCATCATGCACGTCCGGGAAGAACGGTATTGGGGTTTGCCGTGGACGAGGGTCGGCGGCCTCACCCAAAAACCAATCGTCCCGGGAAAGCATGGCCGTCATCTCCGGATCAGACTCGACGAGTCGTCACTTCCAGGAAAAGCAAACCCACCTAGTGAAGCTGCTACAGACATAATATCATCCTCTGTAGCTTCAAATGAAACACACGGGCCACCATTTTTTTTTTTTTTTTTTTTTGGGTAGACCCGTGGGAATCACCTGTTCACTAGCGGGCACCGTCATTGAAGAGGGGGGCTGGGGTCGCGGACACATAGTCGGCGCCTTGTTCCAGACCGTAACCCTCAGGTCACCCTGGCCACCAGCCGAAGATCGGGGGGTGGATGAGGGGACTCTCACTCATATGAGTTCACCGAGTCTCGACCTACATGACGCGATGATCATGTTTCCACGGAGAAAACATGAGTCATCCACGAGCCCTGCTCTAGCATAATCAAGCCCAAACATACTAGACAACGCTCGTGCCCATCAGAGTCCGATACCAAGCTGCCGCACCATTCATTTTTTTTTTTAAATGCACGGGCGAGCCGTCTTTAAAAATACGTGCCACGTGCAAGCTCTTTTAGTGAGAGAAAACTCAAGTGCTGAAGCACCCGGGGAGACACGCACCGACTGGCAGACCACTGCAACAGATCAGCAGGAAGCACGCGCTCGCCGTAGATCGCCGTCACACCAACACTCGAGGTACTCGTTTGTAAAGCTGATAATTCAGAGATGGCTTGTGGAGAGAAGAATACACTTGGCTCCGAAGCGAAAACATAAACTGCTGTTGCGGACTTCCTCCTTTATACCCACGAGGTGGGGCGGAGTTACGTCATGCAAATTCCGCAGACCCATGGCATTTCTTTGCCATTGGCTCGTTTTGTAATACTCGAAGTTGGTAAGCTTTCTAAGCGAAACCCCATTCGTCGTCATCCGACGTAACTCGGAGTGACAACAAAAGGGAACTAATCGTTCTAAAGCAGTTCGTTTTCTTGTTTAGCTCAAATATATATAGGTAGTGTTTTTGTTATTGTATATATGTTATCACATTAGACACAATCAATTAGGCTGGAAAATACATTTTCACATTCATTTGAATTTTACCTACCTATCGTAACATTGTAGATCCATTTATTTTTTGATTTTGTATTGATTATTGAACTTATTTACAAACAGGGCTGTACTAAACGGTATGAAGCTTTGATGCTTCCTAACTTTTTTGCATGTCTATTCATGTGGTGAGTGTGGTGAAAAAAAATATTTTTGACACAAAACTTTCCTCACATAGAGAGGCAGCACCTGTCAGGGCAATCTTTCTTTTGTGCTTGTTTTAAGGGCGATGATGTCATAAAATGACGACAGGAATTAAAAGCTTCAATGGAAAACTTAAAGAGAAGGTTTAAATATAGATATGACATGACGAAAAAGTATGAACGGTCAGAATGACCGCTATGGTCGTTCTAGTAGTTATGTAATTCTGGTAGTTCTAGTGTTAAAACTTCTCGTTTTAGACCTAACTCATACTAATTCTATACTCTGCTATTCCGGGTTCGTCAATTCTCACCTAAGCTTATACGCCAACACCTAGGATGGCTTGAGGATGGGTAAACTATGAGATAATTTTCATTTTTGGGTGAACTATCCCTTTCACAACTACCTAAAACACCTAGAAACCGCATGACAAAATCCTGCCAACTATTAGCCTAGAAATCTAGACGCACCCTAGCGGCAGCAAAAATTATTTTGCAGCAAAGTGTGGTCTAGCAACTCTCCGTTGGCATTCGACCTGGAAAAACCAAACTCTGGTCAGGCCAATCACATCGTGTATAGAGTTGGTGGGCGGGCTTAACATAATGACGGCAGAGTTGTGGCGATTCCGCGTGATTTCCATAGGTGATTTCCCTGCTACTTGAAAAAAAAAGAAGATGCTGCTGGCGAACAGCGGTCTTTCGAATAGGCTTTGGCCGCAACTCTGGATGACTTGGAGTTAAGAGAACGTCACTTAAGTCATTCTTAAAAAAGGAAGATGTGTTCGGAGTTTTGACGACCGGATACGGCAAAAGTTTAATATATCAACTAGCTCTGCTGGTGGAAAAACGCATGGGACTCACTCAGCCACAGCTGTCCGTTGCTCTGGTTGGTTGTAGCGCTGTCCTATTGCGTGCAGAGGGAATTTGAAAGACAACCGTTTATCCCGCCCCTCGGATTGAGGTATGCCAATTGTGAGTTCCCTGACCTAACATCTTGACCCTTTTTTCATTCTGCACGTAATATGCTAAATAATGAGTTCTTAAGTGTTGTCCATGTACTAAAATGAATAAAAAAATCTTTGCTCCTGTATAGAATTTACATACACACTGAACAAACGTTCTGGGATTCAATGATATGAAAGTGAGTTTGAGCCAATTAACACATTATATTGTTTGTGGTTCTGCATGGAGAAAACACCTTGTCTGTTGACATAATGATAAATCTACTCAATATGCATTATTTCAGACAGTAACCAACTGTACCCCCCCCCCAACCCCCCCAACCCCCCCCCCCCCCCCCCTGCCCCAACACACACACACACACACACACACACACACATACACAAAGTAACTCAAGTTAATGGCTGATCGCAGTATGTGGTCCAGCATCAAACCTACAAATCACTCCAAACCTCTGAATGTGGTCCAAAACCCATTCCGGGGCCTTTGCTAAACCCAAGGGCATTCTAAAGATGCCATAGACGAAAATCAGCACACTATACTTGTGCCAAAGCACCACCACAGTAATTATGGTTCTGGATGGTTTATAAATACGTCACCTTCATCCCATAGTTCTTCATTATTCACCCAGCCTGTCCTGCAATAAAAGTTTTTTTTTTGTTTTTTTTTTGTAAAAACAAATTCTGTGTTTTCCATTTTAATATTTCCTTTTTAATGGTTTAATTAAGTTTTAATGTTGAAAAATGATGTCTAATCAATTGAATTCATACAACTGACTAATCAGGTTGGTTGATTGATTGATTTATCATTATAAAAACTATAATTATGACCATAAATGTCAATGAGAAAAAAAGGATAACTGAGATGATGACAACAATAATAAATATAAACACTGAAAAGTCATTGGGTCTCATTCACTTAGCATGCATACGCACAAATTTGTGCATGAAATGTGCGTACATACGATTTTAAGAAGTCACGAATCACCAAAAATGTCTTAATAAATTTGTTCTAAATTTACAGAACAGAAACCACACGTACGAAAAAATGCACTAAATCTGTACGGCCTTATAGTGTTCAGAACAATGTTAAATTGTATGAACGTGTTGTGAATTAGGCGAAAATTTTTCATGAGAAGTTTTCCTGTGCATACAAATACAAAATAATCCACGCAATTATTTAGTGAATGAGACCTATTGTCTGTAAATTGCATGTTTAATGTAGTTTTTATCTCTTTTTATGTCAGTGAGTGAGCTAAAGGAAGTGGAGTTTCATTACATAGTTTTTCATTACTAGTTTTTGCCAAGGACGTAATTATGGAGAGGGGAAAATAAAGCCGGGCACATTCTGATGGAACGAGTTACTCTGAGTTTAGACTTAGGGTTGTGTTACCTTTCTCAAAAATAAACAACATGTCCAACTTTTCATATGCATACGCATCAATTATGTTTTTCATGACAGGGTGGAAAAACATGTCTGCATTCAAGAAATACATTCCTATTTAGTTATAAAACAGAGTGGCATCGGTACTGTTTAAGAGTAATAATATGTCATTATGCTGAGTGCTGTTATGAAATGGGCAAATGCAAATTAGTGTTTGTGTAACCGCAGCATTTTTATGTCCTATGAGTTCCTTCTTTCTTTCTGTCTCTATATTTTATTTGGTCTACTTTTCAAAGGCATCACTTCTTGTATTACCTTGTTAAAAGATGAAACAACATCCTTAAAATTATTTTTTAAATCGGTGAAAACAAGTGAAATAAACAAACCATATAAATATGTACTGTGTAAAAATACTTATATCATTTTTCTAATAGAAATGTAGACATAAAATATAAATTATTAAAATGTCAAATCCTAAATAAAGTGTATTTGGGATATATGAAATGCTAGCTATGGGATTAGATTAGATTAGATTAGATTAGATTAGATTAGATTAGATTAGATTAGATAGGATACATTTTATTTCAAAATATTTCCACTATGGTAATTCCATCTTAAATCCTCTACAAAGCATGTATATGGGATGTTAGGAATTGTTAAAAGACAAATTTAATAAACTAGTGGGTGAAAAGTATGTTATAAATTAGATTATTCTCCACAGGGCCAAATGTGCCAACATTTGACGAAACACCCTATTATTTATAAAGAGACCCATCAATACATTTCATCACGAGTCATCTCAAAGAGCTTGAAGGTCCTTGAACCATTTTCAACAAACATAAGATCAACATCATACATTGAACTGCTCTGTTGATTATGCTGCTAAATCACTAAATCATGTTATGACGGCATGAGCTATTATGTCAATAATGAATGTAGTCTTAACAGCAAATACATGGATG
Organism: Gila orcuttii; assembly: GCA_026230005.1. Classification (NCBI taxonomy): domain Eukaryota; kingdom Metazoa; phylum Chordata; class Actinopteri; order Cypriniformes; family Leuciscidae; genus Gila; species Gila orcuttii. The sequence goes on along the minus strand of JAPDVR010000024.1, from coordinate 19,765,240 downwards.
GTTCACGGACCACCTGATGTATATTACAGACAAAAATGGCAAGAAATGGTTTCAGTCGGCCCCATGTTCCATGTAGAGACCAGAATATACCATAGAGGCATATGGGTGGGCTCTTTTGATTTGGAGCAGTAAACAACCACTTAAAAACCACCCAGACCATGCTATAAACTACCCATCAATACGTTACTAACCTAGAAGAGTGCCCTAGTAACCCGATATCAACACAATCCCTTCAGAACACAATGCACAAAGCTGTTGCAATGAACCATGAATGCTTTAGAAAAAATAGGCTCATTGGAAAAACGTGCCTCTACATGTTTGCAAAACTCCAAAAATGTACCAATGTATACATTTCATTCAGTTTCAACCTGAAATGAACACTTTTCGCAGTAAAACGCCAACAACAACTTTTATTCCTTTTAAGGTATAGTTGTGATCATGATTTAAAATGCTATTTGAAAAATTCCAGGTTTGCTGTGCTTGTTTTTATAGGACTACAAATAATGATCATAATAATCATTATAATTATTATTAAATAAAAATATAAAAAGACAAATAAAATAATGGAACACAAAATAAGAAATATTATTATTGTAATATTTCACTTTTAAAAATCTAGTATTTAAGAAAAATAATATAGCAACACTAATTTTATTTTACATTATCTGTAAAATTACAAAACTAATATTTATGTTTGTCTTAATTTTCAATCATAATACCATCAAACTTGCATTTTGATGGAAAACAACAGGAAGTCTTTAAAGCTTATCTTTTGTTAAGCGCTTCTTTCTCACTATAAGTTTGCGAAGATAGTGCATCTTGCATTTGCAAATACACGTTAATGGGACGCAAGCTCAAAGCCAATGCAGAGATGGAGTTCATGTGGAGCAGAATTTACTTTGAATTGAGTGCCACTGAAAACACAGACAGATCATGAGCTGCTCACGTGTAATAACAGTGCCGTGCTTCACTCTAATACATGCAGTGCATATGTTTATTTAGTGCGATTTCGGTTTTATTTCAATTAATCGTAGTCTCAGCCCTACTATATTATGACCTCGAAACACTTTTACCATTGTATACTAATATATTTTGCATTTGCATCATAACCAGCACATTTGTATGGCTTTTCTACCATAGTAAACTTCCTCAGTTGCTTACCTGGTACAGCATTGCACTTGCGTTTCAAAGCGCTCGGGTACGAGTGTTGTGAAACACAAGTCACAATTAAAGAGCTCAAAGACTCGTAGAAACAAGCAAACGGCGACAAAGGAGAATAAGATCGCTAGATATACACACAGCAGAATACAGAAACCACATAAAGACGACACCAAACAATGAACAAAAAGAACAGAGGGCTTAAGGGATAATTAACAGAATAAAACACAGGTGTGTAACTCAAATCAAAAACCATGGCAACTAACAATGAACTAGAACTCAGGCAGTAACAGTAACAGGGAAAAATATACAAGTTAAAATGGCATAGTTGTTTCAGCATTTGTGTTTTTATCTCAAGTTTGCATTTTTGTTGGCAGTTGGTGTGCCTGACACTCTATCCCGACCGCTCGCTGTGTGTGTTTTACATCTCCAGCCTCAGCGAGCAGTCCCGGGCACGCCTCCCAGGAAACTTTCCTCAGGAAGATTTCGCCGCATGTGTGGAGTGGGTGCTGGTGAACTCCAACTCTGCATTCACCATCGGCCTCGCAGAGCCTACCATCACCCCTCTACCTAATCCAGATTCTCGTCTCGTCGTGAGCACCCTTCCAGAGTCTCCTCTCATCGTGAGCACCCTTCCATAGTCTCGTCCCGTCGTGAGCACCTTTCCAGAGTCTCGTCCCGTCTTGAGCACCCTTCCAGAGTCTCGTCCCGTCGTGAGCACCCTTCCAGAGTCTCGTCCCATCTTGAGCACCCTTCCAGAGTCTCGTCACGCCTATACCACCCTTCTAGAGTCTCGTCTCGTTCATTTTGGTTGAAGTTTAAGTCATTTTGTGGGGTTTTTTCTTCATATGGTTTTAGTTTCAGTTAACTATAATTACCTTGGTATACATTTTTTTTTAAAAGTATGGTTGGTATAATTACATAGTTCTGGCATGAAACTCTGAATGGTGCAGACTGAGAAGTATTTAACTCATCGGTAGCAATCACGTTGTTATCTACACAGCTGCTTGGTTGCTGTTGCATCAGCGGCCAATGAGCTTGCTGCTCAAACATTCAAATACTTGGCATTGTATGCTATTAACAGTGTGCAGCACGCTTTCAGCACGCTCCACCAGCTCCACCTATATAGATCTGCTACGAGGTTAAATCATGCATGTTACATGTGCAGCAGCAGCAGAATGTCTTACATGCTCACAGCAATGTCTGTGAATGTATTCGCAGTAGCAAGTCTCTGTTCTTGGTGTGCAGCAGCAGCAGTGTAGTAGATCTATTCCACCAAGGCCAAATGCATTAACATTGCCATATCCATTACCATGCCAACATCTATTACCATAACAATCTCCCTAGAGTTGTCATGACAGAACTGTCCTAATGTCATAATAATAATAATAATAATAATAATAATAATAATAATAATAATAATAATAATAATAATTACAAAAAGAATTAAGTTCTTGAAAAGAAAACAGTACTTGTGATTGACCCACCTTGAAAACTCACATAAAAAAGCTAACTGTGATTATTTGCTAATTGTCAATCAAACAGGTCCTTCCTGACTAAATGGACAGTAAGATGCAAATTTGACCAGTATTTAGACTGAAAGTCAAAAGTCCATGCAGCCAGACAAGAAGCCAAAGTCCATGCATCAGAAATTGCTTGTTACTGTAAACTTGCTTAGAATGCAAAAAAACAAAACAAAAAAAAAATGAATTTCTTGGTATATCATGAATAGAATGTCAGCCAATTGTACTTTGGGAATAAAAGAATGTCTTTGTTCTGTCGTCTTGTTTATTAAAGCATGTTTGCATCCTTTGTGAGGCATCAGCTTCTCCGGTATTTCCATTGTTACGAGCTTGTCTCGGACATGCTTGGGCACAGCGGAGTTCTTTGTGTCTCTTTGATCTTCCATACACTTAAATATTCTTCAGAAGAGCAGAAACTGGCTAAATGTGAAAGAGAAAAGTTCTCTCCCATTCACAGCGCCTTTATTCTTTCTTTCTCTCTTCTTTCATCAGTGTCAGTCCGACAGGATGTTCCAGCTTTAATGTATCAGTCCTTTCCAGAAGACTAAATAAAATATTTAAAGTTATTGTCCCAATTTCAAGCACAGTTAAGGCCTTCTATTAGGGCCAAACGTAAGGGAAGGTTGTTTGATCACGGCCCATCTGTGGTCACGGAGTCTTTTGCAGGAGTGAGCTCTGTTGTGACGCGTGGGAATATAAATTGTGCCGGCAGGATGGTGTTGGCTGCCGTTAGTCAGGACCTATTACAATCAGTCAATTGGATCAGCGCTTCCAACTCCTCAAAGACAGATGAGCCGACATCATTACCGGCTTTAAAAACTTCAGCTGCTGCCACTGCAGACTGGTCTGACAGACTGCCAAATTTATTATTTTTTTCCTTAACAAATAAGCCACAAACAGACTGTCAAAGCACAATTCAATTTGATGGATAACTTTGAACTTTGAAAAAGTGATAGCACAAAATGCTAGTCGTTTAGGTTGTGGATGTAGAAAGTGAAGAGTGTAACAGAATCGCATCTCGCATAGCACTTGACTTTGACGTAAAGTATGGTTCACATTTCAGATGGTTCTGGACAGGAACTTCCCACTTTGAAAGTGTGAAGGAATTTTTTAATTAATCATAAATATAATGCCTTGTCCTTACAGGTATAACACTTAAATGCTTTTGAAAACAAAATGTCCCCAAAACTTGGGCAAAAGTTAAGGTCCATACACTCGGAGTCAGAAATTTTCGTATGCGTTTTTTTTGTATTCGTCATCCTAAAAATTTGTTACGCACAGAAACCTTGCACACTAAGTCCTATGCATATTAATTAATCCTTTGCGAAAGCAGTGAGGATGATTTTGTTGTCCTCTCTCTTCTTAAAAAGAGAAAAAAAGAGGAAATATTGGATCCATCCAATCCTGAGATTGCATAGAGAGGAAGGGGAGTTCCACCTCCTTATCAAGGAGCTGGGGGATTATTCCGAGTGATTTAAAGTTTACTTCAGGATGTCAGTGGCTCAGTTTGATGAGTGTTTATAATCCGTGTCTTTGTATTCTGCACTTTGTTTGTCATACAGTGCTTTGTGCTGCGAGACGAAGTGGATCAACATGTCAGACCCCATTCTAGATTTTTGGCGTTCGCTTGTACGGTGGCTCTGAATTGTCAAAACACATCTAAAAATGCTTGCTACGGATGCAAAAAACACAAAAAAATCTAACCCAATCCGATTGTTTTTATTTCAGACTAAATTTTCAGAGCCAGTGTGTAAACGTGATTGACACAACGTGAGGTCGCATTTATTTTTTAACGTGTGAAAATTTCGGACGAGAATTTCGGACTCGGTGTGCAAGGACCTTTGGTGTGTCTTGTGTTGAAATAACAGATGCAGATGGACAAGACTAGACGGCTGTCTAAATACATAACCTCATAACAAGCTGAAGTTATCAAGAAATCCAAATGTGCTTTTAACAGACATACATATGAAGAACCAATCATATAATCATGTAATGAAACGTTTAATGCTCCTATTCTATAAAAACTGCAGTACTCTTTTTGTTAGGGGGATTTTTTCTGAAACTGGTCTGAGATCCTCCAGGCCGTGATTAAAGCATATTCGAAGGCATTGTCTGGAGTCTGTCTGATTACTGCTGCTATAGACACTAGAGATCTTACTTCAATTCCCAAGTTAAACTGTTTAGTGGAGCACTTGAGATCTTATTTCCATTCTCAAGTGATAGTGCTTAAGTGGAAGAGACCTTATTCCCACATGATGGGATTCAAAAGGGGCGAGACATCGTCCGACTCGAAGAAGGTGTCGAAGAGGAGACGCCTAGTAGAATATAAATTTGTAAGTTTCGATTAGGAGACGGTTGGGTTTCTATTAGGAGACGCCCCAGGTTCACTTAAGTCAGGTGAGCTGACACAGAAAGAAACCACCCTTTTCTTATATTCTTATATTTACTGTACACCTTTTTCAAATTCTTAGAACTAGACGTTTTCTTATAACATGCCATTTAGGATCAAGTTGATCTGAAACAAATGAACAGAACCGAACAATAAACTGAAAAAACAAAAAAAGTGGCACAGGATAAAGTACTTTGTTATCAATTCTTTCAAAAGTAATTTGTGTTTCACTAACATAAAGCAGAATACAGTTCTGTTTATGGACATCTAGGTGCTGAACTCAGAAAATATGTGAAAACACACTATTTATCAACATAATATTTTGCAACATGAAATACTAGTGCAAACTACTCATTGTTTGAAATAAGACATCTGGAGTTTGGTTCACACATCTGGAGTTTGGTTCACACACAGTGACGAAATCCAGAAGATTTAAGCAGGTTAAAGCTGCAGTTCAGGGTTCGGGAATCAGTTCCATAGATTAATTACCATCTGAAAGAAAATGTGGATTTGCATAAGATACAATATCCATTTCGCAATTTAATGTTGTTGTTGAAGGAAATATTCAATATAATTACCCAGAAATCACTTTTATTTATGCATAGACCTTATGTGCCAGAGAAACAAGCAACATCTTTAGAATTTTGTGTTTGAAGTTCCATTTTTGCTGTAGCTCTGTGTATACATGGCATCGCTATTGAAGAGCAATTATCTGGTCAAGTGGATTTACTTATTGTAGAGTTAATGAAAGTTATCATAAGCCTTGTAATGTTTAAAGAGGATATCATAACAAATGTCAGTAGACCGGGAACTTTTTAAAACGAGCAGTTAATAAATCTGTAAGAAGACAGAACACAACGAGCTCAGCGTTGAAAAGGAGTACGGCTTTCGGTTCCGAAAGTAAAAACTCCATTCATTGTCTCAAAAGGGAAATGGATTTTAAACGATAACTTATAAACCTTTAAATACAGACTTACTGTGAGCTATGAGGTTGTCAATCCATGGTATATTCTTTTGTTGAAGCCATCTGTTAACATTATCTAAGCATTCTTTTAAAATAGTGTTAAGCAGTGAAATTTGTGGTAAAAAAAAACTACATGGAGCTGTACAGAAAATTTGACCAATCAGGAAGTTGCGGCGAGCAAACCGTGCCACAAATACATATTGCAATAATGTTTAAATATTTTGTTTCTAAAGATAATAATCAACAACTTTAAATGACTACATTTATTTCTCACCACCGTGTTAAATTTGATTGATGTTTGCAATTGTTTGCAAAATTGTTTGCAAATTGATGTTTGCATATTGTAGTTCTTCCCTTCACTAAAGGCGTTAAACAGTCTTATACCTTTGTTATTTTGTACGATTTTCAAATACTGTTGCTTAAGATAAAAGTTTGTAATGTTGTAATTGACCTCATAGCTGGCTGGTTTGGTTTATGGCGTATAGCGCTTATAATGCGCTTTTTTTTAAATTAATGAATGGGAAAATAATAGTGTGACACAAGCATGCTGTTGTAGTTATGTTGTTGCTTCTCTGGTGTGAACCATGGTGTGAATCAGGCCACATGCATGTAATAAGGGAAAAGAGGAAGCCTTTTGAAATCATAAAATTACACATGGCCACTTTGAGATTAAACACGGAATTACCCCAATAAATTATAGACATTTGTGTTTTGTGTTTATTTGAAGAGATTTATATTACACAGCAGGGTGTTTTGCAGTCTTCCACGGTTTTGACGGAGCGAGACCAATGCAGTGACAGCTGATAGATATGAATGAACACGCAGATACCCCATTGTGCCGGGCCTTTGCCGTGCTCTCTATTAGCCCTTCAGCAAATTGGATTCTTTATAGCCTCAGTAACAGGCTGAGAGAGCTGGATCTGAATCTCAGCGTTATAATATGGTTTCCAATTCATTTTCATTACTCTGCAGCCTGCGAGAATGTATACTGGCAAGCTATACCTCAGAAGAGAATGTTTGCCTCTACTTGTGAAATTAATTCTTCGGGGCAGCCAAGAATGTCTGTGGATTTGGTGAATTTTCATGCCACGAATAATTGCCCATCTCTATAATTTGGATATAAAAATAAAGACATAATTGTAATCCTCAGGTCAGGAAATGAAAGATGGCTTCTGCTAATTTCTTTATATGGAGCCACTTAAAGAATTAATAGTCAAAGAGCTGAGGGAATAGAACTGTAGAGAATGTGGAGTGTATGCAGGCACTCCGCATCATGTATTTTATAATGTCAGGTTCGCATCTTCTCTTTATATTCCAGAGCATTTGATGTTTCGTATTTATTATCTTTGAACTGATTATGAAATTGGCATGATACATTTACCTGACATAATAAATTTGATTTTATTCCGACTGACTCTGAAATAGTTTTCCCAAGTAGTTTAAATGGATTCGTATGTTACCGCAAGTTCCCTTACGAAGGGAACTCAACGATGCGTCGATCGACGCCATGGGAACGCCCCCAGCGTGACTGCGTCTGAAGCATCTATGTCAACTAGTCCAATGGAAAGAATGAGCATCACGGGCGGGTGACGTCATGACCAGGAAATGATAAAAGCACATCCGGTGCAAACCGGCATTAGCTTCTGTTGCCTCAGCAAGCGATCTGTGTTATACTGTCTCTGTCTATTTATTGTTGTCTTTTGCAATTTATTCGGAAACGTTATGGCGAAACAAGTGTACAAGCAGTGTGTTCCTCCCTGCCCGCGTTATTTAACGGGTGGGGACACACACAAGCTTTGTGTCATTTGTTTGGGAGTGGAGCATGCGGTCTCAGCCTTCAAGGAGGCTGAGTGTCAACACTGTGAAATGCGAATACCGCTCCGCATGCTCCGCTCTCGCCTGTCACTCTTTGATGTAAAGAGTGGGCAGGCTCGCGATCCTCAGGGATCAGGACCCGCGTCTGCCGATGCGGCGCGGAGAATGCATTCCTGGGGATCGCGGAAGGATCTTTCGGAGGGGTTGGAGACGGGTCTCTTGGCCTTTTCTCCTTCCTTACCCGGAAGATCCAGCGCTCTCCCCCCTGTGTCGGAAGCACGCTCTGCGGTTTCTTCCGTCCGGGGAGAGAGCCCTCCATTACTTCAATGCTCTTCCTCCGAGGAGGTCGATGTTATGAGTATGGAGAGTGAAAGCACACACAGGGGGGAAAAAGATTCACAATTTATTTCCCCAGCATATGATGAGCTGGTGGATGTTATGTCACGGGCTGTAAAAAAAATAAATATTGTATGGCCATCTGAGAATAAAGGCGCTCGTCCTAAAAGTAAATTAGATGAGCGCTTTTTATCATCCACTACATTATCTCCACCACGAGAGCTTCCCTTTTTTCCTGATCTTCACAATGAAATATCGAAATCGTGGAATAAACCTTACTCTTCACGACTTTTTAGCCCTCAAGTTAACACTTATTCGAGAATAAGAGGGCTAAAAGAGTATGGTTATGAGGCGATGCCCCAGGCGGAACAGAATTTAGCATAAAAAACAGCTATCTTTCGCCTGGTCCCGCATCGTCCCTGAAAGCCTCGGCTTTGCCCACTAGACCGCTTAAAGCCACCTCGGTTTTAGTGGGCAAAGCTTATACGGCAGCAGGTCAAGCTGGAGCATGTCTGCATACAATGGCAAAAAAAGTGCTACAGGCGTATCAAGCTGACCTGCTGGGGGATCTGGATAGTAGTGAGGGAATTACTCATGACGATATTCGAGAACTTCGTCGTGCTACCGATCTTTCTCTCAGGGCTACTAAGGAGACCGCCAGAGCAATTGGGCGGTCTATGGCAGCCTTGGTAGCTACTGAGAGACACTTATGGTTAAATCTGTCAGAGATTAAAGAAAAAGATCGAGCTTTTTTATTAGATGCTCCGCTTGAACCTTCTGGTCTCTTTGGCGACGCAGTCCACGCGGTCGTCGAGCGATTTCAGGAGTCTAAGAAGCAAGCTGACGCTTTTAAAAAGTTTATCCCTCGCCGTGTCCAGCCCCCTGGGGCTGCTGGGCGTGAGCAGACCCAGCCGTCGAGCTCATCATATCATGTGCAACAGAAAGAGAGTGTTTCGTCTCGTGCACCTCCACATAAACAATGGAAACAGGCGCAACACTCTCAGTCGAAGTCTTCTAAGTCGAAGCCGGATCTGAGGACCGTTCTTCAGGCGAAGAAGACTTCGGCTCAAAAAAAAAAAAAAAAGAGGTCCTGACGTCACTGGCGTCAGACCTGTGAGGACAGCCCCGACCGAAGTGGAGCGGTGTACACCTCAGAATACGGTGCCCGTTCCACTACGGGGTCCTCACGGGACCGTTCTGCCAACCCCGTCACCCTTGGTGCTTCGGGGCGCAGCGGTCTCCAGCGAGTCGCTGATGCTATGCTGCGGCACTGCATCGGTTTCGCGCCCTCTGAGGGGGGTTTTAGAGCAGCCAGTTCAGGTAGTTCCTGCCATTATGTTTCAGGCTCCGGGACTGGCTGTCTCGTTAACACCAGAGACCAGCCTCGAGAGGCTGGTTCCCTTAGTAAATTTTCTGGCAGCGTGGAAGCTTTTGCCGAATATTTCTCGTTGGGTCCTGCAGATTGTAGAGAAAGGATACAGAATCCTGTTTGGTTCACGTCCTCCTCGTTACAGCGGGGTGTTGCCCACAGTGGTGCATCCCGAGCAGGCTCTGGTAACGGAGCAAGAGGTAAAGGCCCTGTTAGCGAAAGAAGCTATAGAACAGGTGTACTCACCCGACCGAGGTCGGGTTTTTACAGCCGTTATTTCATTGTTCCAAAAAAGGATGGAGAGTTGCGTCCCATTTTAGATCTTCGTCTGTTAAATCGTTCAGTACAGGAACTCAAGTTCTAGATGCTGACACTCAAACAGATCGTGACTCAAATCAGATCCGAGGACTGGTTTGTCACGATAGATCTGAAGGACGCTTACTTCCATGTCTCCATCTTCCCTCAGCACAGGAGGTTCCTAAGGTTTTCTTTCGGGGGCAAAGAATACCAGTATTGGGTACTTCCTTTCGGTCTAGCTCTATCACCCCGCACGTTCACGAAATGCGTAGATGCAGCTCTAGCCCCGCTCAGGCTGCAGGGCATACGTATTCTGAACTACATCGACGACTGGCTGATTCTAGCCAAATCAGAGCAGTTGGCGGTTCGGCACCGAGGTGTCGTTCTCGCTCATATGCAGATGTTGGGGTTGAGGCTCAATACCAAGAAGAGTGTGCTTTCTCCAGTACAGAGAACCACTTTCCTTGGTGTGGTATGGGATTCAGTGACGATGCGGGCCACCCTATCGCCCGTTCGTGTAGCTGCTATCCTGTCAGCCACAAAAGAGCTGAAGCTAGGCCAGTCACACACTGTAAAACAGTTCGGGAGACTGTTGGGTCTTTTGGCAGCAGCGTCCAACGGGATACCTTTTGGCCTGCTGTACATGAGGCCTTTACAGTGGTGGCTCAGGACCAGAGGGTTCTCCCCGAGGGGAAACCCACTTCGTATGATCAAGGTCACGCGGCGTTGCTTTCGTGCCTTAGTTATATGGAGGAAACACTGGTTCTTAACCCAGGGTCCGGTGTTTGGAGCTCTTTGCCATCGAGTTACTATCTCGACAGATGCTTCCCTCACCGGCTGGGGAGCGGTAATGGAAGGCCGCTCGGTTCAGGGTCTGTGGAAGAGTCATCATCTCTCGTGGCACATAAATTGCCTGGAGATGATGGCTGTCTTCAATGCGTTGAAGCAATTCCTCCCAGACCTGAGGGGTCATCATGTGCTCGTCCATACAGACAACACATCGGTGGTCTCTTATCTGAACCGTCAGGGGGGTCTGAGGATCCTCCTGTGGTCTCTGGGGAAGGTACTCTCCCTGAGGGCAGTGTATATTCTTGGGGACCAAAATATTGGAGCAGACATCCTGTCGAGGCAGGAGCTGAGGCCAGGGGATTATTTGGGAGTTTTACGGCCAAGCAGAGGTGGATCTGTTTGCGTCTCAGCATACGACGCACTGTCCACTTTGGTTCTCCCTTACTCACCCAGCCCCCTGGGCTGGATGCTATGGTGCAGACGTGGCCGAGGCTACGTCTGTACGCATTTCCCCCTGTTGCTCTGCACCCAGGAGTTCTGGAGCGAGTTCGCCAGTACGGAATAAGCCTACTGCTAGTAGCACCACGCTGGCCGAGTCGGATCTGGTTTGCGGACCTGATCCATCTCTTAGACGGTCCTCCCTTGGAGAAATCCCGATCAGGAGAGACCTTCTGTCTCAGGCCGGGGGCACAATATTTCAAAACCCCCGACCGGAGATTTGGAACCTGTGGGTTTGGCCTCTGAGGGGGCCCAACTCATAGAGAGTGGTCTCTCAACTGAGGTTGTTGAGACCATTCTAAGCTCCAGAGCTCCAGCTACTAGGAAACTATATGCGCTTAAATGGAAAGTTTTTTCTGTATGGTGTCACCGACATCAGTGGGATCCGGTTAACTGTTCTGTGAACACAGTACTCGAGTTCCTGCAGGAGCGCTTTACGTCAGGTTAGGTCTACGTGGCGGCCTTTGCGGCTTACCACGCCCTGTGGGGGGTACATCGTTGGGTCGAGACCCCCTGATTTCACGTTTCCTTCGTGGCACACTGCGGACCAGGAAAGGCTGAACCTCTTGTGTCCAGTGCGATCACTGGATACTTATGTTTATCGGACATCTTCAATGAGGAAGTCCGACCAGTTATTTATTTGCTTGGATCACCTGAGAAGGGTCTTCCTGCTTCTAAACAGACGGTTAGTAAGTGGATAGTTGAGGCTATTTCACTTGCATACGAGTACTCTGACCAGCCGTGTCCTTTGGCGGTCAGAGCTCACTCTACGAGGGGTATGGCGGCCTCTAAAGCCTTATTACTTGGAGTTTCTCTTCAAGACGTGTGTGATGCGGCAGGCTGGTCCTCACCGCTCACATTCATTAGGTTTTACTGCCTGGACCTGGATGCTGCCCCAGGTTCTCAGGTGCTTAGTGCTTAGTTACAACAGACTAACACTCAGGTACTTGGAATTCTGGCGCTTTGGGTATTCTCGTTCCCATGGCGTCGATCGACGCATCGTTGAGTTCCCTTCGTAAGGGAACGTCTCAGGTTACTATTGTAACCATAGTTCCCTGAGAACAGGGAACGAGACGATGCGTCACCCTGCCATACTTCCTGCATCCCTGTGATCGGCTTGCTTCGGCAATTTTCGAAGCTAATGCCGGTTTGCACCGGATGTGCTTTTATCATTTCCTGGTCATGACGTCACCCGCCCGTGACGCTCATTCTTTCCATTGGACTAGTTGACATAGATGCTTCAGACGCAGTCACGCTGGGGGCGTTCCCATGGCGTCGATCGACGCATCGTCTCGTTCCCTGTTCTCAGGGAACTATGGTTACAATAGTAACCTGAGACGTTTTGCGTCAGATTAGTGACGACCAATATTTGACACTAATTCAAGTGTACTTGGTTTGCAAAGACAAAAAGTGAATTTCCGTTTAGGGCAGCAAAAGTGCTGCTTGACCAACCTAAATCTGGGTGTCTTACCTCTCTTTTAATTTAATGTTACTTTAGATAAGTGTACATGGGCAATCACGGCATGGCCAATCCAAAGCTATTATAAGAGAAGTAATGTTGGTCAGCTTACAGTATATCTGTAGTAGTGGCCATACCTCTACTGAAGTAAATGTTAAGTTAAATTCAAGTGTATGCAATTACATGGGGGCTATATCAAAGTATCTTTGATTGTGTAAACGTGAATGTGACTGATCTCAGGTATATAGCAATTACCTCTGTTTGGTGACCAAAACTGATGAGCTTGTGAACGTAAGACCCGCGTTAAACAGAAGACGTGAGATCCTCTTAGCCACATAGTTTCCTTATCTGAACGGGTAAAATATAATTAAAGAGTTAAGAAGAATAATCAAACATTCGCTCAATTTTAATGATGCTCAGATATCATGAAAACCTTTTTCATTTATGGAGTTAGAAGAAATAATGAGCTAATACTAATGAGAAAATGTATTTCATTTATTCTTGTTGTGTTGCGTAAAAGGAAAGACATTAACATGCAGAGACTTTCACCCGTCTTATCGGAAATACCCATTTGGACCGATATACGGGCTTACACTGTATTTCTTATTTTTCTTCTCCTTCTTAGCTCATTTGTCACTATAAATTGCTTTTTTGTGGTTAAAGTTGCTGCTTAATTTTTATTGCATTTTTTTGTACATTATTTTATATGTATACTTAATAATATTTATTATTATTTATATTAACATTAAATTTACAAATATACTTCAAGCTTGTTTTTAATTTTTTTAATTATTAAATACATTTTAATCTTTGAGTTAAGTTTTCAAGTATACTTTATACAGACAAATGGAATGTATACATTTGCACTTCATGTTGCCTTCAAAATTGTGTTACAGTTCATTTTATGCTTAGCTTTAGTTTAAATCATATTCTTCCCTAATGCGTTCATGATTTTAGCACACCTCACTTGACGAATGAACAATTTCATCTCTATGCTTTTAAATTTCCACACATAAAGTTCATACACATAAATACATAAAGGGAAGTGGGAACGGCCTGCTTCCTCAGATGGAGCTATAAAATTAAATGCTATCAACTGTATTATCAGCTGTGTAATTACATTTGTGGGTAATTCATTTTCAAGGTGACAGTATTCTACTATGTATAATTACAATTAGGGCCAAGTTCTAGGAGAGCGAAAGTACCTAATTAGCAGTATATCAAAAAAGCGTGAATTATGGATTCATCAAGCGTCTTGGTTTAATAAGAATGCTGGAATAAACTTCCTAAAGTATGAGGTCAGTGTTCATCCTCAAACATTGTCATGTTTGGTTTTGGGATTTGTATCATGGTTGTTTTGAGTTTTAATTAACCAATTTGATTACAAACGTAATTCACTCGAAACACTTGACTAAATGTCCAATCATTTAGAAAGAAACTGTCCTGACAGATTAGAGGCAAATCTATAACAGTTTTTCTCAATTTCTTGAGTTGTTTGTTCAGAAAGAATCTAAACCGCTTCGAATGTCCGTTTTTATGGTAAAATCCAAAACTCAAAAGAGACAATTTTCAGACAATCTTTTGCCTAACAAAATGTAATCATTATATGTTATTATATACTATAATGTTGTACTTGAGACCTTTAAAAAAAACCTATTTGATTTTGTTCTCTGTAATTCAATATTAAAGGGATAGTTCACCCAAAAATGAAAATTCTGTCAGTAATTACTCACCCTCATGTTGTTCCAACCCCGTAAGACCTTCGTTCATCTTCGGAACACGAATTAAGATATTTTTGATTAAATCTGAGAGCTGGATCACTCCTCCATAGGCTTCTTCAGGGATTGAAACTTGCCAGCCCCGAAAGTTATTAAAGACATTGTTAAATAATCCAAGTGACTACAGTGGCTCAATCTTAAGTTTATCAAGTGACGAGAATACTTTTTGTGCGCAAAAAAAAACAAACAAAAATAACAACTTTATTTAAACTATTCATTTCCTTCTCTGTGGGCCTCGAGTCAGTTGACGTAGTGTGATAGCGTAGTGTTTCTGTGTTGTACATGAGGGTGAGTAATTACTGACAGAATTTTCATTTTTTGGTGAACTATCCCTTTAATTTGACTATGAATAAGAAAACATGTGAGAATAACAATTTTATATAATTAAATTAGCAACTTTCATAAACAAACATAAACAACATTTTGTGTAATAATTGAACAAGTAGTATATTTGATGTATTTTAATGTTTTAACCTCAACTAACTCACCATTTCAATTCTAAAATCTCTAAGACTGTCATGTTTTATGTGATAAAATGAAAAAAAACAGCCCATCCATTTTACATTTCGGAGGCTAAATAAGCAATCCATTCCATATATCATCCTTAGGCAAAGAAAGAACACCTTCAATTTGTAGAGTGCTATGATTTTTCTTCCTACCTTGAAGCTTGGTGATATCTTCTAAAAGTGTCTGTGATGTAATACATCAATCAGCATTATTATTTTATCTATGCTTGCACAGAACATTAACAGACACAAATCTGCGGTGTTTAGTTAGACATGTCAAAGGAGTGGCTTTGATGCAGTGAGACGACTTTGATATGCACACTCCTTGAAAGTTACCTTGGATGAGGCGCTTATATTCTTCGCACGAACACAAATCTCTTGACTTTGGGTCTCCACAAACATCGCCTTTGTACGCTCTGCCTCCCATTTATCTAGAGACAAGACAACAAAAAGCTCCTCCTGTCTTCAAACTTTCATCTGCAGAACTTCAAAGAGGCTCATACCTGAGACACGGTAGAGGTAGACTGATCATCAAAGTGTAGAATACGCCTCTAGTAGTGTGTGTACTTGGTTATCTGATCTGAAGAATGGTTGTTACTGCCATGAGAACCTGTCATCGATAGAAGTAGGGAGTCAGATGTCACTAATCTCAGAGGCCTCATCGGTTTTTGATTATTGATTATAAACCTCAGACAATGCATGACAGGACTTATCGGTATGAATCACTGAATTATTCACCTCATCCAGCGCTCATTTTGTCTTTAAAAGTATCCTGTAACTATTTAGATGTGAGACGCTGCAAATAATTCAGTTACAGTATGTGATTGAACTGTTAAAACGAATCCAACTTAAGGCGAGACACTACAGGTGAATAGGGTATTTTTTTTTAACTAGCAGATATCACCATGAAACTTTGCCAGTTGATTACCTACATTAAGATGAGAAAAAATGTATTACAAGTTTTTTTTTTTTATTACAGAGGGATTTATGGATATCCACTTTTGTTATCCTGTAAATCAGAATATACTGCCAATAGCCTTAAAAAAATGATTTTCAACATGTTTTTTGGAATAAAATGTTATATAAATCAGGCTAGGAATAATATATTTACAAATCCCTCGGTAAATGTCTTCATAATATAACTAGGTACAAGACTGGAAAGTTTAGTGTATATAGGTGCTACTGAAGAGGAGATTTCAGACTTGGAGTATGAGAGAAAAGTCATTTTGAGAAAACGGGCTTTAAATATTTAGCATCAGCCAATGAGATAGAGCATTTAGTGTAAAATCCCCCCTTTTACTTTCGCGATTGGTTGGTGATAAAAAGGAAATGACCATATTTGCATCCGGCAGTATTGTTCAGGAGAGAGAGAGCTTTCTAACGGTGTGTGTGATGACAGGGTGCAGATCGCGATCGCAGAGCAGAGTGATGATTTATAACGACAACTTTTGATGAATTTATGAGAAATCTACAGACGCACACAGGCAAAGTGTAATAAAATAAAGACCTAAATGTGTGTTTCGGACTTTTTTTCACCACAAGTCTGAAAGAAGACATGTTATTGAAGACAAATATCCCAAAATCTCAAAATTGACCAGTGAAAAAAAATTAATCACGCCTTAATCACAACCAAATTCAGACTTTTTCCAAACCCCTTTGACCGATTAGATATGAAATAACCGATTCAAAATAAATATGGCCTCACTAGTTCTGATTCTAAACAGCTTACAGAAAACGTCTCAGGTTACGACTGTAACCTATGTTCCCTGAGAACAGGGAACGAGACAATACGTCAACGACGTTATGGGTAACGCTCAGGCGTGACAGGTGTCTGAAATCACTATCAAATCACGTCAATCATATTGACCGGCAACAGCCTGTGAATCATTAGCGTGAATGATTAATGTGCGACCTGGAAGTATAAAAGGGCGCCTTGCAAACATGACAAATCACCTTATCGTCTGAAGGGACTGTATGGTAGGCAAGCCCCGAGGCATGGCAGGGAGACGTATTGTCTCGTTCCCTGTTCTCAGGGAACATAGGTTACAGTCGTAACCTGAGACATTCCCTTTCGAAGGGAACTCAACAATACGTCAACGACATTATGGGGAACGATATACCAACGCCGCTATGGTAAGGGGAGTGCATGCCAAGTGGCAGTGACAACTGTCAGAACCAGCAACTTCAAATGAAACGCTAGAACCACTCACCCTCAGGTCACACTGGGCTGTTAGTGACAGCATTCCCTACGGTCATAGCCCAAGCTACAGCCTCACAGGAAAAACCTTCATAAACATGGTTAAATGAAAGGCCTACCTGGGCCGGCTCCGGGCCTGGAACCACAGCTTCCAATTAAAAGGGGTCCCTTCTAGGGAATGTGGCTAGGGAACCCGAAGGAACCCCAACCAATCACTATTCAGGGGAACATACTCACCCCGAAATGCCACCAGGACGGCCTGACCTGTCGTCAGTACATAGACACTTAGTCTGGCCACATCCTGTCTGTCCGAAGACAGAGCCTCTGGACAATTGCCTTAAGTAAGGCATCCAACACGAGGGACTGCGAAGCTGGCAGTGAACCACTCGGCCCGGATCTCAGAGACGGGATATCCCGGAGAGTATGACTCAGCATAGCGCTTTCCAACCCTTGCTAGCGAGGGGAGTTTCTCTACTTGATCCACGGATCTACCCAGTGTCTGTGTTTCAAGACACTGAGGAGGCCTGTGAAGGCCTAAGGGCTGATCTAACTGGGAGGCCTCACGAGAGGCCTACGACCGTCTGACCAGACTCAGGAGGCCGCATGCTCATAGTGACCCTCGGTGAGGGGAGCACAAGGTCCGCCTGGTAGGCAAACCAGGCTGTACGCAGGAAAGGTTCCAGGAGGGAACCAGTAGCAAAGAATAAACACTTTAGCGAGCCAGGGCGCAAGCTAGCCTTCAGCAGCTGCCTAATAAGGCTAGCTGAGACTGATAGCAAGAGGCCACTAGCTTCATAAACCCAGCACCATGGGGAACCATTCACAGAGAGGCCTGGATAGGCCTACTACCTGATCACCACAGTATGTGGGGAGCTCACCTTCAGGGAGGCCTGGTAAGGCCTACTACCTGGTAACTAGAGTATGTGGGGAGCTCACCTTCAGGGAGGCCTGGTGAGGCCTACTACCTGGTAACCACAATCTGTGGGAACTCACCTTCAGGGAGGCCTGGTGAGGCCTACTACCTGACTGTTCTCATTCAAGGAGGCCTGGAGGAGCCTACTACCAGATAACCACAATGTGTGGGAACTCACCTTCAGGGAGGCCTGGTGAGGCCTACTACCTGACCGTTCTCATTCAAGGAGGCCTGGAGGAGCCTACTACCTGATAATCACAGCATGTGGGAATTCACCTTCAGGGAGGCCTGGTGAGGCCTACTACCTGACAGCCAAAATATTTGGGAGCCCACATCCAGGGAGGCCCAGAGAGGCCTACTACCTGACAGCCACAATATTTGGGAGCTCACATTCAGGGAGGCCCAGAGAGGCCTACTACCTGATAGCCAACGTAGGTGGGAATTCACCTTCAGGGAGGCCTGAGTGGCCTACTACCTGATAACCACTGGTAGCTATGAGCCCTGAGTCCGGGTGAAAGTACAAGGTGGCCTGCTAAGGCCAGCAAACTGGGGACTCGCCTATCAGGGAGGCCTGGTCGGGCCTACTAGCTAATAGCAAGCCATATTCTGCTATAAAGTACACTGTTGGGAACCATACTACACAAGCATAATTTACTATTGGGCTTCCAGTAACGCTATAAGGTATGTCCCACAATGTTGGGACTCACCTCCGAGGAGGCCTGTTTAAGGCCTACTACCCATCAGTGAGTCAACTGCCCAAACCACCAAGGCCAACCACGTAAAGTGAGCTGGCCTACAGTGCCCTCTAGGGGGCTGTCCAATCAAGGAGGCCTGCTGAGGCCTACTACCTAATGGCGCAGCCTTCGTTGGCAGAAAAGCTGTTTACACAGCATCCTGGTGCCTAATCACATTGCCCATGGCAGTGTACTCCGCAAGAAAGCTAGCACCCTTAAAACAAGGGGAGTACAACATACGCCACTCTGCCTCAACGGAGGCCCCAGTTAGTCAGGGGCCTACCATCTATGCATGGGCGTCAGCTCAGAGCAATGCTCTGGCTTCAAGGGAGCGTACTTCGACCAAAGAAGAAGTGAAGCTTACTTCATACTCGACCCGAGCCATAGTGGTGCGAGGTAGGATAAAACAGAACTGGGAGTGAAGTGCTCAGACCTACCCTGTATCACAGGGGAATACTCACACCTCACCCTGAGGTTACCAGGGTGCGGGCCTGCCAGCGGCTCTAGGGGTGACAGAAATATATCTGTGCCCAACCTAGGGGAGTGGGGCTTGAATGAAAGCCAACCACCTACAACCTAGCGCTCGAGCAGTAGCTCAGCGAGGTGAGTGAAGCCTAAACTGGCGGCCTAAATCCGTAGGCCAGTTCTGCACGGCAGGGTCGGGCAGGAAACCCAGTCTTCTTCGTGAAGTGAAAGACGGCCTAACCCTGCTCAATAAAGACATATATACCACAGAGGCCTGTTTGAGGCCTACCATGTCCTTATAAACCATCCTCTGCACCACGCTGCATTACTCTAGTCACCCCAGAGTGCAGAGAAGGGGGCGGGCCTTGGCCTAACGACTCCCATGGGAGGAGGCTGTTTATACAGGGATGCTAGAAACCTACATTCACAAAGTGAAGGGTCAGAGGAAGAAATGCTAAATTTTTAGCAGAGCGCCTCTATTATCCCTGGCACAGCCTAGGCCAGCTACAGAGGCAGCCCTGATGAGGGCCAGCCTGCAAGCATAGATCTATCTGAGGGCTCGGAGGAGCCACAGGCTTACTAAAGAATATAGTCTGTATTATTCCATACAAAGGGCTGCAGAATTGCTCAGCCTAATGAAAACCCAAACAGAGCTCAAGGGGCGAAATACTCAGGAAGAAGTCAAACAGACCCGTGGGCCGGACATAAGATCTATCTGAAGCTCTAATATCAGTCAACACTCTAAGTAAAATATTCTAAGAGAGAGACCAACTACTCTACCCTGTTACCCTAGTTATCATTCTGGCCACCTAATGGGGAACTTCAGGGCCCTAATAATCCAGGAATCTTCTCTTACCTCATTACCTTGACATGACCCCATAGCTCTATACAGGGTACAAGGTCTGTAGAGAGATACATTTCGGAATTTTAATTCACAAAAAATTACTCTTAAAAAGGGGTCAACCACTTTACATGCCTGAAAGAGGCGTTTCTACTAACCAAGCCTAGGCGGGCCATTGGAACATCGTTCTTATCATAGGCCCAGTCCCAGGCCTGATGTAATGAACGTCTGGGGAGTCAGAAGAGAGGAGAGGGCTGGATTTCTTTTTAATGAAGCCCTCCGGGGAGATTATCCATCAGCGACGCTGTGTGCGCTTGTGCTGGATAACCTCCCTCAGATCCCTCTTCTTGCGGGAGTCACGCCTTTTCTGCGCCCTGTTCCTCCACGGAGGGGGCGCACGAGAGGCGACACTGGCTCTCTGGCCCTGTCTACGGTGCTCAGGCCGTGAAGGGCCAGGCCCTCCTGCCAGCCTGGGCGTGGAACCGGATCTCAGCGGTATGCAGGTCCTAAAAGCAGCTGAGCGCGCCTTCGCCTCCCTGAACTTCCCAAGCACCGCCTCCACGGAGGGGCCAAACAGTTCAAAGGGCGAAACCGACGAATCGAGGAGAAAGGCCTTCTCTTTCTCCCCGACATCGGCCAGGTTTAACCAAAGATGTCTCTCCGTGGCCACCATCGCCGCCATCGACCGACTGATCGCGGCAGCAGTTTGTTTGGTGGCCCGGAGCGCAAGAACCGTGGTTCGGCGCGGCTCAGTAACCGCCTCAGGGGACATCCCTGCCCCCTGGTCGATATCCTGCAGCAGGTCGGCCTGGTATGCCTGCAGCACCGCCATGGTGTGCAGGGAAGCACCAGCCTGAACCGCTGCCATGTATGCTCTGCCATTCAAATGCGCTGTTGTCTTTAGCGGTTTGGGTGGCAGGGTTGGAGCTCTCAGTGTCGACGCCTGCCCAGACACGAGATAGTTCGCAAACGACTCGTCAAATGGGCGGCACATACCCATGCTCTGCGATCCCCTCAACATCAGCGAAATTAACCCGCTGATGTCGGTGAATACGGGCAGAGTATGGGCTCTTCCATGCCCTCTCGATCTCCGTGTGAAGATCAGGAAGGAATGGAAGGCTCACCTGAGCTGGTGGTGTATGGCCGGGGAGAAACCGATCGCCGAGCCTACCGCGAGCGGTCTCTCCTCTAGCGCGTTGCCATGGCAGCTACAGCCTGTTGGTGGCGCGCTCCACAACATCCACCAGATCTGCATACACGGGGCAGGGTGGCTGAGAGGGTTCAGGATCTACCTGATTATAAACCTCCCCAGCCACCTCCTGCTCGTCCTGAAGAGCAGCAACTGCAGGAAACCGTCGGTGAAAAATCCTCATCATCGACCTGCAGTTCGCCCTCGTCAGCCGTCGAATCATATGAGAGGTTTACAGCACTCTCAAGATGATCGACGAGCTCTATCTGGAAGCCCATGATGCAAGTCACCGCTCTGCCTCGGCACGAGCGGGACCACGAGGACCAGACGTTGAACCCCCTTCACTCGAGAAGAGGGCCAGACGAGAGCGGAGCGTTTTAAGAGAAAACGCTCACAGTTCACACAGAGGATTCCCTCGAGAACCTCCCATGCGAGCTCTTCTCCCAGGCAGGAAAAGCACACTCGTGTGCTGTACATTTCATTTTCTTACCGTTTCATTGAGTAGCGTTTTCAAACAGACAGTCCCTGAAGACGATGAGATGATTTGCAAGGCGCCCTTTTATACTTCCAGGTCGCACGTTAATCATTCACGCTAATGATTCACGGGCTATCGCCGATCAATATGATTGACGTGATTTGATAGTGATTTCAGACACTGTCACGCCTGAGGCGTTCCCCATAACGTCGTTGACGTATTGTTGAGTTCCCTTCGAAAGGGAACACACATGACTGCTAAAAAAAAGAGATGATTGTTTGTTTTGGCTATTACATTTTTGTATTATTAATTATTAATCACTTGCATGAATAGTTATGTTTTCATAATTGTTTAACTTTTTACATTTTATTGAAAAGTCTTTCATTAGTCTGTAATGTATATTTTTGAAATGCAGATATGTTTCAGAATTGTTTTTGATTTCAAATTAATGTCAATAAACTGCAGGTCTCTGATAACTTGTGATAATTTACCCTGAACAAAGTTTGGAACATACCTAGCTATTATGTGTTTCTTGGGCAATAATGGTGAAAATGTTAAATAGACTTAGTTATAAGTCTATACAGAGAATGGCTTTCAAAAATAAACCTATCCTGAGAGATATTAAATTGAGGAAAAAGTGTGACAACTTGCCCCAATATGGAATTTTACGAAGCTATAATTTAAAAAAAAGAAAAGATCTGCTGAATAGCACTCATGATTCATCGCTCACACATGCTTGTCTGTGGACCTATAATATCAGTAACAATATAAAAGCAGCTTTCCTGCAACCATCAGATATTTCTGGTTGAGAGCACAGCATGTGACCTTTGTAGCAGCACAGACAGCTGCGTTGAGGTTTTTTACTCCATATGTTGAGATCATTAATCAAGTGCTGAATGATGCTCTATTATGAACATGAAATGATGCATATCACATTAAATGTCATTTAAATTCATGTTTTTCTGCTGACATGCTCTTAAGCACAGGTCATTAATCTAGTGACTATTGCAGGTCATTAGTTATCAGACCGCAAATTTAACAAGGCGTTCTGTTTTGCTGAAAATCACAGATTTCTCAGCTTACCGGTCTCACTCATATTACTATCAGCCATATGGCTTCAGGTGTTGCCTAGTGTAGAAAAACACACACATGCAATTTCTTCTCACTGAGGTAATATCTGTGTGCTTTGCTTAAGGGGAGAATTATAGAAAATGTTTGCAATACAGTCTTGTTTAATATTACATAAATTACCTACAGTATTAATGTCACTTCAGGTGATTTAAAATCTTTTTCAGCCAGACATATATAAGATCTGTTATAACTAGAAAATAAAAGACTTTATTAAGCTGTACATTTCATCTGTTTTTTTTCTTTCAGTCTGATTATACCAGTCCTGTATTGTGATAGTGAAGCAATGATTAATAATAATTTTCTTTTATTTGGTTTTAATTCTAACATGATACTCTCTGACATTTAGAGTATAAGGTATTTTACATGTTTTATTTTGATTGAAGAACAAATACTTGCATGGAGTGCCGTAAGTACCAATATCAGGTCCAATTGCTTTTCGAGTCTTAAAATCAGCATATCAGAAAAAATTGCTGGTGGTATTTGATCAAGGCCTGCCTTGTGCCCAGATCACAGATTATTCTGTTTGATCTACAGAAGTCTATATCCTCTACTATGCTTGGAATGACAATTCCAAAAAGTTAATCGAAATCACCAGTCATAATCTGATTGCTACTGTGTGCAAGTTTGGGTTTACAAAGTAATAAATTGCTAGAACAAGTACATCAGAAGAGTTTAAGAAGCTTGTAATGCTTGTAGCATCAGATTATTGTATATATATATATATATATATATATATATATATATATATATATATATATCTTTACAAGGCTGTCCTTTTCAATGCTATCACTCATTAAATGTATGTTTGGTCCCTTTCTTGAATTCATGACTCAGATGTTATACCTGACATTTGTGATGTAATGAGTTCAATATTATGTTTTAGAGACATCTTGCAATAGCTTGGCACCAGTGGGCTGCTATATTACTTGACCTTCTACAGAAGGAGGGAATATGGGACAGGTCAAAAGTGCACTTTGATAGAGTGAATATGAATTATGCCTCATGTAGGTCAGAGTAATTATGGCAATATTACCATTTCATATTAGCTTAAAGGGTGGGAAAGGGTGCCGTGTCCTTGCACAGACATATTGGTATTACATACCACACAGAGCTCTAACCTGAATTTACTTGATTTATTTATAGTAGAAACCTGAGCACGCTAATGTAATACTAAGTAGATGGTAGGTTTAGAAGATGCTTTTATCCAGAGTGACTTACCACACCCTTCTTACAAGAAAATGACCCTTGAACAGCCTGGGGTTAAGTGGTTAGATCTAGGCCACAAATATGGGCTACACATATATTTAACATTGTCTGCGAAAACATGGGCTCTATCCATCTTACTTTGCAATGCAGACTCTAAAGGTAAATAACTAGAAGAACAAAGTGCAGTAAATGGTAAAACTATTAGTGCTACAAACCAGTGTCTTTATAATTACGGCAAGACATTAAAATATTACGGTAGGAAATACCAGTTTGCAATATAAAGCAGCATAACAGACTATTAATAACTGGAAATGGATGACAACAGAAGCCTCGACACATTAAATTTACAAATGGCCACACCCGCTCTTCTGTGAAAAATAATCTGGATATTAACTGTATTAACATGATATTAGTCGTATATGTCATTGTTCATACATAAGATGTATCTCTAGCACATATTTATAATTACTTTGATACACATAGAAAACCAACATATGGAAAGCTTCTAAAACACAATTAATGTTCAAATTTTATGTACATTAAATTTAGTCATGAGAAGAGTTCAAATGACTTGAATCTATCTGTATATTATATATAAATAGATTTGCTACTAAAAGGTCTATTGTGTATTGTATTGGAGTAACCTTTGTCTCCAACCTGCCGTCAAAGGATTTGTACATACTGAAATTAAAAGAGGGTACAATTGTTGGAGCCACTAGAAGTAGGTGAAATCAGTCCTGGCGAATTCTTGTTAGAACTGCTGGGAGCAGAGCTATCGGAGGAAAGGTGTATAGATGAGGAGTAGGAGGTGTGAGGGAGAACAAGAGGGGACAGTGTTTTGTTTCCTCAGAGGCAAACACATCCACTTCTGGGCCCCGTTCTTCGTACGTCGCTAACTCAGTTAGCTGGATTTGATTGTTGGCGATTTGGCATGATCTTGGATTGTTTGGTTCTTCGACGCTCATCCAGGACTTGCTGTCATAGCAACAGGTCTGTAAGCTTGGACCTGCTCGCGAGCAGGCTTATTTGATGTTAACAGGATTAGATCCACTTTATAAGTGGAGGTGATACGGGAAGTCTTTTAGTGCAGCGCGATAGTGTACTTTTTGAGAGATATAATTTTCTCATGACTCGTGAGGATGTCGTTTACATCATTAATTTGGAAACGCATAAATGTTCGACTCGTCGGAGTCAGGCTTTAATAACAGCACAAACTGTGTGCATTGCCCTGAGATTCTTTGCAAGTCACTGGCTCTTTCCTTTACACTATTGGAGATGCGGAGAACTTGGTGATAAGTGCTGTCTGTCGTGCCATTCGCAAGCTGGCGCTCAAGCAGTTTTTAGGGGGGGGGGGGGGGTTTGTGACATTTCCAAGCCACTTTAGAAGGTTGTATAGCAGTTTTTTTTTTTTTGCCAAGGAAAAATATAAATATCAAGCTCACTGTATTACATACACTCATGCTGATCCTAACAGAACTGCATTTTTCCATTATACAGGTGATTACAACAGGATCCTGCTTGGAGACAAGTGTTTTATGACCCCATTCCCTGACCCAAACCCCAGACCAGTCACAATGCAGCTCTAGCCAGGACAAGGGCACACAATGAAATGAACTTTGGCCAACTAAAGGGAATATTTCAGTGTATGAAGGGTTGCACCTGACAGGGCCTGTGACATTGTTGCATGTGCCATATTACACAACATTGGCAACATCAGGAAAAATATAAAACATTTCATTAAATGTTTAATAAAAGACAAGACAAATATGCTTAGTTCTTTGAGTTTTATTTTAATTGTTCTTTGTAAATAAAAGCCAGTGATCAAGTCATCTTTTGCCTGCAATAAGAGATATTATGCAAGGTCAGCGATAGTACTCTGTGTGAAATAATATATTAGCACTTACTCTGAAGTTCCCTTGAAGCAACTCTATCTCTAGTGCCAGTTTTTTCTTTAAGTTGTCAAGTTTTTTTTCAAAATACTCTATGTTAGAGGGGTAGGGGTGGGGATGGGTTGGGGAAAACCTGTCAACACATGGCTTATGCAACAAAAATTAAAAGGAAAAGTACAACACTGCCCACCTCTGTATCACTGCTTTGTGCAGACTCTTCTGTAGGCCTTTCTGTAGATGTGGACTCCTGCAACTCATATTGCATTCAGAAATAATAGGTACTCAAGTGTAAATTAAGTAAAGTTATTTATGCACTTACAGATACTTTCTCCAAAAGACAGTCACCTGAGAGGTTTTCTTCACTGTCCTGTGCATTGGGGGGGAAAATGGGCATTACAAAGTGTTGTACTTTCTTCCCGTTTGATGTAAAGTTAGAAAAAGTCCACTTACTGCACATGCTTCAGCCACCACTTGCTTGGGAACAGGTAAAAGTGTTGGTGTATTGTTTAAAACTGCACAAAAGAGGAAAACAAAATTTCATTACAATGAAGTACACTGATTACAATCAATAACTCATGGTAACATATTTTTTTACATTAACTACACATGTACACTTTCACAAGTCAAAGCAATTCATTACTACTCAAGGTTTAACAGTAGATATGACTGGACCAGCCATTTGGATTAAAGGCCTACTTAATTTAATGCAGCAACAAATTATTTTACAGTGTACTAAGATCATTTAAAGTTCATTTACCAGTAATGAAGGACTTGCTGCTACTGGTCCCTGGCTGTGGGTCTGAGGAAGAGCTGAACCCAGGGATGCCCTCTACAATGTGTCGGTTCACATTCAACCCAAGGGCCAGCTCTTCTGCCGGGCTATAACGTGGGGGTGCAGGACCACCACCTGTTTTTTTTTTTTTTTTTTTTCTCAGCCTTTGTCTTGGTTGCTTTTATAAACAGGCAAACATTTATTAACAGTGCCTTTTTAAAAGAGACTAGTATAAGTAGTACAAATTACCATTATGTAGAATATTCTAGTACTTCACTTTTACTTGTTCCCATGTTCTAGTAGTGGGTAGTGACTCTGACATTACATTGAACAAAGTTATTAATTATTTAGAAGTTATTAAAATACAAAAATATATACTGTAATAAGTGATGAAAACATCTAACATGGTCACAACAAACTTAATTTGTCTGCTACTTTTTGCCAGCCCTCTCTCCTGGCTTTTGCACACTTTGAGGTGTTCACTGGCGTTTTAATTAAGTTTTCAAATTCAGCATATCCTTCAAGCAATAACTCTTGCTCTGCTGCGGTGAAAAACTGAGCGTGCTCTTTGGCCATGGTGAGCAGCCAATAGCAGCGTTGCTGAACAATGTTTCTACTATCGATACATT
This sequence comes from Gila orcuttii, assembly GCA_026230005.1. NCBI lineage: Eukaryota > Metazoa > Chordata > Actinopteri > Cypriniformes > Leuciscidae > Gila > Gila orcuttii. Next base: position 19,737,918 of record JAPDVR010000024.1, on the reverse strand, counting down.
TCCCCTTTTAAACCAGCGCATGAACGCGCAATTATCTCAGATAACTCAATCCAGCTATACTAATCATAACTGGTGTGTTCGAAGAACCTAATTAGCCGGATCATGATGAGCACGATGATATTATCTTGGATGTCTCGTTTGATCTCGGATGTTTTAAGCAACATACGAAGAACGGGCCCCTGCTCTGCCGTATGCACTCCACTACTTGTGGATGGAGTTGCTATTCCCTTGGCCTCAGCCCTTGCCTCGACAAGATGTCTGCCCTAGCAAAACTAGCTAATATGATATGATATGAAGGATTTTGGAATATATGACAATTAAATTTGTAATGGCTTTAGCAAAAACAGACCTGAAGCTCATTATTTGTAGAAATAAAAAGATAGAATTAAAAAAGCTGTATTTTTTGCAGTTAATTAAGAAAAGATAAATCACCACGCAGACCAAAGTGATTTGAGTGCACCTGACACTCTAATTACTGCCTCCCAACCCGTAATTCAAACTTCCCAGGAGGTCTTGAACACACCATGTGATATCAAGATACAATTTTATGATGTGATAGTATGTCCAATTCAATAATGTCTTACTGCAAACTCAAAGTATGCACTTTCCCATCACCATCAGCATCATTTTAGTGCATAGTACAGGTATCTGAAGCAACCAAACACACTACAGCTGTGTCTGAAATGGCCCTATAGCCCCTCATTCTGTGGATGCCAAGTAGTCCACTGTTTGAAAAATAAATGAGCACATTTGGACACTGATGTAAATAGTGTGAAGCTGAAGGGGTTACGGAACTGTTGCATAAACAATTTTGTCACTTACACAATTTTATTCAACAAGATTATTGGTATTCTCCAGTTGTTGAGTGCACTGGACATGGGATTGAATGAATGTGCTAGATGGTTTCGATTATTGATTCACTATATTAGGGATATGGAGCGATTTTGGACTCTGCTTTACTCATAGAAAATAAGTAATCACGAAAATCATCAACAACAGGCAGAATTGTAAAAAGTCCCCGGAAATTATACTTATTTATGAAAGTATGGATATTAAGTAACATTTTTACTCAATTAAAAAAGCTGAAGTAACCTAGCAAAAATAAAAATGTGGGAGGAGGTTTTGTTTTTTTCAAGTATTTTTAATAATTTTCTTTACGCAAACTTAATCAATTGTACAAACTGTTTTGTCAGACAGAACCAGAAAGGTTTTGTTGAGGAAAAAAAAAACATAATTCAATGGTTCAATTCAAATGGTACTATTCAAGTCAAAATAAATCTGTAAGGGACGCACCATACCAGTATATCCGTATCGGGCCCGATACTGAGTCCATGTACTAGTACTTGTAAAAATGCTCTGCTACCAACAACCGATAACGGCAGCATTTGTACACTTGTGTCCAGGCAAAGAAACACGGACAACAGAGAGTATAATGGGGATAAAAAAGAAGGCTGTCTATGAAGTAAATGTATCTTATTAGTGGAATATAAAACACAAGTAGTTGATAGTAGCTGATAAGAGAAAAGCGCACAGCGGCACGCGCGAGTTGGTCGAGCCCATACCTTTTTCACAGACGTCAGTGGAAAGTTTGTAGTTCAGTCGGATGTCAGTGGCAAAGAAAGTAAAACGAGGCATGTAGCTTATTATTAACGTTAACTGACGAGAGAGAGAGAGAGAGAGCGCGCACTTCTGTTGAATACTCTTGATTGCTGAACGTTCACTCAGTACGTGTTATTTGGATTAAAACTAAATCGTATATGTAAGTAAAACATGACTGTTACCTGATTTATGTATAACAAGTGATTCCCTTCATTATTACAGGACGTGTGCAAGTCAAGAAGTCCCATGAACAAACACCCAAAGCGCGCTCCGCGAAAACCAGCGCCTCAGCGCGCGAATACTGAATTGAATTGTCTTTCAGGTTTCTTGCTAAGTACTAACGATTTCAAGTGAAGGTAGACAGTATATTCAAATGGATCCGTGCGTTCGGCTGTTTTAATGTTAATCAAACAAAGGACAAATAAATTACTCACTGCTCCTGACTAAATAGGCTTTACCTTTTGTAATTTTACAAAAAGATCAATCTAGATTTAATTTATTCAGTAATGAAAAAGTTTTTTTTTTTCTCACATTTTATTGATTACTGGAGTTTTTGTTATAGTATCAAAATTGGAATAAATAATTGATATTTTACTGGTGTCTAAACATTTGTAACACTGACCCAATCCTCAGAACTGAGCCCTTCTGGAGCTGCTCTAAATATGTGATGTGTGATGCGGTATCGGTATCGGCGAGTGCCAAAAATAAAAACATTGGTATCTGACTCGTTCTGGAAAAAGTGGTATTGGTGCATCTTTTATCTTTGGAAATGTATTTAACTTAAAGTACAAGTATTCCATTTAAAATGCACTTGAATAAAGTACAAATCCCTCCAAATAGTATAGCAATCAACTATAATTACACAATTGTTTTACACTTCTAACAACAGACAAGAACTTTTTAAAAAGAAGGTTTTAAAAATCTAACCTTACTTAAAAAATAAAAAATAAAAACATTGTTAAAAAAAAGAAAGGTTTAAATTGAGGGTTTCACTTTATTTTGATGGTTCCATTAACACAATTATGTTGACTACAAGTAATGTTGCACCTACATTTTGACTAACTCTCATTAGAGTGTTAGTAGAGTATTAGTAGACTGGTAGGGTACGATTTAGAATAAGCTGACATGTAGTTGCAAAATTACTTATAGTCTGTATAATGTCTGAGGAGCATCACAAAAAAGAGTTTGCAGATATTAAGCAGACAGTTTATTAATACTCTAATGAGAGTTAGTTGACATGTATTTGCAAAGTTAATTATAGTTAGTAGAACAATTTTGGACCATCAAAATAAAGTTTTACCAAATCGAATTAAGCGTTTCAGGCTGAATTTATTGCAAGGGGTTAATAATTAGGATCAAATGTTTAGAGCAAACCCTAGCCTGAGTGAGAAATATCAATGCTCATGCAAGCACTATAATCAATATGGCACATTCTAACTACACTTACAAAATTTACTTTCAGATTAAAAAAAAACACTCTGATCAATCCACCCACTGCTCTTACAATCACTAGGATCTTGTTGTAGTAACAGCATGAGTCCAGTGAGATCAATGGAGTTAAGCCATGCCGATGTACTCCATGTGCCTGTCTCTCTGACTGACATCTGATGATTTTGTCTGTAGCCTGCTAATCTTTTCTGATTGAATGGGTCTAATCAATAACCACAAGTCATGCATTTCAATAATTACACAGTCCTGCCTGATTGAACCATTTACATTTACATCTAGTAATTTAGCTGACGCTTTTATCCAAAGCGACTTACAATTGCTATATTTCAGAGGTCGCATGCCTCGCAATTAGGGGTTAAGTGTCTTGTTCAGGGACACATTGGTGTCTCACAGTGGATTCGAACCCGGGTCTCTCACACCAAAGGCATGTGTCTTACCCACTGAGCCATCACCACCCACTGGTGAACCAACAGTAAACCACTAGTGAGGCGTTTACATGACAACGATATGCTTAAAACTGAGAAGATTTTCCTTTGGGTTTTTCCGCGTAGAGACGACACCATTGTCAAAACGGTCCCTATTCACACGGATCCGCGAAAACGACTAAAAGCGCTGTATTTTGGTGCCAGACTATTAGGTGGCGATGAAACACTATAGACTGAACACGTAATAAGCATGTGCATGACATCATCGTCTTCAGAGATTCGCATTTTTGTTGTTTACACGGAGCACTTTGAAACCCGTTTTCAAAACTTTGTGTTTTCACGCTCCCAAAACTGTCGTTGTCGTGTAAATGAGCGGCCAAAACGTTTGAAGTTTTTAGTTGAAAATGGTGTAGTTTAAAATGGTGTAGCCCCTAACACCATCAGACCAAATATCCCAGCTGTAGGAAACAGTTGGTGTCACAGACTCTTGGCTGGGAATTTTATTAGTGGTGCTTGCTAAAAGCACATGGATGATACTTCAAAATGTGCACCTGTAGAGATAAAGTGTGCTATCTAAGCTAATTGATTTTCTCGTAGTAGACGATAAAACAAGGAACAAATGCTCAGACTTTAGCCATATCCAGCGACCAGAATATCATAGACTGATTTGGGCCAGTATACAACAACCCAGACCACTCTAGCAACCGGAATACTTAAAAGACACATAGCAACACCTTGGCAACCACTTACAACACACATGATGTGGGGGACGAGTTAGGCCAGAAATATAATTTGGGCAAGAAAGTGAAAGTAGCCGTGATCGTTTCCATGATCGCCAGCAGTCATATTTGCATTCAGTTATTAGCTTCCATCATGAGTTGTTGCAAAATGTATTTTACACATTCATAACCAAACGCAAATATACATGTGCATACTTGAAATCTGGTTCTGGCCTCACTGTAAGCAATAGTATCAGTGATTTTGCCTAAGCAAGCTTGGCTAATTGTATAGATGGGACATCTTAGAATGTAACAATTTAATGCAAATGCTACTCTATTTTTTATTATTTATTCATTTATTTAACGTTTTTGAGTTTATTTTTTTGCAAGTTTGGCATATTTATATTTATTTTATATGTATATTGCAGCTTTATTTCAATTAACACAAATGATTAATTTATTTAAATTATTTAGTAATTGTATTTAGTTTAAAATAACAACACTGCTTAAAACATGCCACAAATCACTGAAATATTCTAACCATCTACAGTAGTGGCCACAATTTATGTCTGACCTAGGAAAAGGGCTTCTTCGCACTTTCTGAAAACTTTTTATCAAACCTTTATTAAATCTTTTGTATGCATGTTCTGAAGTAGTGCCTGGAGTGTACAACAAATGTAGGTGTGCCTCGTTTCAATTGTATTATTTGTTGTGATTCAATTAAACAAAACTCATTATTTTAAGAAAGCATTTGGATAAAGGTGATATTGGTGGTTGTTAATGAGATGTATCTTATGGTTTTCTCTATGTCTTGATATTTATTTTTTATTTGTTTTTAGGTCTGTAATTTTGTTTGTATTTTGCGACCATGCCTTTTTTATGTGTTTTCTTAATTCCGTTTATGTAAAGCGCTCTGAGAATTAACTTTTAAAAGCGCTATACAAAATAAAGTTATTATTATTATTATTATTAAAACCAAATTGTGTGGACGTCATTTTTTGGCCAAGTGATCAAACCAATCTTGCACCCAGCCTAAAATGCAATAAAATCACTATGTGGCAAGTATTAGCTATGTTGTTAGATGTTATTTTGCAGGTTTTAGTGGAAATGGGCAGATGGAAGGAGCTGCAACCAAGGAGGATATTGTTAAAATGGCTAAATGTTTTCAATGGGTTTTTGGTATTGTTTGTGTGCTGGATGTTTATGGTCCCAATGTCCACAGAATTATTTCAAAGCACCGCTACTATACAGAAAGTTAAGTGCTCTAGCTGGTCAAGGAAGACTAGTGAGGATTTTGACAGAAGGATATAAATTACCTGAATGTGAGACCACCTGAAAACAGCTTCTAAAGACCTGGATGAGAGCTCCAACCTCCAATTTCATCTTGAACTGTAAGTCAAACGCTACAAGAGGCTGGATTGAGAGACCATTTATAGTTTTATCAACTGCAAAAAAAAAAAAAAAAAAACTTAAGGACTGGAGTGTGGAAGATTGGATTTGTGTTCTGCAGTCAGAATTTAACAATCTAGAACTGGATGGTTTCAGGTATGTTCGTAGGAGATGACTGCAGTTTTATAACTCTTTTCCCGCCAGCGTTTTTGAAAAAAGTTGCCAGCCAGCGCCAGCATTTTTGATAATTTTCGTAAATATTTTATTTTGTTGTGTGAATATCTGAACATGCAATTTGTCTAACTTTTTGCATATGCATAATAGTTTGCAAATTATGTATAAGTGCTTTGTCACTGTATAATTATTATAAAGTGTTAACCAGTCACCTTGCTTGTCCTAAGTTGATTTCAATAAAACTTCTGCAAATGGATTCATACTAACCTCAATCTCCATAGTATTGTTTCAACAACAAATCCATAATTATATATGCTGAAGTTTGCCTTTCTTGAAAAATAATGTTGTCATTTTAATACCTTAACGAAGTTTAGTGTATTATTCTGCCCAATATAACATACACCTCATATTTGGCATGTTTAATAAAACCCATAGTGTCATTAAAAGCAAATATCGTACCAATATTACCTTCCGAACATAACTTTTGGCCACTACTGTATATGAAAGGGTGACTTTAAAAAAAAAAAAAAAAGTTGGATGAAATTAATTGTTTAGACTTGATTGCCATACACAGCACGCACGGCTGAAATCATACAGAATTTACTAGTAACGCTGTCCGAATCCACACATGGCATGTTTCTCAAGATGACCATATGTTGCCTTTCAAATTCACTGCACATTTTATAGAGCTTGACATTTGCTGTACTATGAAATCATATCTTTGTCATCTCCATCCCGCAGTTCAATTACGAGGGCCAAATTCTTGGCTGAAATGACTCCTCGAACGCTTGCAAATCCGAATGTTTGCAATATCTCATTCAGTGGTCAGTTATTTGCTATTCCCTTTGTATTTTAAAGAGTTCAAGGGCTGTGAATACTCAAAGTTTATTCTAGTGAATATAGAGAACAAAAAAAAAAAAAAAATTCTCAAGTTTGAAAGAGTGGTTTTGAAGGCAAAAATAAATAAATACTGAACGTAAACAAAACGGCAGCCTGAATTTCCATAGTTCGGAGCTGAAGAAAAGTGTGAAAGAATGTGTGCAAACCCCACAAGGATACGTTCAAATCCCTCGTGTTTGTGTCTGTCGTGAATGGCAGAACTCAGTTTATGTGTCTGTATTTCGATTCCATTTTATTCTCATGAATGCTTCAACACCGCATGGTACATAAAGCCACCTGTGTCTTTGTATAAACTGAACCTGCACCTCAGTATAGAAAAGTCAGCAAGCACGCTGGGTAAATGACTAAATTACCGAAGCTGACAGCCCAATCCACTGCACTGTAAACACTGCGTTTTTGTGTGAGTGGCAAGGACAGGCAGAGATAAGCCAAGCCAACAATGAGGACGGCTGTTGTTGTTGCAGTTTCAGGGTTTGCTGTGACTGTAGGAGAGCAGATACAGAAATGTACTGCCAAATAAGCAGTGGAGAGCTGCCTGATCTGCTTTGCAAAGTTACTTTAACCTGACCTTGGACAAAAAAGTTTTTTTTTAGGGGCTGTTTACATGACACCGTTTTCAACTAAAAACGTAAAACTTGTAACGTTTTGGCCGTTCGTTTACACGACAACGGCGTTTTGGCTGCCTGAAAACGCAAAGTTTTGAAAATGGGCTTCAAAGTGCAAGTTTTTGAAAATGGTCTCCATGTAAACAGAAAAAACGCAAATCTCTGAAAACGATGAGGTCATGCACATGCGTATTACATGTTCAGTTTATAGTGTTTCATGGCCATCTAATGGTCTGGCAGCAGAATACAACGTTTTTAGTCGTTTTCACAGATCCGTATGAATGGGGATCGTTTTGACAATGTTGTTGTCTGTATGCGGAAAACTCAAAGGAAAAACTTCTCAGTTATAAACACATCGTTATCGCGTAAAAGTACCCTTGCTGTATTTGTTTTATGATTAAAGCACATTTTATGAATTTGCAAAAGTGTTTTTTTTATTTAATTAGTGATGGTTGCTAAATCATTACTACATGTGACTCATCCTACAAAGCTTGTGCCACAAATTATACCTTTTTTTATCTGTTGCTATTTGACAGACAGCATCACTCAGAAAAGTCCAATGACAACAATGACTGTGTAGTTGGAAAAGATCTGACCCACATTTCATTGTTTATTGAAAATGTTTATATGCAGCTGTAACTGATTAGAATTTATTGACAGCTGTAACTAACACTGATTAAACGTTCAGCATATGAAAACAATATTTTTTCAGCATGCATAATGATGGAGGGCATGAAAAAAAGTGTTTTGACTGAATGTTCTAAATACCAAATTGACAATAGACATTATTATCAAGCAGTGATTCAAATTTGTCTTGGCGTTTTGTGAGCGAGTGATCTCACGTCTGAAACCCTGCTCTGCCTCTGGCCTCATTACAGCCGTATGTTTTAATGATGTGCAAATCTCCATCTATCAAAATTCATGTTTCCCTGGTGGTACGGTGGCTGTTTTCCAATCAGGTGTCTTCTTTAAACACACACCGAGGGAAAGTACTATATGTCATATGGGAAAAGGTGTAAGGGGAAGAAAGAGAAAAAAAGGAACATTTTGGAAGGTCTCAGAAACTCTGTTCTGGCAGAAAGAGCAATATTCTTCATGGGGACATGAAAATGGCCGGTTATTTCCACAAACAAAGAAGTGTCCATGCTCTAGGCGAAAGACTCTGTCTGAATTGAATGTCCTAGGATACAACAGGAAATAATAAAGGATGGGGAACGGAAGAGGAGGAACTGTATGCTTCAATGCATTTTTTCTTCAATGCAAAATAATTCACTGCACACACGACTCTGAAAACTTTTTATGTGTCAGGTGGGTGTCAAGGTATTTCTGGATTCTTTCAGATGTATAACACTTGCACACATATTATTCCAGAAGAGCACATACAAAAACTACACTTCCTCCCTGACAGGAGCTTTGAGAACATCTTAAGCCGTTAGACCTTGACAGCAGGATCGTGGAAATCTTTTGTGTGCAATTTTCATGTCTCTCTTTTGCAAGGTGTGATAACTGCTTTGGATTTAATCACGAGTCTTACAAGGCATGTTATTCCGTCTTTCCATTTTAAGGGATTTTCTCATCCTCAACTAAATAAATAAATATTAATACATAATAAATAAATAATTTTCTGTTTTTTAAGGTGATTAATATAATTTAATGAAATAGGTTCAGCTTCTAAACCAGTGGTTGTCAGTTAGTTTTCTTCGTGATCTAGATCGTACATTAGTGGTACATCAAATGGTGATGCAACACAATACTAATTGATAACAATAAAATTAATTAAATAAATAAATTAGTCCCCAAATTAAGATTTGTATTTGCTTTTTACTCATTCTAAATGAATGCAGTAAATTGATATCCCTACAAAAAAACAAAACAAAAAAAAAAGTATCATGAAGCCAAACACGATGGTTTATAGCTTTTTTTAGGGCCAGGTTTTGGCTCATTTACACGAGGCAAAACAAGGCAAGTTTATTTATATAGCACATTTTATACACTATGGCAATTCAAAGTGCTTTACAGAAAGGAATTAAAATAATCACAAAATAAAAGCAAGGAAAATTAAAACAGTTATAAAAGAAAATATAGCTGCAAGCAGCAATTATCGGGGCCAAGCGCAAGAAGACGATTAGACATGCCAACATGGCTGGGAGTGTCAGACCAACTGCAGCAAGGAGCAATAAAGACATTTTGAGATAATTTAAGGCAAAATAGCGGAATAATCATATATACAGTAACTAAAAATATGATTTAATATCACTTTTGACCAACGGGTGGCGCAGTTACAAAATTGATGTGGTGTGGTCAGAGTGAGCTGAAAATGACACATACAAAGTTTGGTGTCAATATGTCAAGTTATTGCAGAGATAAAGCCTGAATAGTCATTTTGGCATCATGCCTCATCTTTGCTGCTGCGGTGTATGAAAACGGTTTTGTCTATCAACACGAAACCCTTAACTTTTAGTCGGCACGGTTTGGAGATGATACGATTCGATTTTGGTGAAAATCGGACAAACGGTCTAGGAGACGTTAGAAAAAGTAGATTTTAAAAGAAAATAAAGATGGTTTGAAAGTTTGAAAGACAGAAAGTTTGGCTGACTATGGCAAAATTGGTATATGTTTTCAGCATAATCCAAGGAATCTACAAAGACCAGTGTCATTATAATAGGCAAATGTATTCAAAAGTTACTAGCATGTTTGGAAATTGTGTTATAACTTTTTTACCCTAAGGTGGCGCTGCCCTGAAACTCTGAGTACCTTCAAGGCATGGTGCCAATGACATACAGATTTTCTTAATGATACACATGCATTCGTAAAGTGTAGCATTTAATATAATGATTTTATCTTGTAACTAATGCCAATTTCCTTGTTTTGTTCTATTATAGCGCCATCAAGAGGCACAATCCCACCAATTTGTTTATGTGTCCTCAGAGTGAGCCCCTACATGTGTGTGACAAATTTGGTGAAAATATCTCTTTCGTTTTGGAGTTATAGACATTTATATGTATAAACACATAAAAAATTACCCACACCAGACTTTGTTTGCATTTTCTTGCCACTTACTATTAATGTTTTGACATATGGGCATTAGCGTCTTGCCAACGACCTATGTTTTCATCTCGATCGGTCTAACAGTTATGAACTTATTGGAAAAAGTTTTTTAAGCACTAAATCACAACGCTACACAAACGTAAGGCAAAACATAGCATGTTTGGTATCGTTGGACTCGGCAATAATTCTGAAATTTAAGGAGATGACTCCCGTGAAAATAAGTCAACCAAATCCAAAGTTATAAGCATGTAAAACATTTATTTTTTCACCACTAGGTGGCGCTGGTCCGATACTTCTCAGAATCTTTCAGAGCATCGTGCTGATGACCCATACCAAGTTTTGTAATGATACGTTCATGCGTTCATAAAATACAGCATTTTAGTACAAAATTAAAAATGGCCGACGACCAAAATGGACGATATGGATATAAAGAATAATAATAACGCCATCGATTTCAAGAGGTGCCTCCGCACTTTCAGTGCTTGGCCTCTAATTAAAAGAGATATATGATACAGTTATAAAATTTATTAAAAGAGAAAAAAGATGATACATAGGTAAACTTCTCATCTGGCAAAACACCGGTGTATCATATTTTTCACAACTCCCAGTTTTACTCTGAGATTTTCCCATGGTGATTACACTGTGTCTGTGGTGTTCTTTTGGCACATCTAAGAAATCGATATTGCAGTATATTACAATTTTTTTAACGCTAGACCATCAGGAAATCATACACATTATACAGACTGTACATGATGTATGAGATGAGTCATATTTACAAAAACAAATCATCACATTGTTCTGACTGTTATTTCAGAAGCATCATACAATACTACATTCTCTTGAATAAATGATTCAATAACAAACAAATGTTTTAACAGTCACTTGTCAATGTCACTTGAAACTATGTAATCGATAAATGCATTATTTTAGTTTCTAAGCTGATTTTGATCACTATCGTAGACATCAATGTTCATATTTGAAATTTAAACTTTTATCCAAGTACTTCTATGATAATTTTAACTATTGCATCACAGAAATAATGATACTATGAGGTTGAAAAGACTTTTTGTGAAGCTGTTTCATGACAACATCTCTGGGTCAGCGGCAGTGCCAACACAGCTTTGAATGTTGCAATATTATTTTGTCAAAGTCTAATAGACAGACGAATTGAAAGATTGTGTGGGTGTTTAAATCGAGATCACAGTATTTTAAAGATGAATTGTGCAGCTCTATTGTCTTATCTCTCTCTCAGAACACTAGTAGCGCGAGGGCTTATTACGGGGGATATACCGGGATAATACGTCACTAAACACTCATAGATAACTACAAATTTCATCCTCTGTTGGAACAAAAGTGGCTAACTTCTGTCAACCTCGTCTATAAGCAAGGACAAAAATAAAGCAATTGAATTTGAATTAATATCGTTTTGACAATGTTGACGTCTGTATGTGAAAAACGCAAAGGGAAAACTTTTCTAGAGCGCGTGCCTGGTTTCAAGTTCCTTGGCATCCACATTTCTGATGATCTCACCTGGTCTCTAAACACCTCCAACCTTGTTAAAAAGGCGCAGCAGCACCTTTACTTCCTACGGAGCCTTAAGAAAGGTCACCTGTGTCCCAGGATCCTTGTGGACTTCAATCGCTATATCATTGAGGGCAAACTGTATCTCAGTGTGGTACGGCAACTGCTCCGTATCTGCCGCAAGACACTCCAGCGGGTGGTGAAAACTGCCCAACGGATCACCGGCACTCAGTTACCTACTATTGAGAACATCTACCACAAACGCTGTTTGGGAAGGGCAAGGAATATCATCAAGGATGCATCCCATCCTAAATATGGACTTTTCACCCCCAGGCGTTTACAGGAGCCTACGCTCTCGCACCTGTAGGCTTAGGAAGAGCTTCTTCCCTGAGGCTGTGATCCTACTGAATTCCACAACACCTCTCTAATTGCACCTTGCACTCATACTGCACTGTTCATAGTATATTGTATATTGAACACTATATTTCTGCACTTCTGGTTAGATGCTAACTGCATTTCATTAGCTCTGTACTTGTACTCTGCATAATGACAATAAAGTTTAATCTAATCTAATCTAAACTACGATGGAACCACATTTACAGAATAAATCCCTCAATGTGCAACATAAAACTCATGTGATTTTGCCACAACAGAGACTGTGATTGGATAACTGAACTAACCAGCGCATCACCCAATCGCATCTCAAATGTTGGGGCACGTTCAAGCTCAAATAGCAAGTAGCTGAGCGTCTAGCATGATCAATGGCTGTCCTGCGGCAACTGCACGAACCTATGGCGAGTCGGCTAAGATGCGCAAACCAATCAGGTCGCTTCGCGCCAGAGCCCGCCAGTATGGGCATGGCTTATAGCTGTATAAGCCCCCATTTTCGCCATAGAATTCAGATGTAATCTCATTCAGCAAGTTCCACTTCGCTGAACTCCGGTTGAGAAGCCTTCGCCACTGTCGAAAAGCCTTCAGCGGAACAAGCCACCTGTTAAGCAGTTCTGAGGAAGCCGGCTTCCTGTTTTTCACTGGACGCCGCCTTTAGCCTGCTGTTCTGATGTGCCATCCGGCACACATATATCCTTTTAAGCAAAACTTAGTGTGTTTGCCACTGCGACTCACTTTCTAAAAGAGCAATTGTCTAGGCATTGTTTCAAATGCCTCGAGACACATGTGCCTCGTGCAGAGGCCCTCTCTTCGGCGTGGATCATCACATCTTGTGCGTTTCCTGTCTGGGCTATGACCACGCTGAAGCTGCACTTTCTAAGGGCGGCTGCCCGGAGTGCGATGAGATGGCGCTCGCTACCCTGCGGACTCAACTGGCCAGCTTCGCCGCCGACGACCCTGCGCCTTCCGCTTTTCCTTTGCTTGGGCCGCACAAGAAGAAGCGCCGCGGACAAAGAATGCCAGAGCGGACAGATGCGAGCAAGCGCACGCCGGCCCAGTCCCCGCGTGCTTCGCTCTCACCCAGAGAAACTCCCTTGCCGGTCCTGTCTACACAGGCAGACCAGCGCCCCTTTCAGCGAGCGGCCGGTCTCGACTCTTTTGGGGGACCGGATGAGGAGGAAGAGAAGAATGACAGCCTTTCCCTTGCTGCACTAGAATGCGAGGGATGGACGGGCTCCATGACTGACCCCGCACCCTCAACACAAGCCAGCGCCAGCAGCGTGAGAGCCAGCCTTGACTCTGAATATCTCCGAGTAAGGCCGTCGAAGACCTCGGGCTTGATTGGTCTTAGCCCGAGGAACCCACGCGAAGCAGGCTGGACGAATGGTTCCTGCAAGGGCGCCGACAGGCCCCTCAGCAGAGACCTGCCCCTTTCTTTCCTGAGGTGCACGACGAGCTAATGAAGTCGTGGAAAGCGCCACATTCAGCTCATCTCAAACCCTCCACCTCCTCAACGCTCTCGACTGTCGACGGCGCTGTGGAGAAAGGACATGAGAAAATCCCCCCCCCTGTAGAGACAGTAGCCGCACACCTTTGCCCGTCCACAGGTATGGGATGGAAAGCTAAAGCGACTCACCCGTGTAAGCCTTGCCGTACTACTTCAGCTCTCGCTGGCCGAGCTTACGCCTCCGATGGTCCAGCTGCTTCAACACTTCACACCATGGCTGTCCTCCAGGTTTTTCAGGCCAAACTTCTCCATTCTATGGATGAGACTGGACCTGACCCGGAAGCTTTCAGGAACCTGCGCAGTGCCACAGATCTGGCTCTGTGTGCCACTAAATATACCGCACAGGCGATTGGTAGAAACATGGCGTACTTCTCGAACTTCTCTGAGCTAAAGCGACATCTCTGGTTGACATTAACGGATTTGAAAGATGCAGACAGGGCCGCCTTCCTGGACTCCCCTATCTCCACCACCGACCTGTTCGGCCCAGCGGTAAGGGGTTTCTCGGAGCATTTCACGAGGCACAGAAAGCGTCACAAGCAATGCACCACTTCCTCGCTAAACGTTCCAGCTCTGCTTCGGGCCACCACAAGAAAGTGCCGCTCTCTCAGCCAGCAAAGCCAGCACCTCCGGTCTCTCAGCCCCGCCCAGGAGTTGAAGTCTGTCACCGCTCTTGTTCAGCGAGACGACAGCAGTTCCCAGACCGCCCGGGGACCCCGACCCAAGATTGTGTTGGACCCCGAGCCTCGGAAGCCTTCCTAGCCCGAATGACAGGAAGGAAAAGAGAGTGGTTAAGTCCCGCCGTGGCCGGACCAGCCTCCAAAAAGCCTTTTACACATCTCCCAGACCCCTCTTTAGTTCAGGCAGCTGGAGATGCCAACATTGCAGTCAAGAAATCTGTGTTAAAACATGCATGCCTGCAAACAAACGCCGTTTTAACGGCGACGCAAATACAACACGAAAATAGCACTTTTCTGTCTGTTCTCCCTCCGGCTCGCGCTGGAGGTGTAATAAATGTAGGATGTGTGCCCACAATAAAGTATGCACCCCTGCACATAAGCACTGTTCCCACAGTATCAGTTCTCCCTCCGGCTCGCGCTGGAAGTATAATAAATGAAGGCTGTGTGCCCACTATAAAGTACGCACCCCTGCACATAAGCACTGTTCACACTGTATCAGTTGCCCCTCCGGCTCATGCTGGAACTGTAATAAATGCAGGTTGTGTGCCCACTATGAAGTACGCACCCCTGCACATAAGCACTGTTCCCAAGCTTTCCTCCCATTCATAAAAGGTCACCACGTCTTGGTCAGGTTGGACATGTCAGTGGTTTCCTATATAAATCGCCAAGGTGGGCTCAGGTCGAACAACCTGCACTCAAGGGCCAAACATCGCTTGCTATGGGCTCAGCTCAACCACGTCCCAGGCATTCTGAACCAGGGTGCGGTTATGTTATCCAGAGACAATGTCCCCACAGGGGAATGGTCTCTTCACCAGCAAATGGTTAAGCTGATTTGGAGCATCTTCGGCGAGGCAGAGGTTGACATCTTTGCCTCAGAAGACAACGCTTGTTGCCAAGCATTTTTCTCCAAAGACAGGGACGCGCTGGCCCAGAACTGGCCAAGCCACCCGCTGTATGCATTCCTTCAAGTCACGATGCTACCTTAGGTCATCGAACGGATCAGGGAATGCAATTGTGCAGTGCTCTTGATAGCCCCTCTCTGGAGCAACCACCTATGGTTCTCCGAGTTGACTCAGCTGCTGGAAATCAGCCCCATGGCCGATACCGCTGAGGAGAGACCTCCGCAAGCAGGCGAACGGGACGATCTGGCATCCCCGCCCTGACTTGTGGGCCCTCCATGTATGGCCCCTCAACGGGTATCCGGGAACCTTCCGGAAAGATTGCTAAATACAGAGCGCCTTCAACCAGGCGTCTTTATGCTCTAAAATGGTCAGTGTTCTCCGGCTGGTGTACAGCGTGGAGCCTGGAGCCCTACTCACGCAGAGTGATAAAGGTACTTTCCTTTCTACAACAGCTTTTGGACGCGGGTCGCACCCCCTCCACGCTCAAAGTGTATGTGGCAGCCATAGCAGCACTTCACGCTCATGTGGGCAGGCAATCACTGGGAAGAAATTACCTAGTCGTGCGCTTCCTCAAGGGGGCCAAAAGGCTAAACCCACCTCATCCCCCCTCTGTACCTATCTGGGACCTCTCCATGGTCCTGGAGGCCATGAAAGGGGCCCCCTTCAAGCCGCTTCAGTCTGCTGACCAGAAGCCTCTTTCGCTCAAAACTGCTCTCTTGCTAGCACTGGCATCAGTCAAGCGAGTGGGTGATTTGCAAGCACTCTCAGTGAGCGCTTCCTGCCTTGAATTCGGGCACAAGATTCTACTCTGCCCTGTGAGGGCTCTCAGAGTATATTTGGAGCATTCTGCCCCCTTCAGGCAGTCAGAACAGCTCTTTGTATGCTTCGGTGGCCGCACCAGAGGTTTCGCGGTCACAAAGCAGAGACTGTCACGTTAGATAGTTGATGTTATCTCGCTGGCTTATGAGTCTAAGGGCGTCCGTTGTCCCATAGGCATCAGAGCTTATTCAACGAGAGGCATGACCTCGCCATGGGCATGGTCGAGTGGAATACCAATTGAAGATATTTGTGCAGCAGCCTGCTGGGCCTCACTGTCCACATTTATGAGGTTTTATAACCTGGAAGTTCCCGCTTTGCAAGCAAGGGTTCTTTCCGTATAAATAAATTGTCTAAGCACAATTTCCACAACTATAAGGCCCGATGTCTGTCTGGTCCTGGGTGAACCTTAACTACAGTTCTATTTACCATATAAAGAAGGAGCATGGCCCTTATAAGGCCTATTCCTATATTTCCCTATATGAGGCTCATTACTGATCTGGCCTCTATTAGGACTCATAACTTTACTCTTCTATGAGCCTCGGGCACTTGGCCCTAGGCTATAGTATGGGGCTAAGTTTTTAAGCATGCACGGTGTTTTGAAAGGGGTTCCCATAGCGTAAGCTAACTTACGCAATATGAGAGACCTCTTGAAGGAGAACGCCTCGGTTACTAAGGTAAAGTCTGTGTTACGTATGTAACCCTCGTTCCCTGAAGGAGGGAACAGAGACGTAGTCGACGTGTTGACTGGTTGGGATCACGAAAAAGGAGCCAGTCATCTTCGAGTACTGTTAAAATGAACCAATGCACATTGGCGTGTGAGATCTCTAGGGGAGCAGGGGAACTCTACTGGAGCAAGAATTGCGCACGTATCCAGACCATAGGAGGGGAATGGTGCAGCAAGCCAACACTTACAGTGAAACTGGCTTCATGTGAAGGGAGCCCACGGGAAGCAGCGGTTCGACACAGAGGCTATTTCTCTAGCGAACGTGATAGGTGTTTCCCAGCCCCCAACTCTATTAACATCTATTCAGCGAGGCACTCTGTGTCAATGCCTAGGAGGGAACAATACTCTCACTTAGGAAGAGCTCACTACCCAGGTGGGCACGTGCATCTTGGGAAATCACCAAGATGAAGGCAACCACATGTAGTGGGCCAACCTCTGCTTGGAAACAGCCTTCCCTTCTGCTGGTATGGAGTGGATGGACAGAGAAAAGCCAGGGCTGGGTCTGCCTCCTCCGGGGCAGCGCTTACAGGCTCACCACTTGGTCCCATAGGAGAGGTAGGAAACTTGGGCACATATCCAGGCCGGGATCTCAGAATTCGTTGACCAGAAATGCGTGCAAGTCCCTCCCCTCTGTTTCTCTGAAAACAGGATTTTTAACTCACTGCCTGCAGGGCTCAAAGGAGGTCTCTGCAGTGCAGTAGCACCAGAGATAAGTCCCAAGAGGGTAAAGAGGGGGAGCATGGCAAATTCAGACTCCTTGCTCCCCTCAGGAACCTGACGATCAAGTCGAGCTTCCCACGGATTTGTATCCACTGCATCATGATATGAATCAATACAGAGGCAACAACATTTTGAGGTGGAGGAGACAGCCCTCACTCCAACCCATTAGCAGGAAAAGAAGCACTGAAGTGATCGAACACCTTCGGGATCTCCTCACGGAGAGAAGACTCATTTCAACGAATAGGTTCCACTTCTAAGGGGGAGCATGCCTCATTTTGAGAGGGTGTTCTCACAGAAGTGATGGTCTCTACGGCATAAAACTTCTTGTGGTCGTAACCAGAACCTCCGCGACATGCGAGGGGAAGCGTAATGTAACGGTCGCAATGTTGCAACTCGAGGCAATGGATACCAATGCAGTCGGAGGGCCGCCTAGACCTCTGTTACTGCATGCCCTTTGTACGTGGCCCCTCAGCCAGTATTGATGGACACTCGTTCTAGGGACCGTTGGCCCGGAGAAACAAAAGGTATTTTATGGATTGAGGGTTTGGTGGTAGAACAGGGTGCTTTCACAAGGAGCATGCCGCTCTGCCATGGCCACCTCGGGATTCGGTCGTAAAGTCAGTGCTGAAGCGGTCTTCATATGGAAGCCAACTGGCTTTGTCTACCACATGCCCTAGGAGCCTCTGAAGAGTTTCAGTGGGACCCTTTCTCACTTCTATACAGCACTATCTACCTACACACTCTTTTTCAGAGATGTGGTGGACCGAATCCATCTCCAAACTAGAAAAGAGATCCTCAGCCCGTGGACGAGTTTACTCTTTCCCAGTTGACCTGAGGACCCAACTGGCTATGAGCACTTGAAGGGTAGGACTTTGTACTGATACTTCACACCTTTCAAATGCACAAACACAGGATTGCCTGTGTTGCGGAAGGATGGAGATCTGAAGTACATGTCTCTCAGGTCGAATGCTGCAAAACAATCTTGGGGACGGAGCATTTGGAAATGCATCCCTGTGTAACTAATTGTTCGAGGCTTTCGAAAAAGGGCCCGTCTCAATAAACACAGGATCAAGATGGTTGTGACCTCTCTAGGGTACAATTAGGTACGGGCTTATAGAAGCCGTCCTTCAAATCGTCTGGAGGGAGCGGCTGAAATGCACTGTTTGCCAGTAGACTGCGAAGTGCGCACACAAGACAGGAGCACTGCTCAACAGTTAGGTGTGACTAAAGTCACATATTTGCTCAACACCTATGTGCGATGGTTGGGAAGTTTTTTTGGCTTCCACGAACCGGGCCAGGGGACCACAGACATACCCGAGGTGGGGAAGCGAGGAAGAGCACAGGGACCCGGCTCGGAAGGCCCAAAGGCGGCCCGAAGCAGGGTCTGAGTGTGGTGTACAACACTTACCTGTCTCCACGAGATGGCCAGGGATGCGTGAGAAGACGGATGACCGGGTGCTCGAACAGCACCGAACTGCCATGCAGGCGAAGAAGAGGGGGCTGAGGGGTGCAAGGCTTTACAGGGTCGCACACCGCCAGTCTAGCCCTCTTGGGATCCAGGAACAGAGGAATTGGTCCCACTTTATATTAAGTGGCTTTAAGTACTATGTACTTACATCGGAAAATAAGTACAATGTACTTATTGTGTTCAGGTTGAATTTGTAAAACACTTTTGCTGCTATTGACGTGTGATACGGGTAAGGTTAGGGTCAGGTGTGGTGGTATGGGTAGGTTTAAGGGTGGGTTAAGGTGTAAGGGTAGGGTAAGCTGTGTAATTACAAATGTAATTACATACATTTATTACAGCTGTAATTACATGCAGGTATTTTCAAAATATAAGTACAATGTAAAAACATGTATGTACACAATAAGTCCATTGTATCAAATTATTAATTTCAATGTAAGTACATAGTACTTAAAGCCACTTAATATAAAGTGGGACCGAGGAATTTGCTCTTTCTTTTAGACATTTGTGGATCTGGCTCGGGCAACCTTACACTCCCAAGGGGAGATAACGCAGCCGAGTCATCATTTCCAGAGGTCAGCTCACCCTCCGATGCTGCAATCGGCATCCTATCCTCTGGAGGGACCCCGAATGAAACGGCTGGTAGGTCCAATACAGAGGGACCAGCGCGCTCAACGGGGGCTCCACCGGCTGTGGTATGATAGAGTAGTGAGGGGCCCACAGGGATTGGTTTCCAGGCGGGGAAGCCTCACTATGATACTCTGGTCACCCATCCCACACGGCACCGTAACGGGGTGTGGGAATGGGACCTCCACCTTCACGCATGAAGGCGAGTCTCGATCTCAACACCGAGATAGTCATGAACATGAACTATCCACAAAAGCTGCTTCAGCGTGCTGAATATATAAATATATACTTTTATATACATATATATATATACATTCTTTCTTTTTTAAAAAACACGTGATGCAACCATTGTGACCGTCAGAGGGGGACAGGGAACGACCGCATCCAGAAATGCACGAATAGAATGACATCTTGAAAAAGACGCAATTGGTCTTTTAGGAAATGGGACCCGTCACCAGTGCCAGAGCACACGGGGGAATGACCGCGGCAACACTGAACAGTGAACTGAAACAGTGAAGCACTCACTTATTTGCCCTCTAACCAACCGTCAACAAACACATAAAAATGATGCTGTTAAAACAGCAGTTGAGAGCTCAGAAGCTCGCGATCACCGCAGCACTCGCGCTGTAGAACCACCAGCACTGAGAGAGTCTTCCAGAAGAACACCGACACACTCGCTCGTTGTAATATGACAACACTCTTCAGAGACATCAACATGAAGACCGATCGGCTCCGAAGCGAAAGACAACTGGTGCAATGCATCCATTTCCATATTTATACCCGCGCAGTGGGGCGGAGTGTGAGATGCGGATCTCGCACGCCAATGTGCATTGGCTCGTTTTAACAGTACTCGAAGAGGACTGGCTCACTAAGTATGATCCCAATCAGTCGACACATCGATTACGTCGAACGTGAGCGACTGAAAGGGAACCTCGGTTCCCTGAGAGTAGGGAAAGAGTATTGCGTAACCCGCCGTGCTACTGTGCTTCGATCAGGGGATCTCTTCAGTCGATTTAACCTGAATTCTATGGTGAAAATGGGGGCTATAATTATATAGCTATAAGCCACGCCCATACTGGCAGGCTCTGATGTGCTCCGGCGCGAAGACATGTTAGAAGACATGTCAAGAAGACATGTTTGTCATAAAAATATAGTTAGTAGAAATAAAAATAAAAATATAGTTTACAGTTTTAGTAAAAGCATATCAACAGTGATCAGCAATAATGATAAGCCTAATACTCACAATAAAAAATATAAGGTCATATAGATCCACTTCTCAGAGTTAAGAAGTGGATTATCCTTCACCTGAAATGTTTGACTTTTCATCCTGAAATGCGAGTGTAACGCAGTTCAGATGTTACGAGAAGAAGGAGGCGGGAACCAGCGAACATTTAAACAATTTAATAACAAAATAAAACAAATACAAAATGAAAGTAAAAGACAGCAGCCCCTCACGGACGACTGCTGTCACATATAACAAAACAAACACAACAGAAGTCCAGGCCTGGCCTCTCTCGATCTCCACTGTCGCCGCTCCTCCTTTTATGCTTCCGCTCCTCAGTGAGAGATACGAGACCGGTGCGTAGCACAGGTGGCGCTCATCAGTAATCACGCCATCAGCCTCGTGCCGCTCTCTCACGACCCTCGGCCTCGTCCTGCTCACCACAGCGAGGCAAATGTTGGATCTCAATAATTGGGAACCACAGTTTCCACAAATCCTTTCATTCGATTGGGATGTTCTCTTTTATTCTGGATGACAAGGGCAGTGACTGTAACATCACGCATATTTTTCAGTATTAAACACGTATTTATACCGATTTCATCAGGCTCCAAAAATTCTTCAAAAAGAACACAAAGAATGGCCTTCTCATCTGCCACAGTTGCAACTCTTACATCATCAGAACAGGCTGTTCAACGTACCACCATTTCAAAAAACATTTAGCAACTTTTTGTCGGGGCTGAACGCAGCCCTGGTTTGGTGGTTCTGAAATGCCTGAGCCAAAGTCTGTCATCAGAATGATTTGGTTTAATTCCCTCACAGAAGCGTCTCACATGATCCGAACACAAGAGAAGATGACAGCATTTATATTGTGTTTTGTCTGCATGCTCTGAGATGCAAGTCATTTATGATGGAGGATAAAAGAGCCACAGTGGTTTCCCCATTTGCAACAACTTTAATTTTAATTACAGATTAATTAATTAACTTTTAATTACAGATATTGTGCACCAATTTAGCAGGAAGTGACGATTTTGTTCTCTTGAACACATATGATGGAAATGCTGCTTTATTCGCAAATGTTTTATGTGATATTCCTATTGTTTCTTTACTCAAACAAAGCCACTTCTAAACACATTTTATACTGTTGAATGCTTGATTCTGATTGGCTTGATTCACATTTGTTTTTACTCTGATCAGTGACTAAATCCAGCTGAAATATCTCTATATATGTAATAGAGCACTTTCAAATCAGTGCCCGACACTTCAGAAGGAAGCTACACACAACCCAACAGCACAAGTGTCCCATTAAACTCTACGGGCCACAGTCAGCAGATTTAAATAATCTACCCTGAAGTATGTTTAATATTAGAGAACAGCCAAAAACATTCAGCAATAAAAAGAATCAACTATTCTGTCAACTTTGATAGTGTAACGATCACCAGCTGGAGTGCCCCTGAGAGTCACCAGAGGGCACTCCACACCAGACTGATCACTTCACAAAACTACTATTCCCATAATGCTTCATTCCTGGGACTGATTGCACATTCACCTGCATCTCATTCAGACACTCTATATAAACCACACTCAAACAGAAGATCACTGCGAAGTATTGCATTGCCATTGCCTGTAATCACTGAGCATTTTCCACTATTCTACTGATCTGTTTATTGACCTTGGAGTGTTATCTCGTTTCTGCCTGTTTGCTGCCTGTCTCGACTTGGATTGCTCTTGGATTATTGTCTCTTGCTGCCTGCCCTGAACTTCTGCCTGTGACCTGACTACTCTCTGTGTTTGTTCTCTGATCACCCTGTTTTGCTGTTGCCTGACCCTTGCCTGTTTTGACGTTCCTTTATTAAAAGCTGCAAATGGATCCTACTGAGTCTTCCAATTCGTAACAGATAGCTTCAGTATGTTGTTTACTAGTCTCCTAAATCACATAACCTTTGCCATTTATCTGATAGCAAGTATTTTGTGACGAAAGCAACTAACAAATCATCTACTTCATTCTGTGTCGAAAACGATGAGCGCTTTCCTAAAACGAATTATTCAGCATCTGACACATGAAAAAGTGAAAAATTATTTCATGCACGTGGGAATACACAGATGTAGGGGAAAACATCAAATCAGTGACTTAATAACGTGAACTCTGAGAGTCAGACAGTTTGTTAAAAGAATGACTTGCACATTGACTTGGAAGCATTTCTTTAGCATCAGAGCATTTCTTTAGAAAGAGCCTTTAGGAAAACAGTTCCAAAATCTTGTAATTAAAACGAAACTCACAGAAAAAAATAATAATTCTGGTAACAATTTGGAACACAACAGGACGAGATGCTACCTTTGTAAAAAAAAAAAGTAGCCTACACTTCAGCATACTTATTATGGAAATAATATACTACAGTTTGAACTAAATGTAATGTCAATTGTAAATAAATGCAATTAAATGCAAATGCAATTAGCAGGACTTTAGAGTTTTTATTGACCGATTTAATTTCTTCTATTGTCTTTGAAATATGGTTAAAGTGTACAGCCGAATATGGCAAACTAAGTTTGTAACTAAATTATATGTTAAGATGCTGTTTAGTACATAACTGTAGTAGCTACAGTTCAAGTTATAATCCACTTCCACTTCCACAGTCCACTTTGCTTATACAGGCAGGAGCCATCTTTGGAAAACAGTCTCGACCAGTCGAATCATGAACTCTGGCTCGTTCACATCTCATCAGCGCACTTGGCTCGGCATTCATGATTCGACTGGTCGAGACTGTTTTCCAAAGATGGCTCCTGCCTGTATAAGCGAAGTGGACTGTCTTTATAGAAAATCTTCTTATTAAACTGTCTGTACACTTACAACTTTCTCAATGCTTCAGTTTGCAGGTAGGGACCCTCATTATGCTACCGTGTTAGTGTAGGGCTATTTTGAGCCTTGTTAGTGGTATTAACTAGTGATTTTTATTTTCATTGCTCTATGCCCTATATACTAGCGTTATAAGCTAAACAGTTTTTAGAGATAAAACGAATCGGTTACCTAACGTAACCTCGGTTCTCTCTAGAAGAGGGAACGAGTATTGCGTAAGCTAGCTTACGCTACGGGAAAGATTCATCTTTGCTGAGAGTTTGAAGCCAAAAATTATTTCATAATTTGTATCCATTGACAACGCAGTTCCTCTGCGGCAGACCTAGAGCGGGCTAGCTAGCAGCTCATTGGTTCGCTCAGAGAGAACTGCTTAAGCCTATGGGAGAGCGGGGCTGAACCCGCTACCAATGGGAAGCGCCCGCGCACTCATTGCATCATAGCCCGCCAGAGTGGGCGTGGCTATGGTGTATAAAACAGTCTCTCCCAGGCTTATATGTTGATTTATTTCAGCGTGAAGCGAAACGCTAGTAGCGCAAGCACGGCCGGGAACGCAATACTCGTTCCCTCTTCTAGAGAGAACCGAGGTTACGTTAGGTAACCGATTCGTTCTCTTACGAGAGGTTCTCTCGTATTGCGTAAGCTAGCTTACGCTACGGGAACACCTGGTCAACGCCGTGCGCGCTAAGAAAAACACTCATGAATCCCAGGGTGATACCGGGGGAATAATGAAATGTGGAGTGAATGTACAATGAAGCCGGCAGAGCGGGCACATAGTGTATACATAAGCATCTTAGGGGAACACAAGGGGCGAACCGGTTGTGTGAGGGATTCCCAGTGATGCAGCTTCTTAGGGAGCTGGTTTTTAGACAGCTAGCAGTTTTGCCTGCAAGGCGGGAACTTCCAAATTGTAAAATCTGACAAAAGTGGACGGGGAGGCCCATCCCGCGGCCACACAAATGTCATGAATGGAAACTCCACAGGACCATGCCCACGATGAGGCCATGCCTCTGGTGGAGTGCGCCCTGATGCCCAAAGGGCAGGGCAGGCATTTTGATGCGTAAGCAGAGGCGATCGCGTCCACTATCCATCTAGACAGTGTCTGTTTAGAGGCGGCCAGACCTTTGGTGCGCCCCCCAAACGACACGAAAAGCTGCTCAGCGCGTCTGAACGCGGCAGCGCGCGTAGTGTATAATCTCAGAGCCCGAACCGGGCAGAGGAGATTAGCGTCGCGCTCACTATCGGATGGAGGCAGAGCCGATAGAGAAATAATCTGAGCCCTGAAAGGGGTACCAATCGCCTTCGGGACATAGCCATGCCTAGGTTTGAGAATGACGACTGAATCATTCGGTCCAAACTCGAGACACGCGGCGCTGGATGAGAGCGCGTGAAGATCCCCCACGCGTTTTACTGAGGACAGAGCCGTCAGAAAAACGGTTTTGAGCGAGAGGTATTTTAGGTCCACAGACTCGAGCGGTTCGAACGGGGGTGCTTTCATAGCTTCGAGGACTATAGAAAGATCCCAGATAGGAACCGACGGGGGCCGCGGAGGATTCATCCTTTTAGCTCCCCTGAGGAAGCGGATGACTAACTCGTCTTTGCCCAGGGACTGAGCGCGCTGGGGTTCAGAGAACGCCGCGACGGCCGCCACGTAAACCTTGAGAGTGGAGGGGGACCTGCCCTTGTCCAGCATCTCTTGAAGGAAAGTTAGCAAAGACGGTACCTCGCATGACCGTGGGTCCAGATGTTTTTCGGTGCACCACTTTGAGAACACAGACCATTTAGACGCATAGAGCCTTCTCGTGGAAGGTGCTCTAGCCTGTATGATAGTGTTTCTTACTCCCTCTGGCAAATCGACGAATAGTCGTTGATCACCCATGCATGAAGCGCCCAGCGCTGTGGAAGGGGGTGCCAGATCGTGCCGCGAGCCTGAGAGAGGAGATCTGCTCTGACTGGGATGGGCCACGGGGCTGTCTGTGACAGCTGAGTGAGCTCCGGAACCCAGCTTTGACTCTCCCAACGCGGAGCTATGAGGAGCACCGAGTGGCGTGTGTCCCTGATCCTCTGAATTACCTGATGTAACAGAGCGATCGGAGGGAATGCATAGAGCGGGCGGCGAGGCCATTCCTGGCTCCTCGTAAAATATATTGGGCAGTGAGCGTTCTCTTCTGACGCGAAGAGGTCTACTTCTGCTCGGCCGAATAGCCGCCACAGTATTTGGACCGTCTGTGTGTTCAGGGACCATTCTCCTATGGAGATGAGGTTCCTGGATAGTATGTCTGGACCGTCGTTCAGATGGCCCGGCACATGCGTCGCTCTGAGCGAAAGCAGGCGGCTCTGGGACCAAACTAGAATGCGGTGCGTCAGAAGAAAGAGATTCTTGGATCTGACACCGCCCTGACGGTTGATATAGGAGACCACAGCCATGTTGTCCGAACGGATCAGGACGCGGTGTCCCCGAATGAGCGGGAGGAAGCGTGAGAGCGCGTTCTCGACCGCGAGCATTTCCAGACAGTTTATGTGTAAGGGGCTTTCCTGAGTCGACCAGAGGCCGAAGGCCGGTGAGCCCTCGCAGACTGCACCCCAACCCTTGTTGGATGCATCTGTCGAGATGACTTTTCGGCGGGAAAAGGTCCCCATCGTGACGCCCTGCCGAAACCATTCTGCTACTGTCCATGGCTGCAGTGCCGTGAGACATGTCTGCGTAACCCTGACCAGCTGGCGGCCTGTGTTCCACGCGTGGTGGGGTACACGGCTGTTTAACCAGAGCTGAAGCGGGCGCATGTGCAGAAGGCCCAGCTGAAGCACAGCGGAGGCTGAGGCCATGTAACCCAGCATCCTCTGAAAGGTTTTCAGGGGTATGCGGGTGCCCATCTGAAACGAAGCGGCTAGACGCTGAATACTGCGTGCGCGCTGTGAGGACAGGCGAGCCGTCATTGAAACCGAGTTCAAATCTATTCCTAGGAAGGAAATCGATTGACTGGGTTGAAGGGAGCTCTTTGTCCAGTTGACAGAGAGGCCCAGTGTTTTCAGATGGTCGAGGAGAACTGCGCGGTGCGACAGAAGCTCCGTCTGTGATTGAGCCAAAATCAGCCAGTCGTCCAGATAATTCAGTATACGCAGCCCCTGACTCCGCAGGGGGGCGAGCGCCGTATCCATGCACTTCGTGAATGTACGGGGCGCCAGGGATAAGCCGAACGGGAGAACGGCATATTGATATACCTGACCCTCGAAGGCGAAACGTAAGAATGGCCTGTGACGGGGATTTATCTGGATCTGAAAATAGGCGTCTTTCAGGTCTAGAGAGATGAACCAGTCCCCCTGGCGCACTTGCGCGAGGAGTTTCCTGGTAGTGAGCATCTTGAACGGTCTCTTCATGAGCGCTTTGTTCAAAGACCTGAGATCTAAAATCGGTCTGAGGCCGCCGTCTTTCTTGGGAACCAGAAAATAACGGCCGTAAAACCCCGACTCGGTCATAAATGGCGGGACTCTCTCTATAGCGCCTTTTTGTAGCAACGTCGCTATTTCTGAGCGAAGCGTGCCGGCGGCCAGCGGGCTGACAGTGGATTCGAGCCGAGCGCGTGCACGAGGCGGGCGGCGGCGAAACTGTAACAGATAGCCGTTCTTTATAATGCTTAGCACCCACGGGGAAATGCCTGGAATGGCTTCCCACGCATTGGAGCATGCGGCTGGTGGCCGAGTGGTTATCACGCCCTGATTGCTGTACATAGCGGGCTGAACACAGAGTGTGGGCGCGCTTTGAATGTGTGTTGCAACGGGACTTGCACTCAGAGAGGAGTCTATGGGCCGTGAAGCAGAGCGAGCAGAGAGGGGACACGTGCATGAATTCATGGGCGTGTTTATTTTCTCTGATGTTAGAGCGGGCTGTGTCCGTCTCATGTGAAGGGGCTCTGAGAGAGACACGGGATATGTTATGCTTGTGTGTATGGGTGAACACATGTTTGTGGGCACATTTTCTACACAACCGGCAAATTTTCTCTTTTTGAGATATTTCTGGGTAGCCGTAAAAACGGCTTTTTGTCGCTCGCAAACGGGTAGGGACTCCGGCTTGTTTATGGCGGTAAACACTACAGCAGTCGGCGAAACAACGGGGACTGGCAGAGGGCGAAGCTTTGACGGTGGTCCGGCCGCAGCGGGAGAACGCCGTCGTTTTCTTAACTTTGCTAGGCAGACTTCTGATGATCAGGCTTCAGCGTGATTTTGGGTCGCGGACCCCTTGGGGGCGGCGGTCTGCGGCGGCTGTCAGAGCGAGAGCGAGGGCGGCCACCCTGTCTGCGCTGGGCTGTTTGAGTCTGCTGAGAAGGGCGCTGCGGTGGGGCTCTGACAGGAGGTTAACGAGAGCGGCCTGCGGAAGAGCTAGCGCGGCGGGGCAGAAACAAGTTCATGGCCTGGGTAGCTTTCTGGACTTCGGAAAAGCGATCAACAATTCCCGTGACAGCAGATCCAAAAAGACCCGTCGGGGAGAGAGGCGCGTTAAGAAACGCGGCGCGCTCGGAATCTCCCATGTCCGCGAGTGTTAGCCATAAATGTCTTTCAGCTACACACAGACTAGCCATGCATCTCCCCAGAGCTTGTGCGGCGGCTTTAGTGGCGCGAAGGGCGAGGTCCGTAGCACTTCTTAGATCCGTGACAGCGGGGGAGGGGTTCCTACCGCTCTCAGCCCATTCACGGAGAATATCGCTCTGTAGTACTTGGAGGACAGACATAGAGTGAAGCGCTGCGGCGGCTTGACCAGCGGCGGCATAAGCGCGAGCGTGAAAACTCGAGGTCGCTCTGCAAGCTTTCGAAGGAAGCGTGGGAGAAGAACGCCATCTAGCAGAGGGCGGGCAGAGGTGTGCGGCGACCAAGTCCTCGACAGGTGGCATGGAAGAGTAGCCCTTTTCAGCGGCTCCGTCCACTGAGCGCAGCGAGGCGGAAATGTCGGAGCGGTTTCTAGCCGAAAGTGGAGCATTCCAGGACTTCGTCAGTTCTGCGTGAAGTTCAGGCAGAAATGGGGCGGCCCGGTTGCATGCGGGAGTCGAGCGCCGGTGAAAGAAGCTGCCGTCCATCCGGTTCGGGGGCTGCTCGGGTGGAGGAGCCCACTCGAGACCGAGGCGTTCAACGGCCTGTGAGAGGAGGCGCATTAGAGGCGCATAGAGGCGCCTCTATGCCAGCGCGAGTCCCCGCTGACTCTCTCGTGGAACCGAGAGATGACCAGTCTTCACTGTCTGAAGCGAGCAGTGAACATGAGTCCTTCTCCTCCGCGGCGTCATCGGAAGCAACAGAGCGGCCACTCGGCGGCAACTGTAAGTCCGGCTGGGGCGGGGAGGGAGAGCGGGAAGCGGCGGCGGTGGCGGCGGCGGCCCGCATGTTTCCGCAGGGGGCTCCGGCGGCCTCTGGGCGCGGCGTTTCTTCTTACGCGGCGAAGAGAGAGGCGGCGCGGGAGCGGATTGAGCCGCTGGGAGTCGTGCCCGCAGGGACGACAATGGCAGGCTTTCACAGAAGTCGCAACCTCCATCCGCGAGGGCGAGTTCTGCGTGCTCGAGTCCCAGGCAGAGAGCGCAGACAATATGTCGGTCTCCGTCCTCGAGAGGAGCGCGGCAAGAGCCGCAGGAAATTCGAGACATCTTTAAAAAGACGCTCAGCTCTTTTAAAACAGAGAAGGATACAGTCGTCGGATGGCACTAGCTTGCAGGGCGGCTGAAGGTGGCGAAGACGGCCGGCTTCTTCAGGGTCCGTGAGCTCGCTAGAGTGATGCCTTCTCGACGGCGACGGCTTTCCTCTTCTCAGAAACAGCAGAAGCGTGTAGCTTGCTGAAGATGAAATGAATCAACATATAAGCCTGGGAGAGACTGTTTTATACACCATAGCCACGCCCACTCTGGCGGGCTATGATGCAATGAGTGCGCGGGCGCTTCCCATTGGTAGCGGGTTCAGCCCCGCTCTCCCATAGGCTTAAGCAGTTCTCTCTGAGCGAACCAATGAGCTGCTAGCTAGCCCGCTCTAGGTCTGCCGCAGAGGAACTGCGTTGTCAATGGATACAAATTATGAAATAATTTTTGGCTTCAAACTCTCAGCAAAGATGAATCTTTCCCGTAGCGTAAGCTAGCTTACGCAATACGAGAGAACCTCTCGTAAGAGAACTCTTTACATTCGATAATCATGAAAACAAATCTCAGAGAACGGTTGACTATGTACCAATGTGTAATTAGACCAAAGGTTCATTTTGCGACGGAGTTGTCCTTTAAGTGGCCTTTTATTTCATTATTATTATTATGTTATCTGCAAGTACAGTTTTTGAAAAATCTACTTATATAAAGTACACTAAGTGCACTTTTTTTCCAACAGACGTGAACTGAAAAAAACAACAATGGATAAAAGAAGCATATACATTAATAAAAGTGGTGCATACAACTTGCGCAATATTCCATATTTTCTGGCATTTAAAGTGAATTTTTGGTCTAGGGATGTAAATGTAGTAATATTCATCTCACATTTGACACGCTTATGAAAATCCGAAAGACACCTTGTACCATGAAAAACGGCAGATGTTTTGCAAGGCTTTAGATGTTGTGTGTGGCTGTGTGCACATCAGCTCATACCAGAAGCGAGATAAGATTTGAGCGAGCCAGTAGACAAGCCAGCACAGACCACCAGACTAGTGCTATTATACCTGTAGATTGTAAGTAAGAGGAAGTCAAACATTCCTAACAGTGCCAATATTCTAAACCGCAATGGTAAAAAGAAGAGGAGAAACATATAATGCAATAGCTGCTGAAAATCCAGCTTGGTTACACTTTATTTTAAGGTGTCATTGTAACAATGTAATTATATATTTAAGTACTGAGTAATATTAAGCAACTATATGTACTTACTATAGGGTTAGGGTAGGATTAGGATTTGGTTGAGGGTTGCATGTAATTATGAATAGTTTACTGTTAATACTATGGTAAGGACACTGTAAAATAAAGTGCTACCTTTTGCCATCACAGGAATAAATTACATTTTAAAATGTATTCAAACAAAAAAAATTTGTTTTGAATTGTAATAATATTTCACAACCTTGTTGATTTAATTGTATTTTTGATTAAATAAATGCAGCCTTGCCAAGCACAAGAGACCTCTTTCAAAAATATTGAGAGTGAGTAAATGATGAATTTGAATTTTTGGGTGAACTATCCCTTTAAAAGCTTGTTACTAAATGTTTGTTTGAATGTGAGAGTGAGAGAGCAATATTCAGCAAGAGACAAAGGAATTGAACAAGAGCCCTCCAAATATGGACATGACATACCGCAACACATATGAGTAGGAACAAAGAGTGCAGAAACACGAAGCCACTATCATTCCCAATATCATTTGATGATGAAACATTAAGGGCCACTGCAAAATAATTGAAAGTGAGCTGAGTCTTTGTGGAAGCTGTATTGGCAGCAATATGCAATTATAAAAAGCTATAAACAAACAAAAAGGAAGGGCATACTTGGCTAGTCTACATTGATCTCAATTTAATCTGTACGGTACAAATATCTCCTTCCTTCAATCTGCCACATATGGGATCAAAGAGACAGGGGAGTTAGAAACAAGCAATGACAATTCTATTAAAGTAAACAATGAGTGTTTAATTGAAGAACATGGGAGCACAATTATTTAAGAAAGAGATGCATTTCAGGTACTGCTTTAAATTGTAGAAAGCATTATTGAGCCATGTTTCCTAACTCCGTTCCTGGAGGCACACCAACAATGCAACAATTCAAACTCTTCCTAATCAAACACACCTGATTGTACGGCTATTTGTTTTCAAGTGATCCCCACATTTCCAAAAAAAATAAATAATTGACTCTGCTTCAGTGGAACCATTACACTGATCAAATTATCAGCTAGTCTGTAGAGGCTCCAAGACTTCAGATGGATGGGTGAGATAAAGGAGACATCCATCCATCCATCCATCCATTTTTTTTGTGACCTTACCTCCCAGATAGCATGTAATCATTGAAACAATGTTGACTCAGTGTTGATGCGTCAACGCTAATTGCATTGAATTAACGTTACAAAGTAATGTTGCTTTAATATCACTCTTGCACCCTCAGTTAATGTTGAAATAATGTTGGGAATTCAACCAAAAATCAATGGTAATAGTATTGATTCAACATTACAAAGTGATATTTTATCAACATCACTTTTGCACCCTCAGTTAATGTTGAAACTATGTTGAACAAAAAATCAATGGTAATGCTATTGAATCAACGTTACACTATGATTGATTATACATCACTGCTGTTGAATCAATATTGAAATTAACAAAAATAATCAATGGTAATATTATTGAATCAACGTTACTATGATGTTGAATCTACATCACTGCTGTTGAATTAACACTGAAATTAACAAAAAATAATCTTTGGTAGTATGGGTTGATCAATGTTACAATGTGATGTTGATTCTAAATACATTTTGTTGAAAGACTGAATAGGAATGTCAAACAATGTTGCCATCTGATGTACCAATTAATGTTGAAACAACATTAATATTTCAATCACACTTCAATGGTGCGTCAACAAATTCCTGACCATTTCAAAATATAAATGACACCTTTCCAGCAGTTGAGTCAATTTATTTTATTCAATCAATCAATGACAACAAATATATTAAAATATCATTTTTTTTCAAAAACGAAAGGGGGAGAAATAGGACAAAAGCATTTCAACCTTTAAAAATAAAATTGGCTTCAGAAGTCTGATGTCATCATAACTACAGGTCCAGTGGTTCAGGTTTTTAAAAATCTGTCTTGCATCAGACTACTGCCTCTTTTCCTTTGGGTTCTCTGAAATCTGAAAAAGAAAGCATGATGTTACTCAAGAACGAGTCAATTCAGTTGTCATATTACATACAGTCATATTCAATAATGTTAATATACTAAACACAAAATGATTCACTTTTTTTTTAAGTCACTGAAAACAAAATATTCTAACTACGATTATAGTATCGTAAAATTCTGTTTATTTATTTCTATGAATGCTTTAATATCAAAAGAAAGCGCTAGCAGGGGTGTCGGATTTATCTCCAGCCCTAATTAAACCCACCTGAGGCAGATAATCAAGCTCATCTGAACACTTCCAGGTGCTGGAGCTAAACTCTTCATGAAGAGGAACGAACACCTCTGAGCTATAGCCATTAAATTTCTCTGTTCATTTTCTGTGAAACTACAGGATTCAAATAACACTTTTATCTTGTAGAATAAAAAAGATCTTAGTTTTTTTCAATGAAAATTTCTTTAAAGAGATAGTTCAACCCGAAATGAAAATTCTGTAATCATTTACTCACCCTCAAGTTGTTCCAAACCTGTATGAGTTTCTTTCTTCTTTTGAACACAAAATAAGATATTTTAAAGAATGTCGATAACCAGAAAGTTGACGGTGGCCATTGATTTCCATAGTAGGAAATACCATGGAAGTCAATGGCTAACATCAACTGTCTGGTTGCCAACATCCTTCACTCTATCTTCTTTTGTGTGCAGCAGAAGAAAGACATTCATACAGGTTTGGAACAACTTGAGGGTAAATAAATGATCATAATTTTAATTTCAGGCTGAACTATCCCTTTAAAGCTGCAGATTCACCTTATGTAGACCCTAATCTCTTTAAATATCACAAAATAGTCAAGTCAGTCACTTTCTTAATAAACACTATATGTTTTTTTTTTATTGTGTTTCAGTGGAAACAAGCTAAACTGAATGGAAATCAGTTATTTCCCAAATTTAATACAGATTCAGGAATATGAATGATTACCTGATTAAGCAGTGATAAGATACAGGATATCATCAAGTCCCAGGTCAGGTGATTATGCTGTCGACAACAACTCAGTGTATGATCAATGTCAGCATAATCAGGAGGGTGCTTTTTTAATTGTCCATCTTCATCTGCCTTCACTCCTACTAAAGAAGCAATGTGTTCTACACTGACCGATACAAGACATGGGCTATGTTAACATTCTTGCTCATGTTCATGTCTCTTGCACCTTAAGAAATCTGTTAAATGACATAATAACTTTATTCAGGAAATTCCTAATAAACTTTACTAAAGCAAGATGCATTTTTTAAGAATGTAGAAAAATAGATGCTTTATTGAAACACTTTAATAACTTTGTAATCTAATTACAGTGAGTAACAACACAAATCAAACGCAAATAAGCATGCAAAACAAAGGAACAGAGAAATAAGGTAGATGCACCATTGTTTGAAACTCTGCTAGAGAAGTCGTGTATGTCAGGTGATTCAACAAACAAGAGGTCTGTATAGGATGCACCTGTTTTCTCTCTAATGAGGAAGCATTAGACTAATGAAAAGTGCACATGCAAAGACAAAATGGGCGTTTACCAATCAGTGGCCAATTTCAAACTACAATACAGGTAAATGTTTTTCAACCATTTTTCAACAGACTTGCTAAAATCATGAATGCCCACCCCTAAACCAAGCCCACAGTGGATTACAGCAAATCGGGTAAAGCGGTTGAAAATGTCCATTGTGGTTTGAAAACGCCCCACTGATCGAGAAACACCCACTAGTGTTCTGCAGATATACACCTGAATGATCTTGTGCTCATCAACTACAAATCACTGTTAGTTCAATGTCACTGTCTCCAGCCATGTGTGTTGTTGGCTTTCATCAAAATGTCAATGCTGATCCAGCACACTTTAAACATTGAAATGTCAATCTCAACCAAAATGATGGTTTAGATCAAAACTCAACATTGTATCAATGTCACCATGCTATCTGGGCTCTGTCTCGTTCACTCGGATGTACTTCATAGCTTACATTGCACGAGTGCCCACTACTGGTGGAACCCTTGCGCCCTTAAATGGAATGACTTAAGCCATTTTCAAGACAAGTAATAGATTTAAAAAAAATCACAAGGAGGTGCTACTGATGTATTTTATGAATAAAATGTGGATATCTTGCTTGTGTGAATCAAGCATTTAAGCAAAAACCTGTAAAAAAAAAAAAAAAAAACATTGATTTCAGGGGCGATTGAACAGGAAGTGATACAAATGCACTTATTTGGCCTACAAAAAAAGTCATCCCTGCAGCGATCTATTGCTTTGTTTGAGCTGTCCGATCTTGTCTTGACAAACCGTTATTTTGTTAAGCTGTTTTGTATTCCTTCCTCCTTTTGATTCTGGATTCTCTTCATCTTGTTTTGTTCAATAAACACAGCCTGTGATGAGATCTTTGGCTCAGCTACTCCCCTTCCAGCACCCATTACACAGGAACAGGATTGGGAAACAGCATTTTAGGGGTTGTACATCAACCAGTTGCTTAGATCTACCAATAGTCAATGCTTTGTGCCTGTGTGGTTGTGAATCACAGAAGGGAAATTTACTTTTCTCGATGACAAGGGTCAAAGACAAATAAGTGTCCAAATGAAAATTATTTAAACAAATGTTTTACTCTCTATTCATGCAGGTTTCATATAGTTTTGAAAGAAATTCGATTTTCAAGAAAATTTTCAATCAAAAGCCTCTAAAAATGACCATCGAGTAAAAATGCATATTTTATTTGGTTTCACTTTACTTTGATGGTCCCTTTAACACATTCTGTTGACTATAAGTAACACTGCATTAACATGTCGTCTCTCATTACTCTCATTAGAGTGTTAAGGTGATGATACACGGGGCAACTTTTTGAGCAATGTTGCTGGGCAATGTTTAAGAGCAATTGTTGCTTGGGTGGTTTCCCATTGAAAATGGGCAATACATTTCTATCTGGATAATTTAGAGTGGTCGTG
The DNA here is from genome assembly GCA_026230005.1 of Gila orcuttii. Classification (NCBI taxonomy): domain Eukaryota; kingdom Metazoa; phylum Chordata; class Actinopteri; order Cypriniformes; family Leuciscidae; genus Gila; species Gila orcuttii. The sequence continues at coordinate 19,702,408 of JAPDVR010000024.1, read as the reverse complement.
GGCCCTGTGTCTCATCTGGTTGCACGTTAACGGCAACATTGCCCAGCAACATTGCACAAAAAGTTGCCCTGTGTATCATCACCTTTAGAGTATTAGTAGACTGGTAGGGTTAGGGTTAGTAGAATAAGTTGACATGTAGTTGCAAAGTTACTTTTAGTAAGTATAATGCCTGTTGAGGAGCATCACAATAAAGAGTTATCAGATATTAAGCAGACAGTACTAATACTCTAATGAGAGTTAGTTGACATGTAATTGCAAAGTTACTTAAAATTAACAGAATGTTCAAAAGTCAAATAAATGTACCTCTATCCACCATCAAATAAAGTGTTACTTTTTCTTTACACTACAATTTTCTAGCTAACGTATCATGAATTATTTATTCGTATTACACGTCTCGTTGAAATACTTATTTCTGATTGGTCAAATGTGCCATCCAGTGGCAAGTTATTCCCTGATAACAACCGGTAAAAGGTAAAAACTGATAACACAGGCTCATCCGGATTACTGAAGTCGATGATATACTTTTACTAGGAACGGTTTTTCTTCGTGGAAGTTTTGCGTTTGGTGAACTAATAAAATATTGAAACTCAAATCAATATTTTGTTTACAATTATTTAATTATGTCATCTGGGTATCGTGGACTAACTCTCTTGTTTCCTGTTGTTTCTTTTTTGTAGTTTTGTACAGTGTAATGGATTATAAGATAACAAACTGTCAGGTTTTAAAACAGTTTCATCTCAAATCAATACCATAATTATTTATGTGGTGAAATGCTCTGGTAGGAATTTAACATATCCATTAAATGTCCGTCTAGTTTGAACTTGCCGCTTGCTAGCAACTGCTCTCTCCGCAGAAGCTTTGCCTTTAAAGACCTAATAAAATATTTAAACTCAAGTCTTTTTCATGTCTAATTGTTTTCTTGTGTGGCAAGTAGCCATTTAAAATAATGTACATCCAGCCTGTTGTTATAGCAGAATAAACCCCTTCAGGGTGATGCAACATCAATGATCACCCATTCGGGGTTTATTCTGCAATAACAACCGGCTGGATGTACATTATCTGTTACATATCACATTTTTGGGAAGTCTCACCACATGACAGTTTACAACCTGAACTAATCTTGCGTTTATGTGATATTTTAAGAGACCTTGATACACAATTATTATTTCCTTGTTTTGTTTCTGCAAGTTTCGACATGTTAGTCATACCACATGACTTTGTCGGTTAAATTACATTTTGGATGTACTTTTTGATAAATTACATCCAGAATAATACAACAATTAGCATTATTTCATTGACTCAAAAATAATTTATGTTATGGAAGCCTTATTTTCTTATGGGAATTCTTATAAGTCATACGTTTTGAAAGTTTATAAATAATTGATTAATAAAAGTCACAGGCTTAGGCACTTCCTTTGTAAGCAAAAGACAGACGTGTCTGCAAAGTACAAAACACTCAGCGTTTTAGAGCACCAATTTGCTTCCTTTGTTCTGCTTGCAAAGGCCTCATTAACAAACTAATCCACCCACTGAGCACTCTTCAAAATGAAACGTGACCTCACGTCCTCCATCTATTCAGTAAAATCATGAAGATCGTCAACCACTTTGTTCTCAAACCCAATACAAATGTCTGAGGCAACTTAATAATGCAAGTCGTTCCTTCACAAAACTGCCCTTTTGCATGAAGGCATTTCTGAGCATTTAATGAAGTGTGTGTTTTCCATTTATCAAAGTGCCTTTATTGGCCAGGTTTCCAAGGCTTTCTTGTCACAGGTCATTTGTATGACCATATGAGCAGTTTTTTTTTTCAATTGTATTTTTTTTTTTCCTTGCATTTCAAAGCCTCTGCACAATTGCACATTATTTTCAAATAATCTAGGCATACTTTTTTTAATGATTAGTTCATTTTATTATGTGTAGGTCATTTCTACTAAGCAAATTAGAATGGTTTCATATCATCATCATCTGGGAAAGAGCCAGCAAATGTACTCTATGAAGGCTTGAGTGATAAAGCTACCATCATTATGTTGCTTCATGCACATTTCTCAACACTTTTAAAGTGAAACATCCAGTTAGTCGCTCTAAAAGCACATTCAGTTTTATCTGAAACAGATGACTGTGAATAATATTAATAAATAATAATTTGGCAACGTTTGATTGTGTAGGTTGTTGTACGTATCGTGGCTGTTCAGAAATGAAATGTCCGTTGAATGGCACAAGTACTAAACCCTACCATTAACCTAACTGATAGTGTTAACTAAAGCATACAAGAGATTAAAAAACACATTTACTGAAGCAAACACCACATTTTAGCTGCTTTACAAGTGTTTCAGCTCTTTTTTTGTGTGTTTCATGGAACTTATACCCAAGCGCTTCACATTGCAAGTGCAATGCTGTATAAGGTGAGCAGTCAGGCAAGTTTATACATCAGAAAAACCATATAAAGCTGGTGGTGTGATGCAAACATCAAAATGTATTAATTCACAAATTATGCACCATGTTAAAAGAGTTTTGAGCTCATAACCTATTGTGTAATGTGCATAGACTGTAAAAAAAATATGGATGTAGTGTCCGTGACATCACCCATAGGTTTCTGAAGAGTATTTGTGTAGCCCAAAGTGGGCAGAGCCGACCATCGCCATTTTGGATATAAAGCGGCAATCCACCTGTCACTCAAGTGGCCACGCACTGAATTATGCATAACTTTAAGGCATAATATAAATTAAACAGATGAGTTATAAAAAATGTCACCCCCCTCACAGTTGTCATGAAGGGCAAAATTTTATATTTAGACCAAAACCATGTTTTGTAAAAGGCTGTAATCACATTTTTTCCGCCTCAAAGTTGGCCATTTTAACATGAGGGATCTATGGGATTGACTCTCTTTTGGAGCCTGTCTCTAGCGGCCAGACAATGAATTGCAGTTTAAGTCACTTCTGTGTTGGATTCAAGAGAGAGATCGGAAGGTTGCCGCTTGGTAATCTGCCCCTGTAATCATAATTTTCGTAAAAAGGAATAAAAGTTGGTGTTTTACTGCCACTAGTGATCATTTCAGGTGGAAACTGCAGTGGTTTGTACGTTTTTTGAAGTTTTTAAAAAATGTAGGTAGAGGCATCATTTTTTCAATAACCCTATGTTGAAAATATTAATTCCCATCTACCCAGACATAACCCTTCAAATATCCTAATTCTTCTGGAACCCCTTAGGGGAGTTTCCTTGGATAAAAGGGTTCCTGTTTGCGTCCTGTTAGCCTGTAAATGGTTCGGCCTTCTCACCAACACGTGTTCCCGCGGTCCACGCTCTCTAGTAAACAGTGTCAGCTGCGCTCATGCACGGTGATAGAAGGCTGGAAGTTTCATAAACACATGAGAAATCTCAAAGCACTTCTAATGAGCAAATATTTACTCTATAATTAACTAATTCAACTACATAGCGACAAACAGACGGCAATCATAAGTGTCAGCACAAAGCGAGAACCTTTCCAAACTTTGGCCAGTGTGTTTCCACATTAAGTCCTTGCTTGATGTGATTAATAGTGTTTGATAGGTATCTGTAATTTTGATGTTTATAACCCTTATAAGTGTTCCATAATTATTTGAAGGGAAGCAGCTGTGAAGGACGACGCAGAGGACTTGGCTCAAACATTCCTAGATGTACTTCAAGCAGATACACTGTTGTAAATTACTAATTTGGAGATAGCAGCATAATAAACATAAAATAAACAATACAATTAGGAAATTGAATTCATCTTAGGAGGAAGTTTGCAACATATGGTACATCCATGTCCTCTTGGGAAGTTTGTATTTAGTAAGGTTAAAGTTTTAGTTCTAACAGAAAGACTCGGGAGAATAATACTGTAACAATTAACCATTTATTAACAGCACAGCAAGCAATATTATGATTTAAAGTTCTTTGGCGTTGGCCCCGTCCGTAGCTCGCAACCTGAGAGTACGGACTCTGCGGCGCATCCGACCCCCTGTGAGGTACAGGAAGGGACCATCCTGGTGGTGGTGGGGAGGATGGAGGTAAATGGAAGCGTCAGCATCTGCAAACTCAGACATGTGTAAGTACCTATATTTTATACCACAAGTATTAGAACACGATTGGATAGATGAGAAGGTAATGAGTGACGTAACAATTGAGTCTTCCCGGCAGAACTTATGCTAGAGCTTCATTTTTGTTATGAAGTCGTAATTATGACATCAGGTTTTTTTTAAATCACTTTGGTCAGAGCAAAATAGCGAGGATGCACTTTATCTTCATGGTCCACACTTGCCACAGACCAATAGTAATTTGAAGGTGTTTACCAGTTGGAGAGTTTCTGTAAAGTTAACTTTGTCAAGCTATTTCGGCCTGTTTTGGCCTGAGTTGTTCTAAATGACGTCACAACAGTTCCTTCGATTTAGCTTACAGTATATCAGGGACGTGATGCACCCCCAACTCAAAAACTCTGGGCTCAAAGAAAACCAAATTATTTTCCACATATAATTACAACACTGTTGCTGTTTGAGTGCGCTCAACTTGAAAATGCTGAAGTATCTTTCTGTACTTATAGGGAATCATGCACCAGCCGAGCACTGACATTGAGATCAGTGCTAATGCTTATACTTCCTTCAGGTATTAGACCTCATTGGAATCGACTAAACTTTGCAAAGATTAAAAAAAACTTGAATAATGTAATAATACAAGTTTAAAGCTACCGTCGGCAAAATTTTTTTGATCATATTCAGTGAAATCGACACTATAATCCGACAGAACAACATAAATAAAGTGGTTTTAGAAAAAAAACAGAGCTTCTAACTCCACCTGGAGCGTGTTATTTGTTTTGCAAAAATCCACCGCTCCCAGATCATCGGGTCCAATTAGCGCAGGGGGGTGTGAGATCTGACTGTCAATCACAGGTCGTGCACATGCCACTCTTCGCACACGTTACAATCACATGCACACGCCTGAATTTCGCGCAGAAAGGAAGAGTGATGGCGGAAAAGATTCCAAATCCTCGGTTAACCTCAAGAGCTAGGAGGTCAAAAAAAAATACAGAAAAAGAGAACACCTGCTCCAAAATCTGTTGCACACGCACTGACGAGCACGAACTCGGTGGGAGGGTATTCGTTGATAGTGGGGGAGGGACATGAGAGTTGTAAACATTCAAAATTTTGCCTAAGTCCACTCAATCTGCCAGACTTGCCGACTGCAGCTTTAATCATATATCACATTTGGATGGTGTAGATGCTGTTTTCAATTTGACAACAAATAAAACACACCCTAGGTCAAAGCGTTAGCCTGTCAAACCCGCAGAATTAACTTATCCGCTTCCTACAAATTTCTTACACATCTGGATGGTCCACTTTAATTGTTTCAAGATGGTACGAACACAAACAACACGAGGACGTTCCTGTATCCTTGCTAACAGTTGTATTATACTGTTTTCTGCCATAATAGCAAATGTAGGTAAACAGTTTGCATCAGTGAATTGTTATGTAGACATTCTATCATGTCTATGCTTAAATATAATTATTTTTATTACACTTAAAGTGTTATAGTTTCTCTCAAACTTTGAAGATAATCAATGCACGCTTTCTCCTTGAGTATTATTTTATCAAAGTTGCCCCAACATGATGAGGTGGTGCTATCGTATTTTACAAGGTAATTTTACCCCAGAGCAGACGTTTTCAGAGAGATGAGGCTGACTGGAGGTCTATACCAGCTTCTGAAACATGTACGCAGACAGTAGGGTCATTCTTGTTATGCAATACAGTCTGTCTTCATTATATATCTTTTAAAATATTTTAAAAAGATTACTACTCTTTTTCAACAAAAAGTTGAAAAGTCTGGTTGGTCTGGTCTGTTGGTTTGTTTAAATAGGCATTTTGGGTGTTTTTCAGGACTCTGTCCTGCCATGCTTACACCAGCTTTTGCACAGATAGACGGCATGCTAGACACCGTTCAGATCGGCGCTTGCGCTGCAAAAGGCCTTGATGATAGTGAGCAGCCAATGAAGACATAGGTTTACATTTACATTTATTTATTTAGCAGACACTTTTATCCAAAGCGACTTAGAAATGAGAACAATAGAAGCAGTTAAACTAACAATAGGACAACAATATGCAAGTGCTATGACCCTTCCTAGTTTAATATAGAATAGAAGTGTTAGTATTAATCGTTCAAGTGTTGCCGAAAAAGATGTGTCTTCAGCCATTTCTTGAAAATGGTCATGGACTCTGGTTGAGTTGGGCAGGTCATTTCATCAGCATGGAACAGACAGAAAAAGGTCAGAGAAAGAGATATCGTGCCTCTTTGAGATGGCACCACAAGACAGCATTCACTTGCAGAGCGCAAATTTCTGGATGGCACATAAGTCTGAAGTAATGAGTTTAGGTAAAAGGGAGCAGAGCCCATTGTGGTTTATAACAAATTTGAATTTAATTGGGTTGTAACAAATTTGCAAAATGCCAGCCTATGTAGGTTCAAGCAGGTAGTAAGACTGGAATTACTGACGACTCGTATCAGGCAGTTCAGAATCAGTTCTTTGTTTTTGAAGACAATAACTCCATTTATCTGGACTTTGATTTCATTTTACTTACTACATGAAATGTATCATTCGAAAAAGCATAATAGGGGCACATTAAGCCTAACCATACCACCAAACCTTTATCTAACCTTACCTGTATCCCACCTCAATAGCGGCAAAAGGGTTTTGAAATACACACATGAATACAATAAGTGTACGTAACATTTTTTTATGCAAATACATAGTAAAGACACCTATAAAGTGTGAGCTATGTAATCATGTAAATAATCAGTAAAATATTAAGTTTTAATAATAAAATTGAAGGTCCTGAGTTTAACAAGAGCATAATTCTGCATATCATTTTACACAAACACTTGCTTAAAATAAGTATGCAGGAGATGTGATGTGATTTAAGCTACAGAGTTCAAAAGGTACTACATAACATAATTGATCCAGTAAATGACAGGAAATTGTTTGAGTGGCTACAGGACTAGGCCCATAACTTTTCTTGGAAAAAGTCCTGCTCAAGTTGCACGGCTAAATGGGCAAATGAGGTGCATGTGTGCAAGACTCTGGATTGTAAATGTAACATTAACCTGCAAGCGGCGAGGATGACATCCCATCAGTGTCTCGTCTCCAGGCACTGAATCAGAATGGTGATTATTCTGGCGACAAACGTGGTGAGGCGATAGCCTGATTTACATCTTCGAGAACAATTGACGTGCATGACTGCGTCGGATTACTCTTCAGATATGGTACATTGTGTTAAATATTAAATTTGCCATGACATAACAGACACCTGCTTATTCAGTCATATTGATACATATTTAAAGATGTCATGCAATCCGAATCCAATCTATTTACTTTCTCAATACATGTTTATGGTTCATATATTCAATTCAACAACAGTCGGGGTAAACTTCATTATTCAACTGTGTTAGAAATGTATTCATGGGATACAATTCGACTCGTATTGGTACATTGTGTTCTGTGATTTTGTGATGTCTGATTTTAGAAGGCTTCTTTTAAGGTTGGGTAAAATATTACATATAACGTAATACCATTGTTATTATACATGTTACTGTTATTATATATGTTACTACTTTATTATTACATTGTTATTACATTGTTTTTAATTGTATTGTCGTGTTTATTAAATAATAGGAAATATGTAGAACTAATATGACTAAGTATATAAACTTATTCAGACAGTTTTCATAATTTCATAATACTGTTGACAGTGTTCAATAGTGCCTCACAAAGTTTCAGAAGGATTGTTCCTTTGGGAAGCATAGTGCATATGCTGGAATCTCAAGGTCTATGGTAAAGGTGGAATCATCCCAATGGAATAACATCATCTCTTTTTGCTGTCCCTCTGTCTTACTCATGTCAAGGATTTCTTTTACCAAGGGGTTGTGAACTTCACCCTAAAGTGGATGAAATTTAAATCTCAGGGGCTCTGAAGGTGTCAACCAACTCCATCCCTTCTGAATACTTATACATACTCTCCAAGAACATCATAGGAAGTTCCCAGAAGACTGTGTGGATCTATGTTAGGATGTCTGTTTGTACCACTGACAGTGTTCACTAGTTCCTCACAATTTATCAGAAGGACTGCTCCTTTGGGAAGCCTCATGGACTAGATATCTGGTGGTGTTGGGATTTTAGTTCCTTTCATAGTGCAGATGCTGGAATCTCAAGGTCTCTTGTAAAGGTGGATTCATCCCAATGGAATACCATCTCCTCTTACTGCTGTTCCTCTGCCTCACTCATGTCACTAACTGTCTTCCAGATTGTCCTTTTAGAGTCTGAACATGCAAGCTAATGAATTCATGTTCCTCTAGGCCATAACAGAGAAAGAGTTTAAGATGTAAAGTCAATTAAAGAATAATTGATATCTCATCTGATTTTCATACATGATGGTTAGGTGTACCATTATAATCTCATAAAATTGACAAAATCAGTGTCAGTAAAACACCTGGTTGTATTTAAACACCACGATACAATCTGGTCTGAGAATTCTTCCCACAATTGCCAACACAATAATTCCTGGCAATTTCTTCTGAACCACATCAGGAAATAGTCCCTAAATAAACCTCAGAGAAACAAGAGATGGGGGCTATTGGGGCTACATTATAAAATCAGATAACAACATATTGGGAAATATGTGTATACCTTGCAATGTTGACCATCTGCCATGTCACCTCTGACTCCATTTCCACGGAAAAGGGGATCTGGTGTTTTAGGCTGGGGTATTATGATAGTGTAAGTACCTGAGGGTACAATCCTCTTTGTGTTTTGCACAACATGCTGGACCTAATGGGACAGGAAAATGTTTTATAGTTTTTGGGTTATGTTGAGCCACAGAGGACTGTGTACTGCTTTTATTTACACAAGGCACACATGTAACAGTAAAATAATATAAAATTGTGAGGAGAGGCTAAGAGAAGACAAAAAGTATCATTATTATTATATTATTATAATTATTTTAAAATAATTATAATTTTCTTAATTAATCTTAAATGCTAAGACAATTATTTGTGTTTATTTGACCTAATACTGTAAAAAAAACTATGCATAAGTTGACTTTAAAACTAATATAAGTTTTCATGACACTTTCTATAAACCCTGTATAGGTAATTAAGCAATGATTAATGTGTTTTATTTACAAAACTCTTAATTTTAATTAGAACATTAACAAAGATTAATAAATGCTATTTAACTGCAGTTCATTATTAGTTCATGCTAATTAATGTGTTTAACTAATGTTAACTAATGAACTATTGTAAAGTATTACCATATTATTTATGTAAACCAGTGTATTTAAATGTTAAGACTCATACTGTATTACACATTATTCATTTATTAAATGTTGTTACGCATTTGAAAGTTTAGATTCAACAACACACAATACAAGTCAACAAGTCCACAATAACTTCATAAACTGAATCATGTTAAAACCTATGAATATTTCTTTATTATCAACCATGTATATCTTCATTATCAACCACGCATTTTATAATTTAACAAATTTTCTTAACAAAGATCATTACTTTATATGCTGTAATATCTCACAGCTCTCCGAAATGTGATTTGGTAAGTAGCCACATTAATAATAATAATCCCTACTTTGCATTTGGGGTCTATTTTATAATCTGTTGAATGTTCTTGTAAGTAATTGCATGTGAGATTCATGCATTACAACACATGCTCACCAAATTTAAAGTTATTTCCACTGGTATGATGGTATAGTCCATTCCAATCTTTATCAAGTTTATTAATTAACACATATTATAATAGTAGGCATAATTATTAATGAAGGAAGTATGACAATGTGTATAAGGTGGCATTATACATGATTTTACAAACTTCACAGAAAGTTGTGAAGTCTGTAACTCTTCCTTTAAATTAATGGATTGATTTCTGCACATACTCTATAGCTATTGTATGCTGGAATGCGTCCACTTGCCCTTATAGTGGAATTTTGAATTCACTTGTCTTCATCAAATGAAGGGATTGGCTCTGTCCCAGATCTGACCTGGGCGGAGGTTAAAGTTCACATGTTTCCCACCATTGTGTATATAAGTCGATTTTTACAAGAAGCTGCCAGGCTATGACAAGGGCCAGGGGCCAAAGTGGAAGGAGGGTTTTATGAGCAATGTGTTCCTGGTTACGTCCTTAAAAACTGCATATAAAAAGCTAATGCTGTTACAGGGCACAATGTATTTGTCTTATGTCTTCTGTTGGCACAGCGCACCTAAGTACACTACATTAAATTCTAGTGAAGGATGCAATTCGAAGCAGTATTTCAAAATGATTGCGCATATAGTAATAATACTTATGAATTCCAGCAATTGACTCGCTATGTGAACTGTTCCCCGGTAATTTATTCTAACCTCTCTGTTTGACTTATTGCACTCCCACTTGTGTTTGATTAGCTTTGTACTCCTTCAAAGTTGAAAGAAAAAAATCTTGGCTTAGAAGCTTGAGGTGACAGGCTATGTATTAATGGGCATGATTAGTTATTAGCGCTTGCTCCCGCATTAGCGACAGCAGGCCAGGAGCTCCTACGCTACAGGAGCCGCCAGTACAGGGGCCCCTGCCAGAAGCATTTCTCGGGACATCTGTAGGAGCTCTTGTGAAGCATTTAAATTAAGACTGTTGGATACCAGCTGCACTGTTCCAGTAAAGCTCCAAGCTTCAGTCAAATCGAGAACGGAGACAAAGAGATGACAGCCACCTGTAACAACACCAACCAGACACATGAAAGAGTTTTGACAGCCTTGGGAGCAACAGGCGGATGCTTTCGGCTGTGGTCCACCTTCATGGGCAGGTGCATTTTCATTAGCAGTCACTTCACTCAGCAGGCTGGGCTCACACCATTAACACAGTGGCTTTGCGCCAGTGTTGTCATTGATATTAGCATCTGCACTTCACCCTATTGAGATGTGAATGTAAATACACATACCGTGCAAAGGCAGATATGTGTTGACGACAGAGATTCTACCATAACATTTGTACTGTATGTGGTATATCGTGACTGAGGGGGGCAGCCTGGGACCAATAACCTGTAATTAATAACAGTAATTACAAAATTCAGAGTTGTAAATAACCTTTATTAGCTCGTGTAACGGAGACCAGTAGTAAGAGCTGTGTGAGTAAAACCTCACTCCCCTGGCCTCAAGAGGCGCACAAGCAACAGACGCTAGAAGCTGTAGTCTTTAGCTTAATTTTTTACGTGCCCACCTCCCATGCCGGAAACGCCGGTTCGAGTCCCGCACGGAGCAGGGCGAGTAGGACCGGGGGTTTATATTGGTGCCGTGACCCGGATGGGAGTGAGGTGTAGGGGGGTGAGTGTAACGGAGATCAGCTAGTAAGAGCTGTGTGAGTATAACCTCTCTCCCCTGGCCTCAAGAGGCGCACTAGTGACGGACACTAAAGGGACACTAAAGAATTACACTCACAGAACTTGTAATTACAACTAGTAACCTGTTTTCTGAGATGTCTGACTTGTACCAGTTGTCCTTATAATTCCTATAATTGACTATTGTTAATGTAAGTATCTGAAAATAAATAAATGACAGTTTAATGTAGCTAGCAAAGAGTTCAGCTGGATAACTAATTTCTAATATCCTGTTAAGTAAGCTAAATAAACTTTAAAAATGTACCACCAAAGCATTTTCATAACGACTTTAGTTGTTGTATAGTGGTTTTGTCTGTTGATTACTCAAATTAAACTGATTCATTTTGGCGTTAATAGTGTTGCAATTAAAACCCACAATTCCAAACAGCCCAGAGTAGAACATCTAGGTTGTCATCTACACTGTAAAAAAATATATATATTTTTTTTTTTGTTCTGAAGTTGTAAATAAAAAGATTATTTGAGTAAATTACTTAATTAATAAATCGCATTGCTTCATCGTATTTAATTCAGTAGTTTATGAAAAAACTAGGCAACATACGGTATAAACATAAAATAATTTTACATTGAATTTCCAGCTAAAATTACTTGATATAACATTATTCATCATAAGATTTTGGTCATACTGCTCCCCAACTCCACGTGATTGACCTCATGGTCTCTTTAGAAGAGGAACAATTGTTTTCTGATGTGATCCAAGGCCTAAGTGCACGGCTGGATTTACAATCTACATTGGTCTACACAATGGTGGAGAATGTACTCGACTTGTTTAATAACAGTGCCTTAGAAACAACTCTCATTGCATCACATCAGGAGCAAGGTCGTTTATTTCAGCTTGCCCTCGAGATTGTGTAAGGTAGAGTGGGGTTTTGGTGCTGTGTATCAAAATGTTGTAAACTCTTGTAATGTTGTGTACATCAGAATGCATTCCAGTGAGTATTGCTTGAGTTCAGGGAGGAAGCTGTGAATGATTACACTTCCCAACATGTGAAATGGTGCCTGATGGTTGCAGCTAAAAATAACATGACATTCAGATGATGTCTACCTGGCCTGGCTCCAAATGATGAGAACCTGCAACAGCATATGGCTCCCACCAACCATATGCTTCTGTTCTAACAATAGGTCAAAAGTTAAAAAATAATGAAAATAACTACTTTCTTTGTAGAGTGTTTGCATGCTAAATCAAACAAAACTACAAATTTTATACAATTTTTTTTTTAACTGTGTGTTCTAAGAGTTCTTTGTACACGTTCAGATTGTTGGCCCTTTGGAAGGCCTGGTTCTTCAAGTTATTGAAAAATTAAGAGCAAACTGTATTCTAAAACCTTTTTATTTTTTCTTAAACACTTAAAAATAAAGGTTCTATTTTGGCATCTATGGTTCCATGAATAAAGTTTAGCATTTCTATTATACAAAAGGTTTTTTACACTCATAAATGTAAAGGTAATTTAGTGGCATTGATGGTTGTCCTATCGTTTGCTTTTGCCTTTGACCTTTGCTTTTGCAAATGTCCTATCCATGAAGAACCTTTGACATTCATAGAACCTTTTCATTGCACAAAAGGTTCATTATAGTGGGAAAAGTTCTTGAAATGTTCTTAACACTTCGTGGAGAATGGTTATTTTATAAGATCTGATCCCTGAAACGTTCTTTGGGGAACCTAAACTGATCTTACATGGCATTACTGCAAAAACCTCCTTTTGGAACCTTTATTTTTAAGAATGAACAGAGGTAAGCAAGCAGGTTGACCAATCAAGTCATATAATAGCATCACTATTATTGAACATCTACAAATTCAAACCTTCTCAACTGCACGGTCGTGAGCAGTGATGAAAAAGTAGCAAAGCTGCTTTACAGGCCATCTTCCATTTCCTCTCACTGTGTTTGGAGGTCTGGTCTGGTTTTATGAGTCCTGGCCTTTGACATCATTAACAAGACTCTGTTGCCCATTGAACTCATTGAGGGCTTGAGCACATATGATTGAGATTCAGGCACATGGTCAGCTAGAGGTCCTTACCATCGTCCTCCTGGTACACATGGCCACCCCTGGGAACCATCATGTTGAGAAAACAGCATTCCATCTACAGCAAAACGTCTCGGGTTACGTATGTAACCCTTGTTCCCTGAGAAAGGGAACGAGACACTGCGTCGGTGACGACACTAGGGGAACGCCCTTCAGCGTAGCGCGTCTGAATTTATGAATGAAACCGAATCCAATCCTATTGGCGTTGCGTGATGACGTAGCGTGTGACGGCATAAGCGGATGTATACAAAAGCACGCCGGCACACAGAAATGTCAGCTTTTGCTATGAAGCAAGTGCTCCAAGCGGGGTGAGGTGTGGCGAACCGACGCAGTGTCTCGTTCCCTTTCTCAGGGAACAAGGGTTACATACGTAACCCGAGACGTTCCCTTTCGAGGGAACTCGAACTGCGTCGGTGACGACACTAGGGGAACGAGATACCCACTATACCACAACGAACCCCGCTCATCCTAGTGTGAAGCTGTCTTCAGGCACAACTTAGGACGAAAGCACTCGTGCACCGGGTGTAGAGGGAAGGTCCAGACTGTAAAACCTCATGAATGTGTGTGGAGTGGCCCAGCCAGCCGCCTCACATATATCATGGATAGAACCCCTGAAAGGAGGGCTCTAGAGGCGCCATGCCTCTGGTGGAGTGAGCCCTCACGGCTATAGGTGAAGGCAAATTGCGCACCTGATAGGCCAGGGAAATAGTCTGAACGATCCAGTTGCTGATGGTCTGCTTAGAGGCGGGAAGCCCCTTCTTGGGCGATCCAAAACACACCAGCAACTGGTCCAACTTCCGCCATGAGGAGGACTTCTGGATGTAATACCGAAGTGCTCTGACAGGGCAGAGCAGATGAAGTCTCTCCTCATCCGCCGTCACATGAGGTGGAGGATGAAATGCCTGCAGAACCATAGGCGGTGCCACATTAGATGACACCTTGGGCAAATAGCCGGGCCTGGGATGTAAGATGGCCTTAATGTTGCCTGGAGCAAACTCCAAGCACCCATTGGAAATAGAGAGCGCCTGGAGATCTCCTACCCTCCTCAGAGAAGTAATGGCCAACAAAAAGACCACCTTAAACGAAAGGTTCTTGGCCTCAGCCGACTCCAATGGTTCGAAGGGGGCCTCGGCCAGCCCTTCGAGAACCACCGCCAGGTCCCAAGAGGGAACCCTGGTGCGAGTCGCAGGTCTCATCCTCCAGGCTCCACGGAGGAAACGTACGACCAGGTGATGCCTCCCCAGGGGACCATCACTCAGAGGAGCGTGGAAAGCCGCAATGGCAGCCACATAAACCTTGAGTGTGGGCGGGGTAAGCCCGGCGGAAAAGCGGTCTTGGAGAAACTCCAGCACTGAAGCCACTGGGCAGTGAACTGGGTCCAAAACACGCTCTCTGCACCAAATGGAAAAAACATTCCACTTAAGGCCGTATAACTTCCTCGTGGAGGGAGCTCTGGAAGTGAGTATAGTTTCAACCACTTCTGCTGACAGGCCGGCTTCTAGGTACTGTGCCCCCTCAGGGGCCAGACCCACAGTTTCCACAGCTCGGGCCGAGGGTGGAGAACTGAGCCCTCTGCCTGAGACAACAGGTCCCTCCTCAGAGGGATCTGCCATGGCGGGCCTGCCAGAAGCAGGATGATGTCCGAAAACCATACTCGGGCCGGCCAACACGGGGCTACTAATAGTAGGCTGACCCCGTCCCGATGGACCCTTTCCAGAACTGCTGGGAGCAGAGCGATTGGGGGAAAGGCGTACAAACGCAGCCTCGGCCACGTCTGCACGATAGCATCCAACCCCAGCGGGGCTGGATGAGAAAGGGAAAACCACAGTGGACAGTGTGTCGTCTCTCGAGACGCAAATAGGTCAACTTCCACTGGGCCAAACCTCTCGCATATTAACTCCACCACCTCGGGGTGGAGTCTCCATTCCCCGGGCCTCAGCCCCTGCCTCGACAGCATGTCTGCTCCCTGGTTCTGGTCCCCCGGGACATACATCGCCCTGAGAGACGACAGTCTCCGCTGGGACCACAGGAGGATCTGATGTGCCAGTCTGCACAGAGGGCGCGACCTCAGACCCCCCTGACGGTTTAGGTAAGATACCACCGACATGTTGTCGGATCTTACTAGGACATGGCGACCATGGAGGTCTGGCAGAAAGCTCCTCAGAGCCCGGAACACCGCCAACATTTCTAGGCAATTTATGTGCCAAGAGGAATGATGGTCCTGCCAGAGACCTCTCATAAAGCGGCCGTCCATGACCGCGCCCCAGCCCGTGAGGGAGGCATCTGTCGAAACGGATACTCGGCGACATAATGCTCCCAACTTGGGACCTTGGGACAGGAACCAAGGTTTCTTCCACATTGAAAGGGAACGAAGGCACCTGCGCGTAACCCTTATCAAGCGGAACGGATTTCCCCTTGGGGAAAACCCCTTGGCTTTCAACCACCACTGCAGGGCTCTCATGTGTAGCAGGCCAGAAGGTATGACGCTGGACGCTGCTGCCATGAGACCTAACACCCTCTGGAAGTGTTTTACTGTGATGGTATGGCCTAGCTTCACCCTGGTTAGTGTGGTTAGAATGGACTCGATGCGTGCGGGAGACATGTGTGCCTGCATCGTCATTGAGTCCCATACCACCCCCAGGAACGTAGTTCGTTGGGCGGGTGTCAACACGCTCTTCTTTGTGTTGAGCCTCAACCCCAAGCGCTGAATGTGGCCAAGGACGACATCTCGATGCCGAACTGCCAACTCTCGAGACTGGGCCAGTATGAGCCAGTCGTCGATATAATTCAGCACGCGGATGCCCTGGAGCCTCAGTGGGGCCAGAGCTGATCCATACACTTGGTGAACGTGCGAGGGGAGAGTGCTAGGCCGAATGGAAGAACCCGATATTGGTAAGCTTCGCCCCCGAAAGCAAACCTCAGGAACTTCCTGTGCGATGGAAGGATGGAGATGTGAAAATAGGCGTCTTTTAGATCTATCGTGACAAACCAATCCTCGGATTGGATCTGACTCACGATGGTGGGAATAGTGAGCATCTTGAACCTGAACCTCCTCAGAGACCGATTCAGATGCCTCAGATCTAAAATTGGACGCAACCCTCCATCCTTTTTTGGAACTATGAAGTACCGGCTGTAGAACCCGGACTCCCTGACTGGTGGGGGAACATGCTCTATGGCCCCTTTTCCCAGCAGCGAGTTGACTTCCTGTTCCAACACCAGACCCTGCTCTGGGTGCACTGCCGTTCGAACCACCCCGTTGAATTTTGGTGGGCGGACGCGGAACTGCAGTCTGTACCCAATTTCTACAGTGCGCAGGACCCATGGAGAAATATTCGTGAGGTTTTGCCATGCCTCTACGAAATTCACCAAAGGAACCAGCCCCTCGGGACTGGTGTCCAGTGTTTTGTGCGAGTCCTTGACGGCACCCTGAAGCGGATGACCGGCAGGGGAAAACCGACAACGACCCACCGTGTGCGAACCCAAACGCTGTTTGACTGCAGGCCTTCGGGGCAGAAAAAGCAGCGTGTGCTCGCTGGAAGCTGGCGTGACCCGAAGCGTCAGAGACGGCGGGATACCGACGCCAGCATCCTGAGGGCCCGAGGAGAGAGGGGACCTCGATCGCTCTCTCTCCGGGGGGGCGGCCCTTGGAGGTCTCACAGGAGTTAGGACCTCTTCCCTTTCGCCTTCCTGGCCTGAAAGGCTTTGGGCGAGAGCGCCGCCTAGAGTCCCAAGCTCAGCTTTTTTTTTTTTTTTTTTTTTTTTTGAGGGGGACCTCTAGAAGCGATACTCTCCTTCAGATGGTAGGCTGAATTAAAATATCTAACCAAGTTCTAAGTCAGATACAATTTTTAATTACTTTAACTCCTCGGAATTAAATGCAGCCATAACACTGGAATACTGTTTTATATTTAATTATACGATCCCGTAACCTACACGCTGCCTCGGCAAACGTGAGATTCGAGCCATTATAATTTGGCTTTCATCCTTGGAGAAGAAAGTCAACAGGCGCGAGACTGAAACACCTGACAGCGCACGGCTGTACGCGTCAAGATATTTCTCAATGAACACAGCCAGCACCCTCAGGAGCTGACTGTGAATGCCTCGCACCTAAACAGTATTATTTATCAGATCGCGTGTGTCCCTTTTATTGCAGACCCGTAAAGCGTTGCCTTAACAAATGCGAGATTCGAGTAGTACACAAGATATTTGGCTTTCATCTCTCGAGAAGAAAGTCAACAGGCGCGAGTCTGAGATACCCGAAACGCACGTGTGCGGCGAGTTATTTCTCAATGAACACAGCCAGCACCCTCAGGAGCTGACTGTTCATGCCTCGTACTCACACAGCAAACTGCAAAGTAGACTCGTAACCTACATGCTGCCTCGGCAAACACGAGATCCGAGCTACTAGATTCTGTATTGCAACTGCAAGGCAACCTTAAATCTACGCGCTGCCTCGGCAAACGCGAGATTCCAGCCACAGAATCTTATTGCAAAATACACTCGTAATCTAAGCGCTGCCTCGGCAAACGCGAGATCCGAGCTACTAGATTCTGTATTGCAACTGCAAGGCAACCTTAAATATACGCGCTGCCTCGGCAAACGCGAGATTCCAGCCACAGAATCTTATTGCAAAATACACTCGTAATCTAAGCGCTGCCTCGGCAAACGCGAGATCCGAGCTACTAGATTCTGTATTGCAACTGCAAGGCAAACCTTAAACCTACGCGCTGCCTCGGCAAACGCGAGATTCCAGCCACAGAATCTTATTGCAAAATACACTCGTAATCTAAGCGCTGCCTCGGCCAACGCGAGATCCGAGCTACTAGATTCTGTATTGCAACTGCAAGGCAAACCTTAAACCTACGCGCTGCCTCGGCAAACGCGAGATCCCAGCCACAGAATCTTATTGCAAGATACTTTAACAGGACATACAACACCAAATAGGACAGACTTGTTCACACATACACAGAGCGCTTGCTGAATAGCAAAAAGCTGACATTTCTGTGTGCCGGCGTGCTTTTGTATACATCCGCTTATGCCGTCACACGCTACGTCATCACGCAACGCCAATAGGATTGGATTCGGTTTCATTCATAAATTCAGACGCGCTACGCTGAAGGGCGTTCCCCTAGTGTCGTCACCGACGCAGTTCGAGTTCCCTCGAAAGGGAACAGTTTGGTTCCTCTCGAAGAGCCTTAGAAAATAATTAGGAAATAGGGCAGAATGTGATTATTTTTGTGGAAAATGATAGGAAAGATGCAAGTTTTGTGCCACTATAAAAGATTATCACTGATGGATGCTTAAACTACTGCAGAGTGCCATTCAATCCATTAAATGCCATGCATGCGGGATGTTGTCTATTGTGCTATGTATTTCTCAGCTGTCTCCAGAATTGCAGGTTCTGAAAATAATCTGTGCTATGTAAATACATATATGTATATATTAATGGTCAACTTGATTACTTGATTGGAAGCTGATTGCAATATTTACTTGCACAATGTACCAAATGAAGGCACGAACCAAATAACTTATCTGCTATAGATATGTTTATGTGTTAAGGGCTATGTTTATACTGATAATTTAAAATCTTGTATTTTGCTGAGAATTAATGTTTCATTAAATGTAGACATTAAAATAATTCATTTACTTACCCTTATGTCATTCCAAAACTGACTTTCCTTTGTGTAACACCAAAGAAGACATTTTGAAAATTACCTTTTCATAGAATCCATCAAACTTCAAAAGACACAAAAGCACTAGATACTACATGTACTTTACAATATTTTTTTTCATGCCATTTTTGTTATATTAATGCATTCACAGTGCATTAAGAAATGTTTACAGATACAGAGCTTTAGATTTTAAAAATGTATTATTAAATGTTGCAAATGTTGTAAAAGTCTTCTTAAGCCATGCGTTAGCTAGACAAAAATTTACAAAATGTCAGAAAAAGAAAATTCATTCGGTCCAGTGTATGCAATGTTTCTTACTGTGTTAAATTGTTGACTTGATAGCATGCCTTAAAAGTAATAACTTGAAGTAACAGTTTTATGGAACAAACAAATATTGTTATGCCAACAATTCATTGTATGTCTTTGTATTAACAACTTAAAGTTTTGAGAACAACTTACTTGAGAAATTTAAGGCAATCAGTTCCCATACATTTTTCTAGTAATGTGAACAAGCAGACTTAAGACAACTGGTTTGTTTGAGTTCTGTGCTCAAAACTTAAAGGTGGGGTATGTGATTTGGAAAACGACCGGCAGATTTTGAAAATACACAATTCAAATGGTCCTACCTTCTTTCCTCCAATGCTGGCTCTGACTCCACCCATTCGAAGAACATGGACGCGCAATCATGCACGAGCGAAAACTCAGATGCGCGAGAGATTGTAATGACGATTTACTACTAATCATGGGACCGGCTTTACTGACGAGATGCGCATGCGTCACGAGCTTTGAGTATGCGCGCGCTGGGGGGAGGGGGGTATGGTGCGACCATTTGATTGACGAACTTACTGTCCAATGATTCCAGGTGGTCTTGGAAATGATTGGCTGGAGTTTTTCGAGTCCTGCCCGTTCAACAGATGAATAAATTGCTTAATTTTCATTTCAGTGCTTCTAACTCAGTGGCTGTAAGTGGGTTAGGAATATGATTTCAAGTTATTTTGAAAAAAAATGACAAAAAAGAGAATCACATACCCCACCTTTAAAATAAATCACTAAGTTGGCTGAACTCTTCAAACTGAGTTACCAACACTTAAGTTTTCTGGTAACCTATACAGATACACAAGTCACCTATACAAAGTTGCAGTAAGTTTTATCAACTCAAAAATGATGAGCCAATTTGCTTGAGAAATTTGAGACAATCGGTTTCAAAAGGTGTTCTAAGTAAATTCAACCTATTATTTTCTACAGTGTTGTTCACTAAAAGTTTTGAGAACCACAGTTAAACAATAAAAAGAAACATTAATTTATATGATTACACTCGGTACGCCATCTGCTGCAGGAATAAATTTGAAAAAATTGTATTGTATATGGTGTCAGACAACAGTATAAAATTGCTGTCCCCTAAACAGCCCTTTAGTGCAGTAGATCGACCAATTCTTTGAAAATATTCAAAGAGAAACTCAAAAGAAGGTTAGTTTTTCCAGTGAATAACATCTTTCATTTTATTTGAAATCTTATTTATTTAAAATGGTATCGTTTGGTAAGACTTGGAATACTGATCACAAGTAATGTGAACCACGTTAAAGATACTTTTATGCTGCTTTTGCATCCTTATTCCAAAACAGTGAGCACTAAAATGCTTTAACTTCTCTGTTTGTGATCCGTGGATGAAAGCCTTTTAGTGTGAACTTTAGAGATTAGTGTGAATTCATGTTGCTATTTTCAGTTGTAGTTCCCCCAGAAACCCCATCAAACAGTTTCCATTTTTATCAGGCCTCTTCTATAAAATACAAGCCCAAAGAATAAATGACTCTGCATTTTCCATAGGGCCCTATTCATCCCCTCACCTGGACACCCTAAACGGCCATTAACGGCTGCCTATTCAGACTCTTGCACCCTCATTAAACTTCCTGATAGGGCATCATATCCACTCAGTTTCAACATTCTGCTGTGCAAGGTCTCATCACGGTTATATTTATAATCTCATGTTCATTTCAAAGTAATGAGAAATCTCTAATAGTCTAATTCAGCACGATTCGGACTGACACACGGCAGTGATGTAATTCCAAGGTGAGTGTACATCTTCCAAAATCATTGGTTTGCCTTCGTATGAGGATCATACTAATGATATGGGTGATATAGTCCAGCTGTTTTTAATCAAAAAATCTTATTTCCATATCCCATTTAGAAAACTAATGGTTTTAACTAACATCTGAGCTTCTGAGCCAATGAATACAAATGGTAATTAACATAAATGCGATGAGTATTTTGAACAGACCATTGAATAACATAGAGGTATTAGCAAGCTTACTGTACTGAAGAAGAGGATAAAAATGCAAGATCTATGTTTTCCACACACTGAGGTTTAGCCCAAAACAGCAATGATCTGAAATAGAAGCAGTAGTTTGATTTTATCAATCATCACTAAATGGACACATACTTAAATAAAGAAAGCACACACAATATTCAGTATCAAGAACCTAGATAAGGTTATGGTCTCAGTTTTAGATAGCCATCTGACGACAGTCGCCCATTGACCTTCTTTCATCCATATCACACATAAAATGGAAAAAGTTGGTTGAAATTTGCAAAATCAGGAAGGCTATTCCAGAGTTTAGAAGCCAAATGGTAAAACGCTCTTCCTCCTTTGAGGATTTAGTCCCTGTTTACACCTGGTATTAAGATTCGTTTTGGTTGATTGGATCACAAGTAGACGAAGCAGACACATACCTGTTTACACCTGCCGTTTTAATCCGCTTGTCTACTTTCAACCACTTCTGTGGGGTGTAAAGATATGTTTTTTTTCCAGATCTTTTGTTTTAATAGACAAAATAAGCTTGCACAATTTACATATGAACACGACAAGAGATGACAGAAAAACATACGGAGAGCAGCAGCTTTTGTTTCTGCTCTGACAGCCGCAAGACCAGCCGAACGCGAGTGTGTGTTAGAAATCAGGAATGGTAAGAGAATATTGTGCTTGGTACGTTTTTCATCTTCGAACCAAACTTGGGTCTTCAGCCGACAAAGTTTTAAATCCCGTCTGGCTAGCACGCTTCCCATAATGTTTGCGTATTAGGTCTGTAGGCGGAGAGAAGACGGTCTTTAGTGGCTGTTTGAATGCATTCGACCACATAAGCATTTACACTATGAAAGCAATCTGGTCAAATGCATTTCCGACTACCTCTGGAAGTGGTCAAAAGTGAACCAGCTCAAAGCGTTAAGACCCCGTTTACAACTGTATTTAGCGCCATCCACTTGTGATCGGGTCGACCAAAACGCATCTTAATACCAGGTGTAAACAGGGCCTTAGATATCCTAGGTTTTACCAAAAGTCCATAGTTGTGTGACCTTAAAGAGCGTGATGGATTGTAGCACGATAAAAGATCGATTACATACACAGGAGCTAAACCATTTAGGACCTTATAGGTCAGTAGCAATACTTTGTAATTGATACGGAACTTAATAGAAAAAATAGTGTAGAGATGATAAACTTGGGGTTATATAATCATATTTTCTTGACCTGGTAAGAACTCTAGCAGCTGCATTTTGGAGTAACTGTAGCTGGTTTAATGAAGATGCCGGACGACCAACTTGTAATGCATTATATTAATCTAGTCTAGAGGTCATGAATGCATGAATTAGCTTCTTCAGAAACACACAACATGCTCTGTAGCTTAAAGATACATTATTGATTTTTTAAATGTCAAGGGAATAATCATTACTTCGGGATGAACGGAAATTACAACCCAATCTCACAAGAAAACATATGTATTTTACAAATTTGCAATGTTATATAAAATTGTAAAATGTAATTCATAACAAAACATGAAGCGTGAAGCTGCACCCTTATATCTAACCTTTGAGACACTAGCAGGTTCAGGGGCGCCGCTAAGGGGGGAGAAGTTAGGACGATTCTAAGGGCCCACACACTTTTGGGGCCCCCAGAGATCAATTTTATTAATGGAAAGGGTGCGGTAGGGGGCCCAACTTCATATTCTTTCATAGGGCCCAAAATTTCTAACAGCGCCCCTGAGCAGGTTGTACAAGAACATACAAATAAGATTGTATGGTAACACTTTAGTATACTGTCATTAATGAATAACTACACAGGAACAAATGAGTAACACAAAAGTAACATTCTAGTAACTGCTATTAAGTAACAAAAAACTCTAATTGGCGAATTAGTAAGTAATAGTGCTCAGTTGAAGGTAGTTCACTACTAGCTAACAATAACTACAATTTGTTTCATACCCAATTGTGGTATAATTGTTGTATACCTAATTTAGGTATAATTAACTCTGAAGTAAAGATCATTGTAACCTACTAGTAATGACTCAAGTAATACTAAACCCTTCAGAAGTAATTAATTATTTGGGACAGTCAGCTAAGTGAAAAGCATGATAACTTCATAGTAGTGACTGAAATCATTGTAAGCTTTTACAGTTTTGCTGTAAAGGCAATATTTAAGGATGAGATATTGCACTATTATTCAAGAAGGAACTATGTTTCTACTAATGGCAACAGAGCCTGCTGTAAAGGCAAGTCATTTCACTCAGCTGCCATCATGGTAGTGTCCCTAGAAAGCCATTTTCTATGAAGGTAATAGGCAAGGGGTCAGGTTTTATCTGGTTAGCACTAACCCCTGCTGATAGATGTTGTAACTACACCATCTGGCAACATAAAGCATAATTTTCCATTGAGATGCATGAAGCTACAAACAACATATATTGCATGTCATAGTTTAGTAGATGTTGTGACTCTGTGGTCCTATCAAAACTGAGTTTGTGCTGTTTATTTCAGGATCCTGACCAGTCCGATGAAGCAACATTGGCTCAACCAATAGTGTGGGTTTGGGTGAGACATTCTGTTTTTCCGACCACAGCAGATTGAAGCAGAGTACCCAAACCTGTATCCATTATTTCCCCTGCACTTTAAGGTCCTGTTTTAAAGTGAAATCCTTTTTTTAATTTTATGAATTCATGCCTTTATGTGTGGTTCTCAAAACCCTCTTATTAACAACACAGCTGTTCAATAAAGACAAACTACACATCCTTAGTGACCGATTTGTATAAATGTAAATCAGAGGAGTCAGGTCTGAAAAGCTGCTCTGTAATTTAGCAGATAACACAGCTGAAGTCAGAAGGGAAATACAGGACCAAATAAACAAGGTACAATAATTATTCTTTTGAAGTTTGCCAGCAGCTGTGGACTTATTTACAGAAGGATCCAAGAGACTGAAGTTATCACACCAACAATTTCCAACAATAAAAATGCTATTCATAAACATGACAAAACATGGTTTCTACCAGTTTAATGACTGTTCTTAGAGGTATATTAAGATTAAATCCTAATTAAATAAGTATACTTTGGGATAATGCGAACAGTGTTCGTGATGCAAATTTCCTCGTCAGCACAGTTAGATTGTTCTGACCACATGCACAATTTACGCTCAGCTCGCACATGCGCCTCAAGGTTTTTTGAAGTAATTAGTTTGTCCACAAGGTGACAAAAATAAACCAATGAGACGGAACAACAACAAACTCCCAGGGACAGCAACAACAATATGCACCCGCGTTGACAATATGCACCCTGCGTTGACAAGCGCTCATGTGAGGAGATTAAAGGGATAGTTCACCCAAAAATGAAAATTCTGTCATTAATTACTCACCCTCATTGCTCCAAACCCGTAAGACCTTCGTTCAAATTAAGATATTTTTGATGAAATCAGTGAGCTTTCTGTCCCTCCATAGACTGCCACGTTATGACCACTTTCAAGGCCCAAAAAGGTAGTAAAGACACCGTTAAAATAGTCCATGTGACTACAATGGTTCAACCTTAAAGATATGAAGCATCGAGAATACTATTTGTGCACAAAACCCCCCGCAAAATACTGACTTTATTCAACAATCTCTTCTCTTCCATGTCAGTCTGCTACGTTTCCAGGTTCTATGTCAGAACACCGATTTTCCAAGCTCCGAATCGGCATGGGAAGCAGGCGCTAACAAGGAAACCACCCATATTCAGTTGCTTGCGCAGTTCTTGAGCACTAGCTGTCCTCCATTACACTCATCCTCCTAAACATCACTTCCATCCGGGTCACGGCACCAATTCTATGTGGGATTTAAACCTACATCAACCAGCCTGGGAGGTGTGTGTGCTAACAAGGATGCTAAGGGAAGTGAGGTTTTACCTACACAGCTTTCTGTTACACAAGTTTCCACTGTTGCAGACAAACTAAATTAACTAAAGTGGAAGAACAAACTTAAAGGTAGGGTAGGCAATTTCGGAGAGGATAGCAATAGCAAGCTAGCTTTGAATGCATGAGATCCCGCCCTCCCTTCAGAGCATCTCAAAAGCCACGCCTCCTTCAAAACACATGAACGCACACATCCCGAGTAGAGTCTGCAAAGAGTCACGAGACGAGAGACGGCGTTAAATTACATAGCACATAACATTACAATAATAATAAACAACTTACTGAGCTCTTAATTGTACCACCTGACTGGTACAGATTTATTTTGGCAGTGTTTGGCAGTGTTTATTTTAAGTGTTGACATAGAAACACATAAATCCGAGTCTGAAGATGTGAACAGAACGTCACCATTTGCCATCTCGTACGGTTGTGACCGTGAACACAGCATAAGCTCGTTGATTTGGTTCATATTTGGTTCATCTGTAACATCCAAAACATAACCTCTATACACACTAAATCAATAATAAATATGTTCAGCATTGTGTAAAAAATATTTTGGGATTTTCTGGATTATTTTAAATTGTAAAGTGAGCGGGATATATTCAAATTTAGCGTATGCTTCGGCAGACATCTATCATGATACTAGGTGGAGCAGGGGGAGCATGAGTCCTGCCAGCTCTACAGCGCCCCACAGTTTTCCAATGTACATCTGTAGTGAAAAAAGGAACTGCAGCATGCTCTAATTGAGAGCCATTGAGAGCCGCTTATTTTCACGTTACCTTACTAAATAAACCTTGCTCCAGACCAAGAGATTATTAATCCGCTTCAGCTATGTGTATATTAGTCTGCATCAGGTCAGTAACTAGTTGGCATGTCTGTTCTTTGTAATGAAATTAATGAACATGTAAATGTGCTGTGAATAGCCTTCATGTAGTTATATTGTGTTTGTTTTATGTTTGTTCTTAAAATAGAAATTACTTTCTGTTCCTCAGTGCAGTGTTTAGACCACTTCTATTATCTATATCTGTTATTCAGTATAACAAAAAAGGTTTATAAAAAAATTGCTTACCCTACCTTTAACAATGGTTTGGAGGAGCACAAAAGTACCTACAGCCTTTTTTCAAAATAGATTCTCTTTTCCAACATATTTTTTTCAACTGGTAGCAATGTAGCTTGAATGATAAACTCACTGGGTTGATGTAAACAGCCATTTAGCAACACATTAGCAACTACTAAGACTTTAGCAATTGCCTAGTAGCAACCTACCAATCACGTAAAACACCCTAGCAATGCCCTAGAAATGATTATCAATGGATTAACAAGTAATTGCCAAATACGGTTGTCTCGACACAACACAGGAGTGAGTTTTGCATGAGCAAGCACATTTTTGTCAGAAACAATATCAGACTCAGCTTTATTGTACCATTTAGGGAAACTTGGATTGCAGCAAGGAGCCAGAACACTAACAATGTCCATGTAATACATATTAGATAGACTATTGTATACAAAAGATAATAAATTATAAACAACAAATTATACTGGAGGCATAAATAAAAAGGCTCTATTCTTGATAAATTCATTAATTTTGTATACCAAGTAAGTCAACTCTCATCAGGGCCAGAACAGTTTTGTAATCACAGACACACACATATATAGGACCAGTCTGATCTACACCAATAATTGTCCCTGCCACCTTTTTTTATTAGTCTCACTTAAAATGCCATACCATGCCACAATACAGAAGAGGACAGATTCAATACATTGTTTGTAAAACTAAATCATCATTGTAGGACAAATTCTAAATTATTTTAATTTCCTCAGAAAGTAGAATCTTTGTTGAACCCTTTTACTAACGGTCAAAACATTGAGTTGAAAACTCAACTTATTGTCAATCACCACAGCCAAGTATTTATGAGTATCGACAATTTCAATGTGCCGACCTTTAAATGTTGTCATCAAAGGACTAGGTGGAGACCTCCTAAAGTCAATCATCATGTCCTTTGTTTTATTAATATTCAACGGAAGAGAAATACTACAATACTACAAATGACTAACCTTCCATTTAGCTAAATAGTAATCTAATAAAATACGGTACATAGCACACTACTTTTATTCATGCTAATGCTATTGCTCCTTAAACACACAATTCTTTGAAGAAAATCTTAAAAAGTGAGCATCTAGTAAAAAATTAACAGAATGAACAGAGTACCGCGGTGTTCTTAAAAAATGTGAGTTCTGGTTCAAACAGAGTTGCATGTCTTACTATAGTCAGCTAGTCCCTTGGGCCAATTACCTTTGTGGCAAAGAGCAGACGCTCTCATAGGCTGCAGAACAACCCACATCTGCCACGTACGGCTCTGCGATCAGCGCTGGGATCAATCACGCACACAGTGGGCGCTGAACTAGATCTTCAGAGAATATTTGAGTGGCTTAGCAGGGAGGATTTTGGGTGCAGCAGGGCTAGAAAAGTAATTTACTACTGAAAACGATAAGAACGAACAGTTAGTTCAGGGGAAATTCTGAATTCTTCAGTGCGTAGTTTCTAATGTTAATTTATGTTCAGTGTCAGTATTAGAGACAGTTTCATTAGACATAGACATGGTTCAAATAAATCACATACCTGCTGTACAATTGTAAAGCCGCCTGCAGTGGGACCCTTAAAATGTCTTGAATAAAGTTCTGTCTTCATGATATTTCCAGACACTGAATGAAAAAAATAAGCTAATGTATTATATGATTCCGATGGGATGTTTTAGTTATTAAATCCTAATTCTGTCTCCAAACAAGTCAGAACGCATGACTTGAATGGACCCCACTCTGCACATGGAGCCTGTGCTTCAATATACACCACACTAATGTATAATTTACACTGTGATGAATGAGTGTAAATTCATTGCTGGAAGTCTGTGTTGAACAACAACAAACCAGCGGTTGGTCTGGAGGAAAGTAATTAGGCATGTGTAGCTCCAGACATTTGAACTGAGTAAATATGACTCCCCGTACACCGCTCACACTAATTATTTCAATTCCGAGCAAGCGCTTTTCCCCTACTGTCTTCTTCCCCCATGCATAATACAGCAGCACACTACACTTAAGTGGATCAGCCCAGGTTAATACCATCTCTGACTGCAACTTTATCAGGTTAACTTGAGCTGCTTCCATTCCAGCAGCTGCTAAATTTACATATCATATTTGTAGTGAAACAGCACAATAGTGTTTACATTTCTAGTAGGTTAAAAAATTTGTGCTGTAAATCAAATGCTAAGGGCCGTTCACTGGAATTCGTCAACACTGATGAATGGCCAAGAGAATTTGGGGTCCAATCCAAGATCATGTTCTTTCTCTTTTCATGGACTCAGGAGCATTTGGACTTGGTCTTTCTTTGGACTCGAGACTGGTTGGAAGAATGTGATGGTTTGCGTGACACCGTTTGAATCATTTGGACCCTTTTCAGGTCTCGTGCTGTATTCCATTCACCTGGGAAGAGGATTGTCGTGGCTTGGAATGACGTCACACCCTAGGTGACCGCGTAAACAGGTCAGACAACTGAGATGGATGCATCCAGGAAAATCTTTGTTGTGCTTGCTCTTTCGGAATACAAACACATAAAAAAGTTGTATTTTGCACATATAATGCTGAAATATCATCAGGGATTATATAGTTTAAAAATGTGGCATTCTTGGTGCGAAACACTGGAAATACATTGACACTCTGTTTACACTGGACGTGAGCAACGCATTGTGTTGTGTCAAAGCAAGTAGAACTCATTATAATCAGTGACGCGCTCTACGCTGGATTTGCCACGTTGAGTTTCTTACAGTAAACGGATTCCGAGTTCTATACTTGTGACAAAAAATAAAATGTATTTGGAATATTTACATTGATGTATTCAGTGTAGACAGGCTCAAGCTTTTGTGGTGTGCCCAGTGTAGATGTGAGATGCAATGCAACAGCCAAAGCAGTCATCTGATTAATATAGACCAACAGCTAAAAGACAGCGTAGATGGAATATGAGAATGTGTTCTCTGTGAACGGCCTCTTAGAAGCTATTATTCACACCCATCTAAATTCTATCACAATTTTTTAAACATAAAATGCCAGAATTTTTTGAAAGACAAGAACTGCTAGACATACTATCAAATGGTGATTATATCATGGTAGAAGAAAAACATTAGGCAATGGTAAGAAAATGACTGTGATTAACAAAATAATACGTTTAAAAACAGGGATTTTGTATTCAATGAAGAATTGCATGCAATGTATGTATGCCATGAGAAACATGATACTGTATAAGAAATGCTGCCATATACTAGCTAATTATTGGCCAAAACCTTCCGGGAGAGTGGTGGGTGCTTGTGTTTGTTGCTACATTCATAAATCATTTAGAATATGGTATTTAGATTGTTTGTCTCATTGCATTATGCAGCAGCAACATGCAAAACATTGTATTGCATGCAGGATGACTTGGATGAAGCAGTGGAAAATGGCTTGACAAACACAATTTTCTTTCCTGTGTTGACATATTTCCTCTTCCTGAACATATTATTTCAAAGGGTATGTCCTTGTAGGATTGCCAACAGACTTTTGCTTACTTCACACTCTTGCTAACTTGATCGCTTCTACCATGAACACAATCAATGAAGAGTTTGTATATTCATAACATGGGAGATCTTTCCACCAACTTCACCTACTCCTGCAGAATCGTTTATTTTTGGTATAGGATCCCAGGGTGATGGTTATTATGGAGATGGCTGTAGTCATCTGAAGAATGGTAGGCAGTCAGATTTTTACCTCAATGTAGGTGGTTTGGGTGCTGACTCAACAGAAAAAGTCCAAAGAGCCCAATTCCATGTCTGGTCCCTCGATGTGGCTCCTTTATGGCAGGGGTCTTTAGAGAGAACAATAAATTATCATAATTTTTTTACATATTGTGCATTTTATGTGCATTTCCAAATGGGCGGAAACCCCAGAAATAGGGGGAAAGAAGAAAATCAAAAGGTTCAGGTTATCTAAGTGGGACACACACTACCTGAAGGCCGGTCGCTGCTATTTGTTGCTGGATTATCTGTGTGCGCTGACCGGGTGCGATGGCAAAGTGATGGAGGAATTGAGCTCTGCACAGTTTGCCTGCCTGGTGCAACATTACTCCAGCCTGTTTTACGTGCCACAGGTATTAGGATTGCCATTGAGTCCATCTTTTAACCCCACGCTAAGTCTCCAAACTCTTTTCCAGGCCCTGAATGTTTTGTGGTTTGGCCGCTGCGCAGCATGCTTCATGCAGTCAACATTCACACACACACACATACACACTCATTACACACGCACACACCAAGCGAGTCAGTCGCTTGTTGTAATTTTTTTCTGTCTTGTTTCAATTTAATTAAATTTACCTTTATTAATACTTTAAATTTAATTTGGGTCAGCCACCGTTACATAAGTGGCACCCGAACAGGGACCTGAACCTTGAATTTGAATTTCGCTTGAACCTTTAAATTTGAATTTTACATGAACCTTGAATTTGAGTTTCACTAAC
Source organism: Gila orcuttii (assembly GCA_026230005.1). Taxonomy (NCBI): domain Eukaryota; kingdom Metazoa; phylum Chordata; class Actinopteri; order Cypriniformes; family Leuciscidae; genus Gila; species Gila orcuttii. The sequence goes on along the minus strand of JAPDVR010000024.1, from coordinate 19,671,555 downwards.
TGATACTTGAAACTGGTCATTGTCCACACTTTGTTTGTGACATTGTGGCAACTGAACTGAACCAAAACAGCTTTGTCCTTTAGAACTGATTTTTTTGTGTGTGTGTGTGTTTGTGTGGGGGTGGAAAATGTTTTTTGTTTTGTGAATTTGAACTTAAAAAAAAAAATTGTGTCAACCCTTTGTTGATCTGCTGTCAAACTGATTGACTCAACTAAGATTTGAAAGCTGTGGTAATGATCAATTAAGTCGTTGATATGTAATTGTTGATGCGTGAAATTAAGTGAACTGTGGGGTGAATTGTTCGGACAGAAACATGTCACACTGAACTGTTGGGGTACTGTAATTTTATACTTTCAAACACTCGTACATTACTTTAAATTCGAACATTAACTGACATTGCACTTCATTTTTACACACTACATATACATTGACAATCAAACATGACTGCCACTCCTCCTCCTTCAACATCCACTTTTGTTGAGATGGAACCACCAGACATTGCTACTTCAGTCTGGCCTCCTGCACTCCATCCTCAGTTCTCTTCGCCTGGACCCCTTCGTGCTCCTCTCCACTTCACTCCCACTCAAGCCAGCACCACCAACTTCCCAGGGACCCATGTGTGGTTTGCAACTTCAACACTAGCTGATATTTACATCACTAGAGCCTTCATCTCTATCTTCAGTGGCACAGCAGGACTTGCCTGACATCCTACCAACTCCTGGAAAAGAAATGCATCAACTCATTCAAAAAGTTAAAGGAAACCAGGGCACGTTGATGGAACATTTGCCAACCCATGAGAAAACCATTGGTCAACTCTCCTAAGAACTTAAAACAATGTCTGCACACCACGACAGCCTGATTGCTAACCTTGCTGATAAACTCGAGCACAAAAAACAAAAGTGCTCACACACATTTCTGAAAGTAAACAGCATGTGAAGAAAGAGACTAATCAACTCAATAAATCAACTGAAGTTATTATTTATGATAAACTTTACAAAGCTAAGACTACCTATGTGTCTGAGGTGCAGTTCATGATTGACCAAATTCAAGTGGAGCTTCAGCAGTACCTCAAATCTTACCTGGTACAACACGACACCCGCCAAACAAGCTGTCATAAAAGAGCAGCTGAAGGAGATGTTGACTGCTGGCATCGTAGAACCATCATACTCTGGATGGGACCTCATCTTGGTAACTAAAAAAGATGGAAGCCTCAGGTTTTGTGTGGACTACAAGAAAAACAATGCCATTACAGAGAATGATGCATACTTTTTACCCAACATCACTGAGATCATAGGGTCATTGTCTGGAGTGGCTGTTTTTTCCACTATTGACCTTAACAGTGGCTACTGGCAGGTGAGCATGGATCAAGAAAGTAAGTCAAAGACTGCCTTCACAACTCCATCAGGACTGGTCCAGTTAAAGAATGCCCCAGCAACTTTCCAGAGGCTAATGGAGAGTGTTTTCGGATAATTGCGTGGAAACATCTGTTTTGTCTAATAATATTGAAAATAATGAATAGACTTGGTGTGTCGTACCACTTTTATGCGGACGATACCCAACTCTACATACCTATAAAACATAATGATAGCACTACATGTAAGAGACTACAAGACTGTCTTCACGAACTTAAGCTATGGCTCACTAACAACTTCATGTTGCTAAATGACGACTGTCACAGGTTAACCTGGTGACTCTATAAACTTGGACTTACAAACATACACCCATTTCACTGATACTGTGCATTGCCGGCAATATTAACATCTGTGTACACATCAGGAAGGTGTTATGGATTTTTTGTTTTGTTCAGTCTAAAGTTTGTTACTGCTGTATTTTGTTATAATTTTCAACTCTTTATAGTTTTTCTTTAAGTTTGTCATTATTTTTCTAAAAGAACAGAATGCCAGAACACACAATAATTCATATGATAATTACCTTTATTTTTCCACATATCTTCCACAAACCTTATTGCAGTTAAACTTCCCGGTTCACACTCTGTACAACCAAACCCACAATCCAGGTTAAACTGTTTTTTATAGCAACAGCCACATCACTTCCTGTGGAAGATACCATTTTGGTGGGATGTCAGAGGAGGGGGGAGTTAGAAACAGTTGTGTTTGCCATATAATTTGTTGTTAAACTCTTTCTCTGTTAATTTTTGTGGTTTTAGCTGTTTTGGAGGTTTAAGAGTTGTGTTGGGTGTTTGTATTAATTAAATTGATTGGTACAAACGTTTTCGTTTGTACCTGTGGTTGGTATGCCCTATAGGTGGGGCTTCAGCCTATAAATAGGCTTGCTGGATGAAAGAATTTCAGTTCTGATTGTGAACTCAGAGAAATTGGATACTGAGCAGTGTTGTGAACATTGGGCCATTTGGTTTAGCCAAAATTAGCACATTGTTGCGGTTTTCTTTTCTTTTTGTACAGTTTTATTTATTTTTGTTTTCTCCTGCACTGTAAATATTTTAGCACCTTCCAATAAAACACCATTTTGGATTTTGCATCAACTTTTTGTATAGCACGTCATTTCCCTTTTCCACTCCAACTGGTTGGCTTCCCTACATATGGTGTCAGAAGTGGGATCCTCCCACCAGTGAGTGACGTGCCTGCATAAGGTAATGCCCTGCTGAGATGCCACCCAAAACGAGGGGTCAGCCTGTAGAGGGCACAGATGCAGTAATGGACCAAGGTGCTGTTGGAGGTGTTGATGAGGAGAGATTGCTGCCTGCGGAAATCCCAGCCACTGGTGGAGATGCTGCCATCACAGCGCTGGCACAAATGTTCCAGTCATTCATGCTGTACCAAAAGGATCGGGATGAAAGGCAGGAGAGGGATGCTTCTCGCCGCGAGCAAAATTACAAGGTCCTCAGCCACCAGGTCACCCAAATGCAGCTAGACATGGAGCGGACAAGACATGGAGCTTCGGAAGGAGCTGCAAAGCGGGTGATAGACCATGAACCTCGAATAGCCAAGCTGGAGGACAGTGATGATATTGAACACTACCTTACAACTTTTGAGAGACTTGCAGAGGTGTATCAGTGGCCAAGGGGCGACTGGGCCGTTCGTCTTATTCCCTTGCTAACTGGCAAGGCCCGAAGTGCTTTTGTGGCTATAAATCCCTCACATACCAGAGACTATGACCAAGTGAAAGCTGCAATCTTAAAAAAATATGAAATCAGTGCAGAGACATACCGGTTGAGATTCCGATCCCTTAGTACCCCTGCCGATGAGACCCCTACGGAACTCTACATCCGACTGAAGGACTTGTTCTCCAAATGGGTACACTATGAGCAAAGTAATAAGAGGGACATTATGGAGTCCCTTGTGCTGGAGCAGTTCCTGCGAGTGTTGTACCCTGAGGTGAGGACTTGGGTAAAGGAAAGAGATCCCGACACTGCTGCAGAGGCTGCAACATTGGTTGAGGCCTACATTGCTGCACGGAAGGGACCTGGAACTACTCGATATGCTGGCATTCTCCACTCTTCGAAGGGTAAGTCTGATGGGTTGGGGGTGGGTTCAAACTCTCAAAGTGGCCCTAAAATCTTCAAGCCCATTCATTCTAAACCACCAACATCAGCCACAATGCCCCAGACCACAGTTAAGGGAGAGATTGTTGTATGTTATAACTGTGGTGAGCCAGGTCATACTAGGCCCCTTTGCCCGCTCAAAAAGCCCAAGACAACTGGTCTTTGTTATATGCCCCGGCCAGAACAGTTAAGAACACAGCCCGATCGGGAACCAGTCATCACTGTACTGTTAAATGGTAAACCCCTTTCAGCGTTGGTGGACACAGGTTGTTCCCATACTCTGGTACAGGCCCAATATATACCCAGAGATTCCTGGAGTGAAGGAGATGTAGTAACAGTTTGTTGTGTGCACGGGGATAGCACTGAGTTGCCTACTGCTGAGGTTTATATTGAGGTCTGTAATCAGTCATATCTGATGAATGTGGGTGTTGCTACCAAGCTGCCCTATCCTGTACTGTTAGGTACTGACTTCCCTGTATTAGCTGAATTGGTGCAAGAGACTGTATGGTGTGGTGTTGTCACGAGAGCCCAAGCAAAGCAGCTTACTCAGGTTCCACAGCCCCAAGAAATAACACCAGAAACACTGCAAGAAATGCCCTTCAGCTCTGAGACTAGTTTAGGTGAGTCACGGCCTACAGAGCAGGAAAGGCTGCAGAAACGTAGGGAGTGGGTTGAGGGGTTGTTGGAAACTTCAGAGCAAGCTGAGGAAGGGGCAGAAGAACCCGAACTCACTGAAGCCGACTTAGTTGTCCCTGGTAATCTAGCCCAACTTCAGCGTGAGGACTTAACCTTGACTGAATGTTTAAAACAGGGTGAGGAAAATGAGGGTGTTGTGTCTTTGCTTGGTGAGACTTTTGTGGTACAAAATAGTCTTTTGTACCGACAGAGTAAGGAAGACGGACTGCAGCTGGTAGTACCTAAGGCATACAGGAAGGAGGTATTAGAACTTGGGCATTCTATTCCCTGGGCAGGTCACTTGGCTTTTATGAAGACGTTAATGCGAATTGCAAAAAGATTTTACTGGCCAAAGATGTATAGTGAGGTTAAGGAGTTCTGTAAATCTTGTCCAGAATGCCAGCTCACTACTGGCCGTACTCCTGCCTACGCACCCCTTATACCACTTCCTGTAGTTGACACTCCTTTTAAGAGAATAGGAGTTGACGTAGTTGGGCCTGTGGAAAAGAGTCAGAGAGGGAACCGATTTATCTTGGTTATTTGTGATTATGCTACCAGGTACCCTGAGGCATACCCATTACGAGAGGTCACAGCTAAGCAAATAGCCACTGTACTCCTACGATTTTTCTCTCAGGTTGGCATACCTCAGGAAGTGCTCACAGATCAGGGTCCAAACTTCATGAGCCACACCCTACAAAAAGTATATCAATTGCTGGGCATAAAGAGAGTACGAACCACCCCTTACCATCCTCAGACTGATGGTCTTGTTGAACGTTTCAACCAGACCTTGAAAACCATGCTGAGGAAATATGTTTCTGAAATGGGCAAGGACTGGGACAAGTGGCTTCCATTCCTCCTGTTTGCATATAGGGAGGTGCCTCATGCATCTACAGGGTTCTCGCCATTTGAACTGCTGTATGCTCACCATGTCAGAGGGCCTCTGGATGTACTGAGAGAGAGTTGGGAGGCCACTGATAAACCAGACAAGAAAAACATTCTCTCCTACATATTAAAGATGAGAGAGCATCTGCAGAAGACAACAGTCCTTGCACGAGAAAATCTCCTGCAGTCTCAAAAACGTCAAAAAGACTGGTACGACCGAACAGCCAGATCCCGTACATTTGAGCCAGGTGAAAAGGTCTTGTTGTTGTTACCAACGAGTGAGCATAAACTGCTGGCTAAGTGGCAGGGCCCCTACCAAATAAAGAGGAAAGTGGGTCCTGTGACATATGAGATCGAGATCCCATCCAGGACCCAGCCCTTGCAAATCTTCCATGTTAACATGTTGAAGAAGTGGTATGCTCGTTCCACACAACAAGGACCTACATCTGACGAAGTGGCGGAAACCACAACTGCTTTGTTCGTGAGATCCGTGGAGGGAGAGGAGGAAATAGAGGAACAATACCTGCCTGGTCGTCAGGGAAACAGTCAGCTGAACTTTGAGCACCTGGAAGATGGTCAAAGGCAGGAACTTCTACAATGCATCCCAGCCCAACTCTTTATGGAGACACCTGGCAGAACAAACGTTATCCACCATCACATCACTCTCAAAGATCCCAAACCCATTCGTCAGCCAATATACCGGGTCCCAGAAAGACTTCTGCCAGTTATGAAGGAGGAGTTGGAGACCATGCAGAGCCTTGGTGTAATTGAACCTTCAACCAGTGAATGGAGCAATCCCATTGTCCTAGTGCCTAAGAAGGATGGCAGTCTCAGATTCTGTCTGGATTTCCGCAAGCTTAATAGTGTGAGCAAATTTGACCCGTATCCCATGCCAAGAGTGGATGAGGTAGTGGAGAGTCTTGGAAGAGCAAAGTATCTCACCACACTTGACCTCTGCAAGGGATATTGGCAGGTTCCACTAAGTTCGGAGAGCAAGGAGGTGACCGCATTTAAAACACCCTTTGGACATTTTCAGTTCCGTGTCCTTCCCTTTGGGCTTCACGGAGCTCCGGCTACTTTTCAAAGGATGATGGACCAGATCCTCCGGGGGACGGAGAAGTTTGCTGCAGCATACTTAGATGACATAATCATCTATAGCCAAACTTGGCAGGAGCATATGGGTCATCTGAAGGACGTGCTACTGAGAATTAAGAGTGCTGGTCTAACCATCCGCCCAGACAAGTGCACCCTAGCCAGGACTGAGACACAATACCTAGGGTATGTGCTGGGTCATGGAGTAATACGTCCACAGGTGGGGAAAGTGGAGGCCATCAAGAATGCAGAACGGCCAGTGACCAAGAAACAGGTCCGTTCTTTCCTTGGACTTGTGGGGTGGTACAGGCGTTTTATCCCCAACTTCTCTGAACGAGCCTTTACCCTAACTGATTTAACTAAAAAAGATAAGCCGAATAAAGTTGACTGGACTCAGGACTGTGAGATGGCTTTCCAGGACCTAAAGGACTCCTTATGCACAGAGCCTGTTTTACAGAGTCCCGACTTTAATAAGACTTTCACTGTACAGACCGATGCTTCTGAGCATGGCATTGGGGCTGTACTGCTTCAGGAAGGTCAAGGTCAGCTCCAACCGATTGCCTACATCAGCAGAAAGCTCCTTCCCCGTGAATCCAGGTATTCCACAGTTGAGAAGGAGTGTCTGGCAATTAAATGGGCATTGGACGCTTTACGATACTACCTGGTGGGACGCAAATTCACACTTGAGACTGATCACAGGGCATTGGCCTGGTTGGGCCGTATGAGAGACACAAATGCTCGTATCACCAGATGGTTTTTAGCCATCCAGCCATTTGACTTTGAAATTTTGTACAAAGCTGGATCGCAAAATTGTACAGCAGATTACCTCTCTAGGACACCTCAGGTATCTGAGGAAGGGGGGAGAAATGTCACAGGTTAACCTGGTGACTCTATAAACTTGGACTTACAAACATACACCCATTTCACTGATACTGTGCATTGCCGGCAATATTAACATCTGTGTACACATCAGGAAGGTGTTATGGATTTTTTGTTTTGTTCAGTCTAAAGTTTGTTACTGCTGTATTTTGTTATAATTTTCAACTCTTTATAGTTTTTCTTTAAGTTTGTCATTATTTTTCTAAAAGAACAGAATGCCAGAACACACAATAATTCATATGATAATTACCTTTATTTTTCCACATATCTTCCACAAACCTTATTGCAGTTAAACTTCCCGGTTCACACTCTGTACAACCAAACCCACAATCCAGGTTAAACTGTTTTTTATAGCAACAGCCACATCACTTCCTGTGGAAGATACCATTTTGGTGGGATGTCAGAGGAGGGGGGAGTTAGAAACAGTTGTGTTTGCCATATAATTTGTTGTTAAACTCTTTCTCTGTTAATTTTTGTGGTTTTAGCTGTTTTGGAGGTTTAAGAGTTGTGTTGGGTGTTTGTATTAATTAAATTGATTGGTACAAACGTTTTCGTTTGTACCTGTGGTTGGTATGCCCTATAGGTGGGGCTTCAGCCTATAAATAGGCTTGCTGGATGAAAGAATTTCAGTTCTGATTGTGAACTCAGAGAAATTGGATACTGAGCAGTGTTGTGAACATTGGGCCATTTGGTTTAGCCAAAATTAGCACATTGTTGCGGTTTTCTTTTCTTTTTGTACAGTTTTATTTATTTTTGTTTTCTCCTGCACTGTAAATATTTTAGCACCTTCCAATAAAACACCATTTTGGATTTTGCATCAACTTTTTGTATAGCACGTCATTTCCCTTTTCCACTCCAACTGGTTGGCTTCCCTACATATGGTGTCAGAAGTGGGATCCACTTCTTTGTCCACACTTTGTTTGTGACATTGTGGCAACTGAACTGAACCAAAACAGCTTTGTCCTTTAGAACTGATTTTTTTGTGTGTGTGTGTGTTTGTGTGGGGGTGGAAAATGTTTTTTGTTTTGTGAATTTGAACTTAAAAAAAAAAATTGTGTCAACCCTTTGTTGATCTGCTGTCAAACTGATTGACTCAACTAAGATTTGAAAGCTGTGGTAATGATCAATTAAGTCGTTGATATGTAATTGTTGATGCGTGAAATTAAGTGAACTGTGGGGTGAATTGTTCGGACAGAAACATGTCACACTGAACTGTTGGGGTACTGTAATTTTATACTTTCAAACACTCGTACATTACTTTAAATTCGAACATTAACTGACATTGCACTTCATTTTTACACACTACATATACATTGACAATCAAACATGACTGCCACTCCTCCTCCTTTAACATCCACTTTTGTGGAGATGGAACCACCAGACATTGCTACTTCAGTCTGGCCTCCTGCACTCCATCCTCAGTTCTCTTCGCCTGGACCCCTTCGTGCTCCTCTCCACTTCACTCCCACTCAAGCCAGCACCACCAACTTCCCAGGGACCCATGTGTGGTTTGCAACTTCAACACTAGCTGATATTTACATCACTAGAGCCTTCATCTCTATCTTCAGTGGCACAGCAGGACTTGCCTGACATCCTACCAACTCCTGGAAAAGAAATGCATCAACTCATTCAAAAAGTTAAAGGAAACCAGGGCACGTTGATGGAACATTTGCCAACCCATGAGAAAACCATTGGTCAACTCTCCTAAGAACTTAAAACAATGTCTGCACACCACGACAGCCTGATTGCTAACCTTGCTGATAAACTCGAGCACAAAAAACAAAAGTGCTCACACACATTTCTGAAAGTAAACAGCATGTGAAGAAAGAGACTAATCAACTCAATAAATCAACTGAAGTTATTATTTATGATAAACTTTACAAAGCTAAGACTACCTATGTGTCTGAGGTGCAGTTCATGATTGACCAAATTCAAGTGGAGCTTCAGCAGTACCTCAAATCTTACCTGGTACAACACGACACCCGCCAAACAAGCTGTCATAAAAGAGCAGCTGAAGGAGATGTTGACTGCTGGCATCGTAGAACCATCATACTCTGGATGGGACCTCATCTTGGTAACTAAAAAAGATGGAAGCCTCAGGTTTTGTGTGGACTACAAGAAAAACAATGCCATTACAGAGAATGATGCATACTTTTTACCCAACATCACTGAGATCATAGGGTCATTGTCTGGAGTGGCTGTTTTTTCCACTATTGACCTTAACAGTGGCTACTGGCAGGTGAGCATGGATCAAGAAAGTAAGTCAAAGACTGCCTTCACAACTCCATCAGGACTGGTCCAGTTAAAGAATGCCCCAGCAACTTTCCAGAGGCTAATGGAGAGTGTTTTCGGATAATTGCGTGGAAACATTTGTTTTGTCTAATAATATTGAAAATAATGAATAGACTTGGTGTGTCGTACCACTTTTATGCGGACGATACCCAACTCTACATACCTATAAAACATAATGATAGCACTACATGTAAGAGACTACAAGACTGTCTTCACGAACTTAAGCTATGGCTCACTAACAACTTCATGTTGCTAAATGACGACAAAACCCAAATCATCCAATTTGGTCCAAATGAGCTCTCTGACAGACATTGTACTGATCTTGGCACCCTCACACCATACCTCACTTCCGAAGTTAAAAACTTAGGATTTTATCTTGACAGCAGTCTTAAACTAAACAAACAAATTAATGCCACAGTTAGAGCCAGTTTTTATCATTTACGCCGGTTAGCTGAAGTCAAGCCATTTTTAAACAGGAATAGCTTCGAAACAATTATTCACGCATTTATTTCAACACGACTTGACTATTGTAACTCATTATGTGTCGGGCTACCTCTCTCCTCAATCTCTCGTCTTCAGATGGTCCAAAATGCGGCTGCCCGTCTTCTCACTGGCAGCCGAAAACGAGATCACATCACCCCAATCCTACGTTCTCTGCACTGGTTACAGTCTGATTTAGAATTGATTTTAAAATTGTATTATTTGTTTATAAATCTCTTAGCAACCAGGCCCCCAAATACCTTTCTGATTTAATTATTACTCATAACCCATCCAGATCACTCAGATCAAGAGATCAACATCTTTTGGCTGTTCCATGATCTCGCTTAAAACGCAGAGGTGATCGAGCTTTTGCAGTAGTCGGCCCTAAGCTGTGGAACACCCTACCACTACATATTAAATCAGCTTCCACACTAGCTGAATTCAAATCTTTGCTGAAAACACATTTTTTTCTCTAGTGCGTTTAATGTACCATAACTTGTATGTTCTTTTTCGTGTATGTTTGCCTTGTTTAGTCTTTCTTACTCTACTGTACAGCACTTTGGACAACCAAGGTTGATTTCAAATGTGCTCTATAATTAAAACTGATTTGATTTGATGACATAAGTATTTACTCACCATCTGTAGCCCAGCACTTTTTCGACCTCAAGGCTGTTCTTCACAAGCTGCAAATGGCTGGCCTAACAAGCACATTCTGCCTAACAAGCACGTTCTGCCATCAGGAAATAACATTTCTGGGACATGATGTCTACGTCCAAGGCATATCTGCAGACCCAAGTAAAGTGGAGGCTAAACGGTCATACTCTGTGCCTACCAACATCAAAGAGGTCCAGCGCATCCTGGGGTTAGCCAGGTGGTACCACTGGTTTGTACCAAACTTCTCCGGCATCGCTGAACCTATCAATGCACTGAAAAAAAAGGATGTTCATTCCTCTTGACACAGCAATGTCAGGAAGCCTTTGAACATTTGAAATCCTATCTTACCTCTCCTCCCATTCTTGGCCATCCTTACCTTCAACTTCCTTTCACTGTCTACATTGATGTTAGTGACTCTGGTTTGGGTGTCGAGTTGACCCACCAGAAGAAACAAAGATTTGAACAGGTTATTGCTAATGCCAACAGAACCTTGAATAAAGCAGAGACCAATTACTCACTAATATCTATTTTCCACCAATGCTATCCAGGTGCTGGTTCTGGGCTGGTGCTTATGCCAGTTCGGTGCTGGTTCTATTCGCCAATTATCTAAGAACCAGCTCGATTTTCCACAGACTGTAGAGCCAGAGTAGGGCTACCTCCGTTGTCCTAGCAATGCGTCATGAGAATGAACGTGTCATTACAGCAATGGAGAACTATATACTCTTGCTCATTAAGGGAATTATAAGTTATGAAATGAATATTGTGTGTTTAACATAGGGTGACCAGACGTCCCGGTTTGACTGGGACACACCCGATTTTGCGTTACGTTTTCATAGTCCAGAGAAAAAACTGTCGCGTCAGGACGCTAAAATGTCCTGGTTTACACCAACCACTATGAAATTGTCCCAGTTGTCAGAGATTACATAGCCGACGTGGTCTAATTATAGCCCGATCACTAACTAAACCCATGTAGAATGACTAATAAAGCGTCCAGCGGATGATTTTAAAGCTAACGTTAACAGCTGACCGGTGTTTTAAAAGTGGCGTCCCAAACGTTATGATAACCCCGCCCCCAGCACCTGACGTAACCGGTTCTTATCTCTAGACCAGCGCAAAGTTGGTGCTGAGTTGGAACCTGTTTTCTCTGCCCAGAGCCAGGTTTATTTGTGTGGAAAAGCAAAGAACTTGAAGAATTTGAAACTAGGCTCTGGCTCCGAACCAGCACCAGTACTGCCTTGGTGGAAAGGGGTATTACAGAAAATGAATGTTTAGCTGTAATCTGGGCGCTGGAAAAATGGCAGCACTACCTAGAGCACAAACTGTGTTCACTGTTATCACGGGCCATTCAGCACTACAATGGGCAATGTCTTCCACAAAAACCATCAGGTGGGGCTTTCGACTTGAGATTTGATTTGATTTTATCATTGAATATCATAAAGAAAACCTAAATATGGCACCTGATGCTCTGTCTCAGATTCACACCAGTTGTAGCCTTTACACCACCAAACAGGAGAATGCTGGACTTCCGATGTCTCCAGCTACCACCTGGGAGGAACAGCACAAAGACCCTCCAATCACAACAAGAATTTTGAACCTGACTTCATCCAATGTTCAGATTTTTGTCCTAGAAATGTATGCAAATTAGTGCATATTTAATTAGATAATGCCTCATTTGCATATTTAAACATAACATTTCACAAAACGTGTTATACAAAAATGTTTTTGCAATTCTTAATGTAATCAATCAACTGGGGAAGTATGATGATATCTATTATTTTTATTTTTATTTTTTTTACTCTTTTCACCTGGGTTGTGTTGCCTTTAATTGTTATTCTTAAAAAAAAAATCATAATATTACAACTTTCGGTCACACTTTAGTTTGGGGAACACATATTCACTATTAACTATGACTTTTGCCTCAATGAACTGCTTATTAATAGTTAAGTTTAAGTATGGGGTAGGATTCAGCTAGCTAAACACCGATGTTTCTATGGACTAAAGAATATCACTAATACACTCATTAATAATACAAATAATACATTGTATTATTCAGGACATCAATAAAGTTTAACTGTGACTCTCTTTGAAAGTTTTTGCAGCATGTTGTGACAATTATGTCAGTAAACCTGATTGACTATAATTTACTTTTCTTCAATAATTATCTGGCATATTTCCTGAACTATGTAAAGGGAAATATAAAAGGAAAGTTACATGTGTAATTCACATGAACAACTTCATCCTGTATGTTTAACAACAGTCTGATTGTGAAAGTCAGGATATTAATTATGGATGGGTTCTGAAAGAAACTAATAACAAAAAGGTTTGGGGATCTTGCAAGTATATATTATTTATAGAAAATAATATTTGTTTTAGCTGTTAATATTATTTAATGGACCTGAGCTAACATAAATTAACAAAGAAAAGTTGTATTTTAATTAAAGTTAACTAAGATTAATAAATATTGTAACATATGTATTTGTCAGGAATCAATCAGACTCATTTCCATCCACCACTCAGAGATCACTCTCCCCGGAGTATTAACCACACACACCTGTGCACCATCAATTACCTCATCACCCAGCTCAATAAAACACTCACGGATACTTCAGTCTTTGTCAAGCCTCCAACAGGAATATACCATAACCCATTGCCTCCCGAAGTCTCTGAGTCATCCTGAAACCACCAAGTAACGTATACTCACTTGTGAAATACTAACCTCTATGTCCTTGTCCCGCTGTCTCCAGAAGTCCTGTCTGATTCCATGTTTCCCGAGATCTGGTATTCATCTGAGTGTCCGGTATTCCCGCTGAGTTCTACTTGCCCGTGGTTGCATCTGAAAGAGAAAAAGACAAGTCTTAATGAACTGTGATTGCTTGAATTCAACTAACTTAAGGAGGATCTCCTCACCTGGAATCTGCCCTGCACGTAGCGATCATCACCGAATCTTCACCTGAACTTTGCTTACTCACCTTTGCACTTGATTCACTGTAAACAAACTCACGTTTGAATTCACTTACTCTGTCTCTGTGCCTGTATCCTGACAGTATTGCTCATTGTTGGTTAATTTTAGATAATGCATTATCTGATGTTAACTAATATAACCTTATTGTAAAGTTTTACCAAAGAGTCACTATATGAAACAATTACATTTTATTATTATAAAATTGTAAAAAAACAAAAAAAAAAACGTATTAGCCTTATAAAACTCTGTTAAAACAAATCATCATAACTATTGGAGCCTAAAAACATATTTTAACATATGCGTAACAACACACACACACACACACCTAACCATAAACTCTGGTCACCTAACAAGGCACAATATTTAATTGAATTACTAGAATAAATAAATATTAAACAAATTATATATTAAAAAAATAAAATAAAAAGGAAATAAATAAACTCACAGAAATCACAAGTATTTATGTAGCCTAGATAATTAATATATAGTAAAAAGAAAATACTAACAAATATTAAACTTACTTAACAAAATAATAACAAAATAAATCACTTGGTCTACCCTTATGAAAAACAAGTATACTTCAAGTTCATTTTATTAAAGTTGCAGTAGGGAGTTTTGAGAAAATGTTGACTTAGCCTGAAAATTTGAACAAGCACAACTTCCAGGTCCAACCCCCTTGCTCTCTGCTGCTCTACAGCCCTTCCCCCACAGCGGAGCCTGCCGTGAACGCGCAGGCTAGTAAACAGGACCACCGATGACGGCAGATTATAAACAGTTATGGAACATTCACTAATAGGGACGAAACATCAACAATATGCTTTACATTGACTATGGCCTGCCTGCCCATTCTTTGATTACAAACTTGGTCCTCAAATCATTATGTATTTTGCAATACATGTAACTTTATAACGTTGCACTCTTTCTATAAGTTATAAATAGCTAGTAAGATAACATTAAAGGATTAGTTCACTTTTAAAAAAAAACTTTTGCTGATAATTTACTCACCCCCATGTCATCCAAGATGTCCATGTCTTTCTTTCTTCAGTCGAAAAGAAATTAAGGTTTTTGATGAAAACATTCCAGGCTTTTTCTCCATATAATGGACTTCAATAGGACACAAACGTTTCATGGACCAAATGACAGTTTCAGTGCAGCTTCAAAGGGCTTTAAACGATACCAGACGATGAATAAGGGTCTTATCTAGCGAAACGATCGGTCATTTCAAAAATAAATAAAAAACTTTAAGTTTTATAAGCACAAATGCTCGCCTTGCTCTGTTCTGTGATGCACGTTCGTGACTCTCCTGTTTGAACTCGTTCATCAAAATGAACAAATCTTTTTCGAATCATTTCGTTCGTTGAATGAACGAAATGACTCCGAAAAAGACTCGTTCGAAATGAACGAATCTTTTTGCGAGTCATTTTGTTCGTTGAATGAACGAAATGACTCGGAAAAAAGATTTGTTCATTTGGATGAACGCGTTCGAACAGGAGAGTCACGAACGACGGTACGCGCTCGCGCTGTGCAAGAGAGGGGTGATCAGCGCGTACACGAGCGTGATTGACACTGCTAAGACATTCCTCCTGGCTCTGATTGGTTGTTTCTGACCGGGAGCGGTGTATTTCTGCAAATGGCAATAGGACCACAGGGAGGAGCCAGAGGAGCTCGATTTTTTCCACAGATTATCTGTCTCATATTCTACTGTGAGGACATAATGACAGTTTTAACAAATATTTGTTTACAAAAGCTACCTACTGGAGCTTTAAGTATCCGTTAGTTGTAACATGTTCCGTGCTCCCCCCTTCATTGTGTATATGGTTCTGTCCAAGTTCTGTCACCTAGTTCCCTTTCAGTCGCTCACGTTCGAAGTAGTGCTGCTGGTTCTACAGCACGAGTGCAGCGGTGATCGCGAGCTTCTGAGCTCTCAACTGCTGTTTTAACAGCATAATTTCTGTGTGTTTGTTGACAGTTGGTTCAGTTCACTGTTCAGTGTTGCCGCGATCAATCCCCTGTGTGCTCCGGCACTGCTGACTGGTCCCATTTCCTGAAAGAGCAACACGTTTGCACTTTTTCAAGATGTCATTCCAACTGTGCATTTCTGGATGCGGTCGTTCCCTGTCCCCCTCTGACGGTCACAATGGTTGCATCACGTGTGGAAAAATCAAACAAAAAACTATATATATATATATATATATATATATATATATATATATATATATATATATATATATATATTCAGCAAGCTGAAGCAGTTTTTGTGGATAGTTCATGTTCTCATTGCGAGACTCTCCTTCATGTGTGAAGGTGGAGTCCCCATTACCATGCCCTGCTACGGCGCAGTGTGGGATGGGTGATCAGAGGATCAGAGTGAGGCTTCCCCGCACGGTAACCAATCCCTGTGGGCCCCTCACTCCTCTATCACACAGCAGGTGGAGCCCCCCGTTGAGCGCGCTGGTCCCTCTGTAATGGACCGACCAGCCGTTTCATTCGGGGCCCCTCCAGAGAACAGGATGCCGATTGCAGCATCAGAGGGTGAGCTGACCTCTGGAAATGATGACTCGGCCGCGTTATCTCCCTCTGGGAGTGTAACGTTGCCCGAGCCAGATCCAGAATATGTCAGCTATGCTGAAACGGGCCGCCGAGGCTGTTGGGCTCGAGTGGAATCCTCCACCATGTCCCGAACAGTCTCAGTTGGATGATTGGTATCTCGGGGCGGGCCGTGCTGGTTCTCAGCTCGCCGCCCCAGTGCCTTTCTTTCTCAATGTGCATGGAGAGCTTACCAGGTCATGGATGGCAACTTTCTTTGCCAGAAACTGCCTGAGTAGCTCCTCCCCCTCACTATCCTTGACAGAGGAGCGGTGGTGGGTTACGAGGCTATCCCTCCAGTGGAGTGGTCTGTCATGACACAGGTGCACCTGTGTCCGGCGGCCGCTACCTTTTGGAAGGAGGATCCTCGTCTCCCCCCTAAGGCCTGTGAATTCTCATCTGTTCCGACAGGCAGTGCTTACAAAGCCTGTGGGCAAACCGCGTCCTCTTTGCATGCCATGGCATTGGTACAGGTCTATCAGCACAGTCATGGACATGCACAAGGGTAGCCCAGACCGTACGCTCATAGGTGAGCTCCGCACTGCAACTGACCTCGCCCTCCGGGGCACAAGCATTGTGGCGTGCGCGATCGGTCTGGTGATGTCCACTTTAGTGGTCCAGGAGCGCCATCGTTGGCTCAGCTTGGTTGATATGGCGGATGTGGACAAGGTTTGGTTCCTGGACTCCCCAGTTTCCCAGGTTGGTCTGTTCGGTGACGCGGTGGAGAACTGTGCTCAACAGCTCCTGCTGTGCCTCCACAGCAGCCTGCACTCAGGCCTCAGCGTGGAGCCAGCCACAGGTAGGCCGCCCAGCCTGTGTCAGACACAGCAAATCCAGGTGGCAAGCGTAAGGCCAAGCATCGGTGACACAGGCCACCCAGGGATGGGGGAACGAGCTCTTAGATGGTTACTGTTCCACCGCGGGCTCCCCGGAGGCTCCCTTTTCTCCACCTCGCTGCCCCACCCCGGGTATGTCTATGATACCTCTGGTTCCCTGGCCCGGTTCGTAGAAGCCTGGAAAAAGTGCTTCCCAACCGGTCCAGTCGGCTCCTCCGTACCATCAGAGTCAGCTGTACGATTCAGTTCGCCTGGTGTCCGCCAAATTCAGCGCTATTCGTTACACTTCGGTGTTGAGCGAATGTGCCCTGTCATGCGCACTGACATCACACTCCTACTTGCGAAGAATGCGATTGAACCAGTTCCTCCAGCCAATATGAAAACCAGCTTCTATAGCTCTATAGAAAGGTGGAGGCTTATGGCCAATCTCAGACCTGCGACTCTTGATTCGGGTCCTGTACAAGCCCCCATTCAAGTTGCTAACGCAGAGATGCATTTTTGAATGCTCCATCCCCGAGATTGGTCTGCAGTGTTCGACCTGAAGGATGCGTACTTCAGATCTCTATCCTCCACAACGCAGGCCATCCTGTGTTTTTGCGTTTGATGGTTCGAAGTCTCAGTACAAATCCTACCCTTCCAGTGCTACATAGCCAGTTGGGTCTTCAGGTCAACTGGGAAAAAGAGTAAACTCGCCCACAGGCTGAGGATCTCTTTTTAGAGATCTAACACGTCTCACAGCAAGAACGTGTCTGGTCGGTGCTTTCAGAAGTGAGAAAGGGTCCCACTGAAACCTTTTCAGAGGCTCCTGGGGCATATGGCAGACGCAGCAGCAATGGCTTCCTCCATATGATGACCGCTTCAGCACTGGCTTCACGGCCGAGTCCAGAGGTGGCCGTGGCAGAGCGGCACGCCTGGCCTGCCGCCAAACCCTCAGCCCGTGATCAGACCTCTGTTTCTCCGGGCCAGCCACCCCTAGAACAAGTGTCCACCAAACACCTGCTGAGGGGCCACGTACAACGGGCATGCAGTAACGGGGGTCTGGGCGGGGCTCCGACTGCATTGGCATCAACTGCCTCGAGTTGCTGACAGTACACCTTGCTTTGCGACACCGCTGCTTAGCAAGCTTGTACTGGTCTGTACAAACACTGCAACCGTTGCGATACGCTTCCCTCGTATGTCGCAACTTGCTCGCCACCTCCTCCTTGGAGTTAGAAGCTTCTGAGGTCGCTTCATTCTACTTACGTTGACAAGGCCGCCGACAAGTCCTTATGACAGCTTATGGCCCAGGGAGAGTGGAGACTCCATGGCCAGGGGTCCAGATGTTCTGGGACCACTTCGGGGCCACACAGTTACATCTGTTTGCCTCTCCGGACTTGTCCCATTGCCAGTTGTTTTACTCCCTGTCTGAGCAGAGAACCCTTGCCCGGAGACACTGGCTCCCAACTGGCCCCGGGGCCTCCGCAGAAATGCATTTCCCCAGTGAGCCTTCTTGCACAGCACTGTGCTAAGTCAGGGAGGAGAAGGAGTAGGTCTTGCTAGTTGCCCCTTATTGGGCCAACCGGACCTAGTTCCCCAGAACTTTTGCTCCTCTCGACAGCCCCTCCCTGACTCATTCCTCTGTACATTCTCAGGGACGGGGCATGATGGCACCCGCATCCAGACCTCTGGAAACTCCATGTCTGGTCTCGAAAGGACGGGATGCAGTGGTTCTGGGTGATCTACCACAAAAATGTCGTAGACACCATCACTTCTGAGAGAGCACCCTCTAAAGAGGCATGCTTACGCCCTGAAGTGGAACCTGTTCATTGAGTTGAATCTTCTCTCCGAGAGGAGAAGGTGTTCAATCACTTCTGTGCTTTCTTTCCTGCAAGATGTGTTGAGTAAGGCTGTCTCCCTCCACCCTCAAAATGTCTGTTGCCTCTATATTGTCGCACATCATGATGCAGTGGATATAAATCCAGGGAGAACCACGACTTGATCGTCAGGTTCCTGAGGGGAGCAAGGAAACTGAATCACCTTGCGCCCCCTTTATACCCTCTTGGGACTTTTCTCTGGTGCAACTGCACTGCAGAGACCTCCCCTTGAGCCACTACAAGCTGAGTTGAAAACCTGTTTTTAAAACAACAGTTCTCCTAGAGGCTTGTTTGGCCTCTATCAAGAGGGTAGGGGACCTGCACGCATTAGCGGTTGACGAATCGTGTCTGGAATTCGGGCCGGCCAACTCTCAAAATATCCTGAGACCCAGGCCTGGATGTGTCCCCAAGGTTCCTACCTCTCCCTTGAAAAGGGGACCAGGTGGTGAGCCTGCAAGCGCTGCCCTGGAGGAGGCAGACCCAGCCCTGGCTTTTCTCTGCCCTTTCCACTCCTTGCGGTTATAACTGGACAGAATACAAAGCCTCAGGACCTCAGACCAGCTCTTGTCTGTTACGGAGACCAGCAGAAAGGGAAGGCTGTTTCCAAGCAGAGGTTGGCCCACTGCATAGTGGTTGCCATCATCTTGGTGTGTTATCCCAAGGTGCATGTGCCCTGCCAGGAAGACTTAATGACTACGTCACTTATTAACTTTTCATCTATCCAATCATGTCCTTATACTCGCTGTATAAAAGATCGGTACTTACACATGTTTGAGTTCACAGATGCTGACGCGACAACTACCTCCACCCTCCCACCACCACCAGGATGGTCCTGTCCATACCCCCCGGGGTGGTTAGCTGTGCCCCTGCCTTCGTCTTCAGGCAGGAAATGCAGATCCGCTACCCTCGGATTATGAACTACGGACAGGGCCTACGCCAAAGAACTTTATAAATAATTGCTTGCTGGGCTGTCAATAAATTAATGCTTTGTTACATCATTATATCTCCCGAGTCTTTCTGGTAGAACTATTAGTATAGCCTACTTGTGTACTACTACTAAGTGTACTACTTGTATTTCAATACTACTTAGGACTAAATTGGCCCACTTTTTAGTGTATGAAAGTATACTGTTTTACAACTAAGTTTTTGTTTGTACTGCAACTGTAATAAAAGTGAACTTATAGGTATACTGATAGTTTACCAATTATACTTGTAGCACATTTTTAGGTTATGAAAGTACAAATTAAAGTATACTCTCAGTAAACTACTAATTTGGTAGTTTTATACTGCAAGTATACTTGCTACTTGCGCCCCCTACCGAATAACAGTGAAAACATGGATAGCCGAAATATTCAGTCAGAGGCGGGGTTTTAAAAGTAGTTTTAGCTTCTGGAGGTGTGGAGAGCCAAAGGGACATATAAAAGAAAACGGTGTTGTCACTCATTCATCCGGATGGGTTGATTAGCCTTTTTAAATGGATGTGTGAAAAGAAAGAAAAAGAAAATGATATGCAATACATGTTTATTCTGCATAAACATACAAAATTACTTAAATATCAGGATCTTTTGAGTAATTTTGACATTTCTCTCTTACTATGTACCCATTATAACGTAAAGTCATTTTTATTATTACAGCTTTGAAGAGATTAACTTTCACGTTAATCATATTTGTCATCTTTATCTCATCCCTGTAACTCTTATTTGAATAAATAAACAAATAACAGGATGAACAGAACTGCAATCACACAAAAAAGAAAATATTTGCACTTAATTTTGTACTTTAGACTTTACATATAATGACACTGAGTGATTCTGTGATAATAAATGCATTTAAATAAACACAATCTGAAAGTGACTTACCTTTAAGTTCCTTTATGCATCAATACTTGAAAAAAATCCTCAAAACAGTTCCTTTGTGTATAAATACTTGACATACAAACACAGATGAGGAACACAACACAGTTCACTCCAGGAGAGAAACTAGTACCAAAACTGTCTGAAAGTGTAAAAGAAACTACAGAAAGTAGTACAACCTGCAAAATGAACAGAGAAGATGGACAAAACCACTGATGACTAGGAAAATGTTGACGTTATAAAAGGTAAGATTGGAAGAGATAAACGAGTCTATCAACGCAAGTACTGAGATAAAAAAATTCACTCAGTTTTCATGCTTTCAGTTGATGTGTGCTTTGTTTATGGATACATAAAGAGATAACATCATGTCTCTGGTGTTCAGGAAGTGATTGTGTGAGTATCATAAGCCCCAGAGCAGCTCTAGTGTGTTTGGTGCTGCTGTTTGTTCTTCTGCTGACTGCAGTCATAGTGCTGGGCATCATGTTCGCTCAAGAGAGATCACTAACCAACAAAACCACAGAAGAGAGAATCCAACTGCTAACCAAGATTACCAACTTTTAACTCAACTAAACGTACAGTTAAATCAGGAGAAAAATTAACTGTGAAAAAATCTTGGAGAAAGGGGTAAACGTGAAGTATATTGAAACTAAAGTGTTGTTGTTTTTTTTTTTTGTAATTAACTTTGTAGATCAGGTTGATGGAAATAAAGTGCTTAAACCTAAACTGGTTGTGTTTACAGATGGATGGATTTACTATAAATCCAATCTTTACTTCCTTTCCTCTGAGACAAAAAGCTGGACTGAAAGCAGAAAATACTGTACAGATCTGATCATCATAAACAACAGAGAAGAACAAGTGAGTAAACTCTAACTGGATAGTTTATAGGAAGAAAATTGTTAATTCATCTTTAAGACCTAAATGTGTTATTGTTTCATTTTCTCAGGAGTTTGCTATTTGGAAAATATCTGCTGGTGTTAGAGTGTGGATTGGTCTGACTGACAGTGATTTGGAGGGCAGATGAAAATGGGTTGATGGCAGCACACTGACCTCTGGGTGAGAAATGACTGAACTGAACTGATTATTATCTAATAAATGATTCGCACAGTCAGAATCATATCACACAGATGTTGTTCTGTTGATGCAGGTTCTGGGAAGGTACAGAGCCTGGTGGACAAACAAGAGAGAACTGTGCCCTAACTAATGGATCAGGATGGGCTGATTATCCATGCAATTATATTTTTTTAAATTTATCTGTGAGAAGAGAATTTTGAATTAAGTCAACGAACATCTCAGGTTATTTGACTGTAACCCTGTTACCTGAAAAAGCAGGAATGAGATTCTGCTCGAACAGCGCTATGGGGAAAACATTTTTGTTTGACCGGTTGTGAACACGTGTGGCAAACACGCCAAGAATTTGGCTTAAATAACCTCTGATGATGATGTCATCGGAATGTGCACGTCAGAGGCTATAAATAGACGTGTGAAAGGTGCACTCATCAGGCCATTTTGTCTGAAGAACGTCCTGAACACATCCCTCGTGCGGCAATGATGCGTAGCATCTCATTCCAGCTTTTTCAGGGAACAGAGTTAAAGTCAAGTAACCTGAGACGTTCCCTTTCAAAAGCTACACTCAATGCTGAGCGAACAGTGCTATGGGAACAAGAATACCAAAGCCACCACACTGGAATTGTCTGGACCCCTCAAGGTTTTGTAGTGGGTGCGCACAGACATGAAAAGGGCCTCAGACATGAGCTTAGGATGTCGACTCAAGGACATGTGAGCCTGGAGTAACATGAACATCCAAGCTATAAAATCTAATAAATGTGTGCGGAGAGGACCAGCCTGCCGCATCACATACTTTCTGCAAGGAGGCACCTCTTGCTAAAGCCCTGGAGGAAGCAACCCCCCTGGTAGATAAGCCATAACACCTAGAGGCGAAGCTTGACCATGCACCTCATAGGCTAGAGCAATAGCATCCCTCACCCAATGCGACATAGTTTGTTTTGTGTCGGCCACCCCTTGGTTACGGCCCCCACAGCAAATGAACAGCTGCTCTGATTTACACCACTGGCTAGTGAATGGTGGAGGAAAAAAGGCTTCAAGAATGACCAGATGTACGGTTGAAAACGGAACTGTTGGAAGATAGTCAGGGTGAGGGTACAAATTAGCCTTGACCTGTCCAGTGGCAAAGTCTAAGCAGGATCGCAAAACCGACAGAGCCTGCAAGTCCCTAATCCTCTTTAGTGATGAGATAGCAATAATGAAAACCATCTTTAGAGTCAGAAGCTTGAGTGGTGCTGACTCTAATGGTACTACTACTTACATTCTTACATTCTTCTAGTGGAGGGAGCCATTGCACTCAGAATGGTCTATATTACATCTGCTAAAAGTCCAGCATCTATTATGGCCATATTCCATAACTCGGGACGGGGATGGAATATCGTCCCCTGCGCCTGAGACGGGAGATCTCTCCTGTTTGATATCGCCCAAGCCCCGTCGAGGAGAGATATTATTTCTGAGAGCCAGACTTGAACAAGAAGCAATCAGCAATAGGCATGACCCTTTTTGACGGACCTTCGCTAGGACTCCTGGGAGCAGAGTCTGTCGTTAGCATTCTGCGGCGACAACTCGTACATGAGGACCCGTGTTGAGGAATCTGAGCCACATAGAAAGGGTACGAAGCCAGCAGCGCCTAACCCTTACCATAAACATGGATTTTTGAAAGTGCACGAAGAGCTCAGCACTTTCCATAAGCATGGATTTTAGAAAGGGCACAAAGCACTCTGTGTGTGCTCTTACCCTTATTTGCCTCTGGGAATTAGCCCTTGGATGAAATCCCCTGGCTCTGAGCCACAGATGAAACGGTCGAATGTGCAGAAGGCCCAAAGGTATCACCTTGTACAGAGCTGCCATAAGACCTAGAACACTTGAAAATGATGGAAAGTCATTTCCTGACCTAGCCTAATACCAGTGCGTGACGAAGTCCCATACAACCCCTAAATAAACAGGAGAGAGAACACTTTTCTTGGCGTTGATTTTCAACCCCAGATACACAAGATGAGCTGGGACAACATCCGATGTTGAAGAGCAAGCTCTTGAGACTGGGCCAAAATCAGCCAGTCATCTATGTAATTTAAAATGCGGATGCCCTGGATTCGCAACGGAGCCAGAGCTGCATCCATGCATTTTGTAGATGTGCGGGGTAAACAAGGCTAGGCCGAATGGAAGAACCCAATATTGGTAAGCTTCACCCCCCGAAAGCAAACCTCAGGAACTTCCTGTGTTGTGGCAGAATTTATATATGAAAATTTGCATCCTTGAGGTCGATTGTGACAAACCAGTCTTTGTGTTGAATCTGAGAAACAATCATTTTGACTGTCAACATTTTGAACTTGAATGTTCCGAGAGAACGGTTCAAACCGCGAAGGTGTAGAATGAGACGCAACCCACGTCCTCGGTCCACTCTGAAGAAGCGACATCTTTAGCAGCGGAGTAGAGCATGTCGCGAAGGAAGAGAGTGAGAAAAGTATTTTTCCTCCTAGCAAAAGGGACAGTTTGAGAAGAGGTTTGAATAGCACACACGGCACACAAAACGGTTCTGAAGAAAAAATTACCTGAAGAGCGCACCTGTCACACATCTATTTATAGCCTCTGACGTGTGCATTCCCATGACATCATCATCAGATGTCATTTAACCCTCCTGTTACCCTCAAATCCGATAACATCTTTTACCCACTGGGGTCAATTTGACCCCAGTAATTTAAACCTCCAGAATATTTTTTTTTTTACAAAGGTTTGTGTCTCAGGTAATTTATATCTTTGTTGACTACTTAAATAACCTCTTAAGTTGACATCCACCCACCACCCCCCCTCCCCACCCCTTATACATCCAGAATACCCATTGCACGACTATGGACAAATTTACAAATCACCATAAAATCTTACTGATTGACCTAAAATTGGAAAAGTATACATATTTTTGGTGTTTTATTTGTTTTATAATATTTCTAAGTATAGATTTTGGTAATCTATAACATTTGGAAAGAAAAACGTCTCGGTTACGTATGTAACCCTCGTTCCCTGAGTAGGGAACGGAGACGTTGCGTCGGATGACGACGAATGGGGTTTCGCTTAGAAAGCCTATCGACTTCGAGTATACATAACGAACCAAAGAAATGCCATGGGTCTGCGGAATTTGCATTGCGTATCTCCGCCTTACCTCGTGGGTATAAAAGGAGGACGCCGGCAACATGCAGATATGTTTCTTCGCTAAAGATCCGAGACTGAACTCAGGCAATCCCCGCGGTACAGCGGAAGTGGCAGGAAGACGTAACGTCTCAGTTCCCTACGCAGGGAACGAGGGTTACATACGTAACCGAGACGTTCCCTTCCGTTGTCACTCCGAGTTACGTCGGATGACGACGAATGGGGTTACCAGTCTAATCACGCCACCCTCTCGGCTGTCTTCCAGTGCCCTGCGTAAATCTGAGATCCCTGTCGTGAGACTGGCACGGACGAAGGACTCCTATTTAGCACAGGAATACCAAGGTACACTGGGGAGCATATCCCATAGCTTTATAGGAAATATGCAATTATTGCCAACCCAGGGGGGTGGGGGGGTGGGGGTGGGGGGGGGGACTTAGAGAATACACATATGACCCGGAGGGATGCATATGGAGAACACTGGGTTGTCCAGCCGCAGGTGGCCAAGGGAAAGACCTTGCCAAGGGAAAGACACATGCTCAGAGAGGCTTACAGTGGAAATACACATGTGGGGGTCGCTCGGAGGAGGGACCATGCACACGGGAGGCACCTAGTTGATGACGCGCAGGCAATAGACACTGGCGCCGACGTCAGACGTCAGGAGTGCTGGAGGAACTCAGGGCTTTCGGGGAAGCTCACCTGAGAAGAATATCGCACATTTCCAGTCCGTGGAGTGGAATGGCGAGCAAGCGAAGACACCTGAGTGGGTCCAGTACTAGCTGGTTGAAGCGAGTACATGAGAGGACACTGGCTTCACTCGGAGATAGTAGAATCTGGCGAATGTGTTAGGTGTGGCCGAGCCTGCAGCTCTGCAGATGTCTGTTAGCGAGGCGGCGAGCCCAAGAGGACGCCACACTCCGGGGAGTGGGCAGTCACACCAAGGGGGCACGGTCGACCTTGCTGCTGGTATGCCAAAGCAAAGGCGTCCACTCTCTTTTCCAGTGAGAGAGCCTTTCCCTTCAGCTTCCCACCATAACAGACAAAAAGCTGGTCTGAGGTCCTGAAACACGTACTGAGCACGTACTGGACAGAGCGGAGAGCACGTACTGGACAGAGCAGTGCCAAGGCTGGGTCTGCCTCCTCCAGGGGCAGCGCTTGCAGGTTCACCACCTGGTCCCGGAAGGGAATGGTAGGAACCTTGGGCACATATCCAGGCCGGGGTCTCAGGATCACGTGAGAGTAAGCCGGCCCGAATTCCAGGCACGCTTCGTCAATGGAGAATGTGTGCAGGTCCCCTACCCTCTTGATTGAGGCCAATGCAACCAGGAGTGCTGTCTTTATTGACAGGAACTTAAGCTCCACTGATTGCAAAGGCTCAAAGGGAGCACTCTGCAGGGCATTTAGAACCACTGAGAGGTCCCAAGAGGGAACAAGAGGAGGGCGAGGAGGATTCAGTCTCCTCGCTCCCCTCAGGAACCTGACGATCAGGTCGTGCTTTCCTACGGACTTACCTTCCACTGTAACATGGTGTGCAGCAATAGCGGCAACGTATACTTTTAGGGTGGAGGGAGACAGCCTTCGCTCCAACCCTTCTTGAAGGAAGGAAAGCACGACACTGATCGAACATCTCCGGGGGTCTTCTTGGTGAGAAGAGCCCAGTTGACGAAGAGGTTCCACTTCAACGCGTAGACATGTCTCGTGGACGATGCTAAGCGGAAGTGATGGTAACCACCACCGCTGGTAGTAGGATACTCAACCTGCCTCATCCCATCCAGGAGCCACACGTGGAGGTTCCAAAGATCAGGACGAGGGTGCCAAGGGTGTTTAGATGTCATTTTCAAATGAGAGAGATGGAGAACATAGAGAGCACACAGAGCATAAAGAGAAATGGTTTAAAAGGCTTCTGTTCATGCTTTTATAATGTTTGCTCCTCCCCTTTGTTTGGTAAACCATGAGAATTATGTTTTCCCCTCCCCCACGGCACGGGGGGAATAAATTTATGTAAAATTATAATGAACATTATACAATTATAACAAAACAATAATAAAACAACCAAAACAAATGTGTGTGCAATTTTAATATTTCTTATGTTTTATACAGCTAAAAGAGCCTGGGGTCAAATTGACCCCAAGGAACATCGATGCTACAAAATGTGTACAGGACATTGAAAAAATATCAGCAGGTTAATTTTATGTTTACAGAGTTGTCCCCATTAAATTAGGAAAAGTCATTAAATCTGAAGCAAAAAAAAAAAAAAAAAATAGTATGTATTTACAGACGTTAAACATTGAATGGGGTCAAATTGACCCCAAGGATAATAGGAGGGTTAAGCCAAATTCTTGGAGTGTTTGCCACACGTGTTCACAACTGTTCAAACAAAAATGTTTTCCCATAGCGCTGTTCATGCAGCATTGAGTGTAGCTTTTGAAAGGGAACTGCAGGTGTATTTAAAAAAATACATAAAAGTAATTTTTTAGGAGTGGCCCTGTAGAACCGTGGCTGCCATCCCTGTTTAAATGCAATGGGCAGATGTGGAACATGGGTCATTTTTTATTTAAAAATCAGATTTCAACTTTCTTTTTTTTTTAAAGAATGTCACATTAAAACTGTCTGTCTTTGAAAGTTTTTACCATTATAAAATTTTTATGCTTTCAATGCGTTTGTGTATAGATTTAATTGTATTCATCTCGAAATATGGAGATATGGATCACCTATTTCCCTAATGTCTCCCATACCAAAAATTGTTCCCCTAAAACAGTTTAAAAAAAAAATGTTACTTTACATACATAATGTGCTAGCTATGAAATTAGCCTCACATTTCCATGCGGATGCAGCTACAGAGACTACTCACTTCTTTCAGATTTTTTTTTTTTATTCAGAACAATCAAAAATAAATTTTCAGTGTAAACAAATCAGTTACCTCAGCTTCAGCTCCATACACTCTCCTGGACTTGGGATCTCAATCAAGGAACAGTTAGAGAAAAAAAATTTAGTCTAACCTTTAAGTAAATATTTTTTTTTTTTTTTTACGTTAAGCGCTTTAAGAATGTTCAGTGACGTTTGATGTCAGTATAGTGACAACATTTTTCTCTGACATCCGTTAGTATCGGCCCCCTTGTGAATGAGAATGTTTTGACTTTTAAACAGAAACAAGAGGGGATTGATCTCGCCTGTCACCATGTTGGGACAGGTGTTCTGCAATGCCCATTTCAGTTGTACTGTATGGTTTCAGAGACATGGCTCTCGAAAGTGTGGGAGAAACAATAATTTTAAAATAGAAAACTTGTAAATTGACTTTTCAGCTTTAATGGTCCGTGTACTTTTGCGTCCATTCCTTTTTCCCCTTTTAACTCGTAATTGAAAAACGAAAAACATGCTTTATTCTTTATTTGTTTTTATACTGGTGAAAAAAATATTCACATACAAACTTATTTTCCTTTATATCCAATGCTTATTTAATTGAAAATCAATTTTCAAAATTTGTTCCGTTTTACAAAAATGCGAAATTTGATTTCTGCATTTTACTTGCATTGACCCGGAACATTTAGATAATACGGAGCCCGGGAAGTCAGCTGTGGGGGAAAAAAAACAATCCGTGGCGACGGTTTTGTAATCCGTCCCCTCAGTTTATAAATCGTGTAAATCTTTGTAAGATTTGTAAATCGTGCCTTCAGCTTTTGCAATCTGTACCCACAAATTCATAAACCGTGCCCACGCTTTCGCAATCCGTTCCCACGGGTTTGTAAACTGTACTCACAGATTTGTGGCCCCTCCCCCAGTCTGAGCCAGCTGATTCAACCAGGCCACCTGTTTAGGTGGACGCTTACATATTTAGAAGACGCTTTTATACAAAAAAGGAACAAACCAATTCGTCAAATGTCAGTCATAATACAGGTTAAACAATAATAATACAGGGCTAAGATTATCACAAATAAACACAAGATTTTGACGCATATCCAAGGGTTTGTGCGGAGTGTGGAGTGCGCTTACTGCATGGCATGGAGGCGCCGGCGCGAACACTTGCATTTTCCAATAAAACTCGATTTTGAAAAACAAATCAGTTCAGTGGTAAAGGGCAGTTTCTTTCATTTGAGATCGATTGTGAAAGTAAAACCGTTTTGTCTCCAAAAGATTTAGAGACTGTAATCCACGCCTTCATTACATCACGTCTGGACTACTTTAATTCCTTGTACTGTGGCCTGCCTCAAACTACAATCTCTCGCCTGCAAATTGTCCAAAATGCTGCAGCGAGACGTCTTACCGGAAAAAAAAAAGAGAGATCACATTTCTCCTATTTTAGCGATTTGGCTTCCTGTTAAGTTTAGAATCGATTTTAAAATTGTTTTTTTGTGTACAAGGCTCTGTCTGGTGTTGCACCACAATACATACATGACCTTCTGATTCCGTACACTCCTCAAAGAACTCTTAGGTCTTGTAATCAGTTGCTTTTAACTGTCCCAAGTTTTCGCTCTAGCCTTAAGGGTGGTCGGGCCTTCTCTGCAGCCGTACCTAAACTATGGAACAGTCTGCCCTTCGCTGTGAGGTCTGCTCCTTCATTAGCCAGTTTTAAATCGTCTCTTAAAACTGATCTATTCTCTCTGGCTTTTGATTAGATCGCTATTGATACATTTTATATATTTACTATTTGGATTGTATTGGGTGTAATGTGTTTATATCTGTATCTGCCTTGTTTCTTTTTATGCTTTCTTTTTTATTTGCACATTGCCTTACTGTACAGCAACTCTGTTGCTTTTAAATGTGTAATAGAAATAAAATTTGACTTTGACTTGACTTGACTAGTGAATAAACTTTTAAAGGAGAGACATGAATCTCTCAGATTTCATGTGTACAGTATGTCTTGTGGGTTTTGGAATGACATGAAAGTGAGTAAGTAATGACTGAATTTTCATTTTTGTGTGAACTATAACCCTATAACTATAAGAAACAAAAAGTGTTATATTTTAAAATTCTTTTAGCTAAGTGCACTGACACCAAAAAACATGAACCATAAATTGATCAGCTGTCTGATCTTCTGATGTACCAGTAACAACAACAAACTAAAATTGTCCCACACCACCTACTGTTAAAATTTGCATATGCATTGAACCTCATTTAAATAAACACAATGCAGATTGTTGAAACAAATATTTCTAGTGACCTTCTTCAGTGTTGAAGTTCCTTTATGCATTAAAGGGATAGTTCACCCAAAAAAGAAAATTCTGTCAGTAGTTACTCACCCTCATGTTGTTCCAACCTCGTAAGACCTTCGTTCATCTTCGGAACACGAATTAAGATATTTTTGATGAAATCTGAGAGCTGGATCACTCCTCCATAGGCTTCTAAGGGATTGAAACTTGCCAGCCCCGAAACCGGGTGGCAAGTTATAATTTTCATTTTTGGGTTAACTAACCCTTTAATACTTGAAACGTTTCCACAAATAGTTCCTTTCTGAATAAATACTGACCACACAGATGAGGAGCAAAACAGTTCCCTCCAGGAGAGAAACAACTACTAGTTTATCGGCAGTTTCTTGGCACCATGTAATAGGTGAAGTTGGAAAAGAGATCAAACTCAACTTAATGAGAATCCAGTCATCTGAACTCACAGGTACTGAGATTAATCATGTATACATTTTAGTATTGTTCACTGTATGATATACTATTTTACCACTTTAAAATTATTTTTCATTTAGTTAAATGACTTTTCCATTTCTACTGCACTAAGATTGTCTAGGCTTGTGAATGATGGTATGGATAAAGGTTTGATGAAGAAATCAAAAGACAGAATAGAGAAGAGGCATCTACATCAGTGCAGAGGCTGTAAGAGATATGACACTTAAGAAACTTAAGATTGTACTTTTCTTGTATAGAAAGTGAAAGATCATTAAAATATTCATACATCCTGTGGGAAAAAAATACAACATTAAAATTGTATGCTAACATCTAACGGACCATTTCAACAAAAAAAATAAACATTCCTGGAAGCATTCGAAACAGGACCATTAGCCTAATTGAAAATAACTGTAAACCAGCTGGCAATGGACGTCCTGAATTCTAATGAATTTCTCTTTTCCACTTTTACTAAAGTTTTCATATTTTACCCAAACAGAATGGGTCACATGGGTCATTGCAGATGAACATTTCAAAAGCGCTCAAACATCTTGGGTTCTCATCTAAAAAATTCTCTCTTGGGTTTATGAGCGCACCATTTCAATGTTTCAACTGGATGATTTGACAGCATTAATGCTATATTTCTGGCATGGGACATGACCAAGAGACTGAACCAAGGATCATCCACTGAAAAGTGCATCAAAGTTTGGCGTATGACAGCAGGATGACGAATACATTTGCATATATTGAAATAATGAAATTCTGTTGGCTTTCAGGCAGTTAAAAGGTGCAGGTTCTTGAATGTCTCACTTTTAGTAATGCTTTATTCTGTTGGATCTATCAGATCTATCAGAAAAATGTTCCCAAAACTTTTCAGTTTTACTAGTGGATGAAGAGAATTGATAAATTAATGAGCTATTTACAGACCAATTCACTAGACGCTACTTTTTCTTATAAATGTGTTTATTTAATTGGTTCATTTCACTGTGTAATAGGCGAGATAACGTACAGTCAGCTGGTCATTTTCACAAAATAAACTCTTAATTTTATTTTGATATAAAATTAATTAATTAATTCATAGTAATCCTTCTATAAAAACCAATAAGGCATTCAAGGCCTTGCTATATGGTGAATATAAAAGGGTCTAATTATAATGTTTAATGTCAGGAAGGAACATATGTAACCAGTGGCTCGCGATGCCAAGCATGATGTGTGCCCAGCGACACCAGTTATGAAAAACACTTGTCTGCTTTGTGTAGCGTTGTGGAGTTATTGGACTGAGCGGCAACCTCCCTGTCTCTCTCTTGAAACCAATACGGAAATGACTTAAACTGCAATTCATCGACTGGCCGCTGGAGGCTGGATGCAAAAGGGAGTCAAATCTGTATCTCCCCCATGTTAAAATGTCCAACTTTACAGCAGAAAAAAAAATGTTTACAGCCTGGTGGTCGCCAGGTTCAGATGTAAAAACATCTATAGATATAGAGGATACACTCGTTCTGCGGTACCATTGCTCTCACGGAACAGATAGACTAGATGAAATCCCAGTGTTGGGCAGTAGCGTCGCTACAAGTAGTGACGCTACTAGTTTAACTACATTTTTCAGTAGCGTGGTGGTAGCGTCGCTGTTTTCTGAATCAAATAGCTTTTCAGTAGCGAAGCTCTTTTTTTTATCAAGTAGTGCGGTAGCGTCCACACAAGCTAACGTTACATTTTCTCAAGCATTTCTAAAGCTCAAGCTCAAATCGGAAATAAAAAGTATCACTGATGCTGGATCAGTTAGTGACGGTGACTTCTTGTTTTACGGTGGTTGGCAACCATAGGGCCATATGAAAACATGGATTGAATCGGGATATCCATGCATAAAAACTAAATTTACTGTATAATGCGGAATTTCACGGAATTTGTCAGATCTTGGATGAAAAGAAGGTAAGTAAACTTAAATAAAATCGCGATATAGACTAGTGTCTCTGAATATTAAACCGCTTAAAGACTATTTAAAAAGGAATCATGCATGTTCTGCGTGTCTCTGTGAATGAATGGCTCAGACGCGCGAATTCATTTTCCACACACTATAAGCACCCATGATGCTTGCGATGTTTTCAGTAATGGATCGATGAACTTCATCTACACACAGCCGCTCTGAGTCACTTTAGCAGCATTTTAGCTTGATTTGAGAAAAACTATGGTCATATCCAAAAAAAAAAAAAA
This sequence comes from Gila orcuttii, assembly GCA_026230005.1. Classification (NCBI taxonomy): domain Eukaryota; kingdom Metazoa; phylum Chordata; class Actinopteri; order Cypriniformes; family Leuciscidae; genus Gila; species Gila orcuttii. The sequence continues at coordinate 19,638,965 of JAPDVR010000024.1, read as the reverse complement.
AACAGAGACTCAAAGGTCTAGCCACATGGCAACCTGTCAAAATAAAAGGTTGGTTTAACCTTTGAAGAAAGTTTTGCTTAAATCATTAGGCCTACATTTTAAATAATTGGTCATTACAATTTAAACCATTAAAAAAATAAAAAAAAACTATTTCATAGTGCCCTTAAAATGTAATTTATTTAAAAATGTTAATAAATTGTTAAATTATATACGTTTCATGATTTCAATTAAATACTAAAATTTTATTTAACCATTAAAATAGAAGTCCAGAAAAATGAAAACAAAATAAAACTGAATTTCATAGGGCCCTACAAACCAGCTTTTTGGTGCATTACCACCACCTTCCGCTCCATATGGTGTGACATCACGTACCAATATCAATCCTTGGGCTGACACGTGAGAAATGGAAAAAGATGCACACACTCTTGACACCTGGTTTTGTTATAGTTTTATATAGTGTTACGGCCAGCTCGTTTCGGCCGTACATAAAGTAAACAAGTACACCAAAATGACTTGCAAGATTTTATTTGTCCTCAAAAATCACAATTAACTGAATATAACAAAGTCTAGGGTTTCAAATCAAAAGGGGAAAAACCATAATCCAGTTGGGGAGTAAAAGGCTAGTATGGGCTGTAAATCAAAGGTTTGAATGACTTCCCCAGAGGCTGTCAATCCTCTGGACGAAAGTGAAGAGAAGATGTTCAATCCAAGGTTTTATCCTCTTCATAATTAAGGATAATGAGGAAGCAGGGGTGTGCGATCTCCCACGCTCCCTCTGAGCAAAACCGCCACCAACAGGCGAGCAAGCGGAACGCAGGGTCGTAACACCTCCCTCCAAAAGAAAAAGATTCGGCCACGAATCTAAAAATCAAAAACAAGAAAAGACAATTAGGCACAACCCAAAGCAAGCGCAATAACATTCTGAACGTCGTCTTCTCTTCATTCTTCAGCACCTCTGGGCCCTAGAGATGCAAAGAAAAGAAATGAACAACGCAGAGATTAGGATATGCTCTAGAAAGTGTGTCAGCTATGACATTATTTTTTCCTCGGATGTGTTGAATCTCAAGATGAAAAGGTTGTAAGATGAGACTCCATCGCATAAGTCGCTGATTTCGATTTCTCATTCGATTCAAGAAAACCAACGGATCATGATCCGTATAGATGATAATCGGTGCAGCGATTGACCCTAGGTATACCTCAAAATGTTGCACGGCCAACACTAGGGCGAGAGCTTCCTTCTCAATGGTAGAGTATACCTGTTGATGTCGATTAAACTTTTTTGAAAAGTAACTTACAGGATGTAGAACCTTGTTCGAACCCTCCTGTAAGAGAACAGCGCCCGCACCACAAGCACTTGCATCGATTGCAAGGCTAAAAGATCTCAAAATCCGGGGCTGTTAAAACAGGGGCACACGCCAGCAACGCTTTACAATTTTCAAAAGCCTGTTGACAGAGCTCAGACCACCGAAAAGTCAACTTTGGACTCAATAAATCGGTAAGAGGTGAGACTACACTGGCAAAATTTCGCAGAAGCTCCGGTAATATCCCACCATACCAAGAAACCGCCGCAATTCACGACGAGTGGGGGGTACGGGAAAGTCACAAATGGCTTCGACCTTGGTCTCAATAGGCTTTACACAACTTTACCTAAATAGGTAACGGTTGCCTTCGCGAATTCCGATTTAGCGAGTTTTATGGTAAGATTAGCCTTTGCTAAACGAGAAAACAATTCTTTAATCTGGTTAAGATGTTCAGACCAGGAGGAATTATACAACACCCCGTCGTCAAGATATGCCTCACATCCTGACATTCCATACAGTATACGATTTACGAGACGCTGGAACGTCGCGGGTGCATTTCGCACTCCGAAAGGCATAACCGTATACTGCAGGGAAACATCAGGTGTGACGAAGGCGGATAATTCCTTCGCTCGACTAGTCAAAGGCACCTGCCAATATCCCTTTAAGAGATCGAACTTACTAACTATCGGGCAGAGCCAACATGATCGACGCAGTCATCAACTCGAGGCAAAGGGAAGCAATCCGGCTTAGTAACAGAATTAAGTCTTCGATAATCTGTGCAGAATCGATATGAGCCATCAGATTTATTTACTAGAACACAAGGGGAACTCCATGAACTGAAACTATATTCAGCCAGATCAAGCAAGTAGATAGTTCACCTCTTGTTTCAGCAAATCTCTTTTAAAAGGATTGACTCGATATGCGTTCTGTTTAATCGGACACGAGGCTCCTACGTCGATATCATGTTCTATGATAGAAGTACGACCAGGAACATCACGGAAAAGAGAGGGAAATGACATCACCAACTCAGTGACATCACTCCTCTCCTCCTCTGTCAGATAAGAAAGATGGGAGGACAGATTAAGAAGAATCTCAGAGTTTTTAAGTCGTCCGTCGACTTTTTCTCGAGAAAGAAAACTCTCATCCTCATCAGCATTCTCCAAAGAATCCTTACTCGGGCTACGAAAGGATGACAATTCGGGAAAAGAATCACAAGAGTTTACCACATTAACAGTAACGGAACGAACAAGAGCTATGTACAATTTCAACAGATTACTGTGACATACTTGTACCTTCTTTCTCCGATCAGGAGTATTCAACAGATAGTTATTATCGGAAAGACGTTTAACTATCTTGTAAGGCCCTGTAAATTTAGCCTGAAACGGATTTGCAGGTAGAGACAATAAAGCCAATACTTGTTCACCCACCTGAAATTCTCTTAATTTAGCTTTTCTGTCAAAGCGTTGTTGCATTTTTATTTGAGACTTACTCAATTTCTTTCTAGCAAGAGCTCGTGCCTCATAATCTACGCCGGAATCCACTCACATAATCTGAAATATTTTCAGAAGGTTTAGACATTCGCCACTCCTCAGCTAACACAGCCGTAGGTCCTCGCACTACATGTCCGAACACTAATTCATTTGGGCTAAACCCAAGACTTTCTTGGATTACCTCACATATCGCTAACAACATCCACGGCAGACCTTCTTCCCAATCTGCATCGAGTTCCACAAAATATGACCTCAAAAGGGACTTCAGGGTTTGATGAAACCTCTCAAGAACTCCTTGACTCTGTGGATGATAAGCACTAGAAATATTCTGTTTCACTCGAAGTTGACGCAGGGCTTTTGAGAACTGTTTCGACATGAAGTTCGAACCCTGATCAGATTGAATAACTTTGGGTATTCCAAAGGTCGACATGAAATTAGTGAGGGCCTTCAAGACAGATTTTGTGGTAATGGACCTTAATGGATAAGCAGTAGGATAACGAGTAGTCTGGCACATAACAGTTAAAAGGTATTGGTGACCAGTCTTAGACCGGGGCAAAGGACCAACACAGTCAACTATCAAATACTCGAAAGGAGTGGAACCGACGGAAATAGGCTGCAACGGAGCAACAGGTAACTTTTGATTTGGCTTACCGGTGATCTGGCATGTATGACAAGATCGAATATGTTTTGCCACATCTCGTTTCACCTTAGGCCAGTAGAACTGTCGCAAAACCCGATCATACGTTTTACGAACTCCGGTGTGACCAGCAAGTCCTTGATGAGCCAGATGCAACACAGATTCCCTCAATGTAAAAGGAACCACAATCTGAGTTTTAGGTTCTAAAGAAACATCTTCATGCAGCACCACTTTCCGACAAAGCAGACCATCATCAAGAAAGTACGAAGAAGACTGAGGATCAGAACATTTCTTAGACCCTACTTCAGAGAATAAGGTTTTAAGACTGTCGTCGCTCTGTTGAGCTCTAATCAAATCCTCTCGAGAAATCTGTAACAAAGTCAGAGAACAATCAACATCAGAGAGATCAACATTGGTTTTCTCAGGAGTGGACAGAACCTCTGATGTATCGGTAGATTCAGGTCACAACACTGTCGAATCTTTCTGATCAGAAGACAACGAAGAACAGGATTTCAGGTCTCTCTGCTCAGGACATTTGGACACATCAGATCCTGAGTCACCTGTATGAACAGTATAAAAGGTGTCATGCAGTGGAACTTCAACTTCATTTTCAATTAATGGTTTAGCCATTGATCGAGTAACTGCACAAGCTGGAAACAAATCACGAAATTCTCTACAATTTCCAACATCAGATTTCCTAGGTGTAGATGCTATTATGGGTGGAGCTGCCACATCACTCCTTCCCCAAACATTCTCACCAGCTAAATCATTTCCCAAAATGAATGTAATCCCAGGAACTGGAAGTGCAGGACGAACACCAACTACTACTTCACCAGATACAATGGCAGAGGAAAGATGGATTCGATGCAAAGGCACTTCAGTAAACCTCATCTCAAACCCTCGCACTAATACATGAGTTCCAGTAGCGGTTTCAGAAGTCAAAGGCAAAATTCCCTCTAAAAGAAACGACTGCACAGCTCCTGTATCTCGAAGACGTACTGGCACCGTTTCGTTTGAACCAGGCAATGACAAATTTCCCTCAGTGATAAAGGGTGCATAATCAACAGAAGTTATACACTGATCAACAGATTTATCACTAGAACTAGATGAATGACGATCTTTCTCATCACAAGTGTCAATAAACAATGATGAAGCAGAAACCAAAGCAACAGATTTCGACAATCTCTCTTTCTTCTTGAGAGTAAGACAGTCCGATATTTTATGACCAGGCTTCTTACAATAAAAGCAAACCATGTCCCGTGAGAGTGCAGGTTTACTAGAATGTTCAGCCACTGTTGTCTTACTATTCCTACTCATCACATAAGACTTTGTCTTAGGTTGAGAGCAAAACTTAGGTGAGTTACTCATATTGTTGGTTTTAAGACCTACTGAACTGAATGACCCACAATGGGTTAACACAAATTCATCAGCCATGATAGCAGCTTCTGAAAGTGTATTCACCTTGTGTTCAGTGAGATGCCTAGCTACAGCATGAGGAACACAATGTTTAAACTCCTCTAAGAGCACTAATTCTCTTAATTGCTCCTTAGTTGTAACTTTCATTGAAATGCTCCAACGATCAAATAGGTCCTCTTTCCCTCTTGCAAATTCAACATAAGTACATTCATCAGCTTTACTCAAATTCCTAAATTTTTGACGATATGCCTCAGGCACGAGTTCATATGCATGCAACACAGCAAATTTCACCACATCATACTCACCACTCTGTTCCAGTGAGAGTGCAGAATAAACTTCTTGAGCTTTACCTGTAAACACACAGCAACAATAAAGTCCAAAAGCTTTTCGGCCATTTCATGGACAAAGCAACACGTTCAAAATGATAGAAATATTTATCCACTTCCTTTTCAGAAAATGGCGGCACTAATCTTATATTCCTGTGAACGTCAAATACAGCCCCAGCAAACATGCCAGTGTGGGCCCACTGTGGGTAAGTGTGGGTTTTCTGTGGGACAGTGTGGGCAAGGGCAAACCCTTTGGGGCCCCATGTGGGCTTTCTGTGGGCAAGCCCACAGTGGGCTTACCCAAATAAAACCCACACGGGCCCCCAGTGGGTTAGCCCATGCGGGGGCCCATAGCAGTTTTGCCCATTTGGGCCCCCATTAGGATTTACTGTGGGCAACCCACTGTGGGTTTGCCCAAATAAAACCCACACGGGCCCCCAGTGGGTTAGCCCATGCGGGGCCCATAGCAGTTTTGCCCATTTGGGCCCCCATTAGGATTTACTGTGGGCAACCCACTGTGGGTTTGCCCAAATAAAACCCACACGGGCCCCCAGTGGGTTAGCCCATGCGGGGCCCATAGGAGTTTTGCCCATTTGGGCCCCCATTAGGATTTACCTATTTTTAGTTTTTCACTGTGGGGCCACCATGAGGGTTTACTGTGGGCAACCTCCATAACAGTACAGTTACATCATTGTTTTAAGACTAGAAGCTCAGGGTTAGTCAACCTATTTTAACGATCCCGTTAAATGTCATAAATGCTATTTCATTCAACAGTCATCCCATACTTGCACACAGACAGTCAACAAGATGGCAAGACAAGTAGTAAATAAATCACAGCACTTATATATTAATACATTCATAAATAACATAATAACATTATAGCAATGCAGGTTGCATCTTTATAAATACATTCATAGAACCATAAAACTGACTAATTAATACTTATGAATCAGTGTATAATGGATTATGAGCATGCGCATTGAAAGAGCAAATGAGTGGCTTAAATGGAATTATAAAAAATAATATAAATTTAACTAGGTATATCTTATAATGCAGGTCTCAATGAGTCTTTATAAATATACTTATATAATAGTAATATTGCTCCTAAAAAAGTATAAAGGGAGCTATAATTAATAATAATAATAATAATAATAATAATAATAATACATCAGTCTTATATAGCGCTTTCCAAGGAATTCAAAGACGCTTTACAAATGAAACAAACAAACAATGATGAGAGTGCTATTATAGATTGTAGGCGAGCTGAAACAGGTGGGTTTTGAGCAGTTTTTTGTAATCATAAGCATGGTCTGCATAGAAAGTGTTACCATATTTATTAAATAAAATTAACTTATTTGTCACAATAAAACAATGCAAATGGTTGACTGATTTGTTTTGGTATTCATCAGTGATGTATTTATTATTATTAAATAATATATTTGTATACTAATAAATACATCACTGATTAATTTATATATATATATATATATATATATATATATATATATATATATATATATATATATATATATATATATATATATATATATATATATATATATAAATTAATCAATCAGTGATGTATTTATTAGTATAGTATAATATAGTATTATATTATATTATATTAGTATAGTATAATATATATATATATATATATATATATATATATATATATATATATATATATATATATATATATATATATATATATATATATATATATAATATTTCTGAAACTACAAAAGAAAATAATAAGTAATAGTAGCTGGCGTCATCACGTGATTAATTCTAACCAATGAGACTGCTGGACGTTTCCATCGCTAAAGGTGATGATACACAGGGCAACTTTTTGAGCAATGTTGCTGGGCAATTTTGCCGTCAATGGGCAACCAGATGAGACACAGGGCCCACGACCGATCTAAATTATCCAGATAGATATGTATTGCCCTTTTTCAATGGGAAAGTGCCAAGCAACATTCGCTCTGCAAGATTGCCCAGCAACATTGCTCAAAAAGTTGCCCTGTGTATCATCACCTTAAGGAAAGGAGCTGTCTTTCTGGATTCGACTGGTACAGCCCAGCTTTGCACCAAACAGGTAAGTTTTTTTAAATTGCCATAGTAATTTGAGTTTTCTATTAAAATTTGTGAAACGGGTCAAAATGGTAATGAATTAATTAATTGGTATTAAATTACACTCATTTTATTGTTATCTGATTTAGCTAACGTTGCTCTGCTGCTGTTTAAATGAAACGGTTTTAACGGTCTAACAGTTACTGCTCAGACAGTCCGTTTTTGGTAATCTCCGAGGTAATAGATACTTTAAAAGTAAATGAATTCAAGTTTGCTTAAGTGTAAGTGTAATGTAAGTGTTTTACATACCTTTTGATGCTATTAACGTATAATTTGGTTCATTATTGTTTTACCGTTTACGCGATGAACTAGGGCCGAGCTTAACACAATGGCCCGGCTGAATCAGTGATGTCTTTGTTTTAAAGTTTTAAATAGCGATGTAACGTTAAACGAGTATTTATGTAGTGTAAATAGAATACAATAGCTACACACTCTAACTACATCTCGTTAAATATGATTATGACGGTTCATAATTGATAGACACCTGTAAACACTGCGCGTTGACAGACAGCAAATCAGAGGCTATTTACATAACGGCATAACTATCATGTTAACGTGAGTTAAAAATAACAGATTTTACTATTCTAACTTTATTAGATAACTGAAATGAAATCAACCATCTGTAATATTTAATTAACTTAATTATGAAAAAATATAATGGAAGTAAAACATGTAGGCCATGAAATAATAGGCCTATTCATTCATTTAATAACATTAAATATGAATGTAATAATTTCTTTTGAATGTATACATTTCATCAACGTTTATCCATACAGATACTGTAAATATTTCACTGAAATATTAATATTTGTTTATTTTTCTCCCTTTTCCTTGTGTGTAATCAGATAATCGATACTGCTCTGTGTAAGTATTCTGTTGGAATTACTGTCTGACACATCAGTTTTTTCATTGTAGATTTGTCATAGACATTTACAAAAACTTTCTTTACACCATATATATAACTGTATTTTCATAAACATTTTGCTTATGTTATCTGTTAATATTTTGGGTATCAAATTTTTTAAATGAGATGCTCCTCATCCACTGAACAAATACTGTATTTGTCAGTACAGTGGTGTCATGTAGCATACATTCTTAGATGTTATTGTACATATTCATGAATAAAAGTTTAAACTGGGTTTATAACATTAAAATGTTGTTTGTCCTCTCTCTTTTCAGTATTCATTGCCATCTAATCCTGATTGCAGAATTGAGCTCCAACCCCAGTTAAGCAGACCTGAACCAGTTGATCGAGGTCTTCAGGATCAGCAGAAAGTACAGACAGCTAAACTCCTCCATGACCAGGACTGGACACCAGTGCTGTAAGGGATCCATCTAGTCATGTTCAGAACATATTGCTGGGGATCTCAGCTCTGGCCCTTGAGGACCACTGTCCTGTAGACTTTAGCACCAAACCCTGGTCCAAGGCCCTGTCCCAAATGGCGAACTTCATGCAGACTTTCGGTCTCGTGGACTTGAATTGCGCGTGCTCGCCGAGTCTACGAGTCTGTAGGCCGTCCCATTTAGCATTTTAACGCTCTGAAGTGTGCTCAGCAGCGCCCCCTTTGTACCCTTGAAGCGGTCTTCCGCGAAGCCCGCATAGATGCAGGCTCCACGCACTTTAACTACCCAGGAATCCTTGCAAAATGCCAATCAGAAAAAGGATGGGAGGAGATTTCGCTCACGGACTGTAAACATGGCTTTATGACATAGGCGTACATTTTACCAGTTGTTACTTACAGTTTATACAAACATTATCGACCAGTGGTTGATATATCAAACATAATAATAGCGTGTTAAATAATACGATCGCATTATGATTCATTACATAAATAGAACCGAATGTCATCGCTTTACTGAGTCATATAAACGTAGTATGAATATTGAAACCTATACATTTTTCTTAAACTCATTTACATTTGAATTTTGTGTTAAAATTGAACATTATGTATTATTATGTACAACTGTGTTTATCATTTACATAACCATGACATCTATTCTAATGCCCAGGTGGCATATACAATTATAGAACTGTAAAAGCAGGCTGTGTAGTTCACATGGACATAAGATTTGGGAAAATAAAATAAATCCTGTTCTCGATGCTAAAGATTGTAATTTTTTTTAATGATATTTGTGATATTTTTCTAATAAAAGGACTTATGAGATGACCTTTAAGTTTATTCAGCTTCGACGTCTGAGCTGAGACCTTCTTCCTGTTTCCGGCGTGACGATCGAGTCTGTCCCAAAAATACCTCTCAATGCGCCCTGGCGGACTCACGCTAAGGGCCCTATAGGTCTGCACTACATGACGTCACCGAAGTGTGGACTCTGAGGAAGTCCACAAGTCCGGAGTGTGCCATTTGGGACAGGGCCCAAGTCCAACACACCTGAACAAGCTAGCCTAATCAAGCTCTTTTGGTTAAAAGATCAAGTGAGATTGATCAGGTCTGGACATAAACTGCAAGACAGTGCACTTCGAGGACCAGAGTTGAGAACTCCTGACATATTAATTAGTCAATAATCACTGATGAAAAAAATAATAATTTTTATTTGTATAGATTTATGTAATATGTAATATTACTAATATTCAGTTGTCTTCTCTCTTTTTTCCTTAATTGTGTTGTGTGTCAAACAGCTAAATAAACCCAAAAGAGAGCCACTCGAGCACAGGTCACTCTTTTTCTGTGTAAGTACATTTTTGACTGTCAGACACATTCTCTGTATTTTCTTTTTGATAAAAATGACATATTCATGCTGTAAGTTAAAGCCATGAATGATTTCTTGATAAAGACATTAAAGGGATTGTTCTTCATGTTGTTCCAAACATGTATTATTTACTTTTTTCTGTGGAATGCAAAAGAAGAATTTTGAATAATGTTTAATCTGTTTTGTCCATACAATGAAAATCCCATTGAATTTTTATTGAGTCATTTTTCGAAATATCAGAAGAATCTTCCACAGAAGAAATAATTCAGGTTTGGAATGACATGAATGTGAGTACAAGTTGACAGAATTATATATTGTGTTGATAATTTTTGTTCTCATGCTCTCATTTCATCATGTCCTCAATTGGTTCACTCTCTGTATGTTTCTCTCTCAACAACACCACCTACATTTGTTTTTAATATTAATAAAAAAAACTGTAACTATTTTTCTGGAACTCAAATTATCCTCCTGTCAAAGTGCAGAAGATTCTTTGTTCTCTGAGGTGGAAATGGCCTAACCCTTGGGAAAACACAAGTGTATAAATGACACTTGGAACAACCCCCGTTTTTTTTTATACATTTTTTTATGTTAACATTTCAATTGTTGTTGTTGTTGTTTTTCTCACTTTAGATGCTGACACAGCTGAAGCAGCATCCAAAGGGGTTGATGCTGATCCTAATGCAAGAGACTGGGATGGTGGAAGGAGCAAGTCACTCCGGTATCCGAGGGGATTGATTCATGTGGTTTTATATGATTTTTTTTTTTTTACTTTTTTTTTTCTTTTTCAAATAAAAAAGAACTTTTGACAGTTCTGTTCAAACATTCCTGAATGTTTTCACGATTTACATGCTGACGACTGGATTACTTTGTTCAAAAGTAGGGCTATTTAAAAAATCGTACTAACCCCAAAGTTTTGAACGGTAATGTATTGTATATATTTTTTACATGACTGAATAAATTAAATGATTTGAAAGATATGACTTGTAATGTACTACTTCGACTTTCAACAAGTGCAATTATTTTGCATGTATTGTGGCAAATGCAAAGTAGAACCAAACTAATCTTGTTTGTTAAGGCCACAGGTATATTACAAAACATATTTGTATTGTCCGCAGTATGCCCACACTTTTCCCAGTGCACCCACAGTATGCCCACACTTAACCCAATGTACCCACAGTATGCCCACACTTAACCCAATGTACCCACAGTATGCCCACACTTAACCCAATGTAAGGGTTTGCTGTGGGCCCACAACTGGCCCCAATGGGGGCCCACTCTACTTACTGTGGGCCTGCCCACAGTCAGCCCACACTTTTGGGTTGTCCCACTGGGGCCCCACCTGGGTCCCAAAGTATGGGGCCCACACGTGCCCAGCATTTCACACCGGTATCTGGGATATGGGCTGCCCACATGGGCCCCTATAAGAGTTTGCTGTGGGCCCACAACTGGCCCCATGGGGGCCCACTCTACTTACTGTGGGCTTGCCCACAGTCAGCCCACACTTTTGGGCTGTCCCACTGGGGCCCCACCTGGGTCCCAAAGTGTGGGGCCCACACGTGCCCCACATTTCACGCCGGTATCTGGGCCCACAGTGGGCTTCCCGCAAGGGCCCCATTCGGGCCCCAAAGAAGCATGTTTGCTGGGAGGTTCACCTGCATTCGCATGCCGTTGTGGAATAGGAGGCACATTCGCTTGTGAACCTTCAGCTGTCTGTGCTGCTAATTCTAACTCCAACTTTTTTATCTGAAACGCTCTCTCGTCACGTTCCCTCTCTAACTGAAATGTTCTCTCTTCACGTTCCCTCTCTAACTCGAGCTCCATTTTCCGCATAGCTAACTGATGATTTAATTTTCTCTCTTCAAATTCTCTCTCTACCGCTCGCCCTTTCATAGCGCGATCATCACGTTCTGCACGAATTTTCGCGGCATCTAAACACAGTTGCTTCTCTTGCAAAGACAACTCTGGAAATTTTGTCTCACTTTCACTATAAACCTCAACAGGAGTAGACACAAACGATTCACTCGGAGTGATTAACTCAGTGTTTACCTCTATAACTCCTCTATCAACAAGTGACCGCTTCAGAGTAGTCACCATAGTCTCCTTCAGCCTCTTCTCTTGAGAAGTAAAATCAACACTGAAGCGTTCGGCGATTTGCACCAACTGCTCCTTTGTACAACTCTCAAGCAAAGCTTCTGATGGACACGCAAAGAAATCCTCGACCACCAAAGACATTTTATTCGTATGTTTTATACACAATAACACAAACGAAACTACTAGCTAACACACGTGAGACGCTGTTCACTCGAAATACAATTCCCATAAGCCACTGCTTCAAAAAGGAACTACGTCACCGTATTACGCAATCTCATTCACATAAATTTCCGAAGACTTCCCACAAGTCAAAAAACAGTGTAAGCGCAAAATAAACTGCACTATACGCGCAAACTCAACGATTTACCTTTTTTATTTTTGTAGACTGGATTTACCATTTATAATATAAGAGAACTCCAGCTCCTAACTCAGAAAAACACTAACTAAATCCTAGTCTTCAGAGATGTACTGGGCTCGAGGCGACATTAAACGCTGAACTCCGCAACTATCAGTCAAACTGAAAGTCCGGAAGCGTACCCCCTACAGAGATTTAATCTCCACCCAGGATAACCTCCAAAAACAAGAAAGGCAAAATAACAAACAGTGCTCCGTCGGAAGGATTGTATTCACAATCCAGCTGGAAACACTCTAACTCACCAGAGTTCTCATTTATAAAGGTAACCATTCACAAAAACATACACACATACAACCCATACTTACCAACGTTTCCTACCCCGATAGGATCGCGGACGAGACTCCCAATTTATGTTACGGCCAGCTCGTTTCGGCCGTACATAAAGTAAACAAGTACACCAAAATGACTTACAAGATTTTATTTGTCCTCAAAAATCACAATTAACTGAATTTAACAAAGTCTAGGGTTTCAAATCAAAAGGGGAAAATCATAATCCAGTTGGGGAGTAAAAGAAGGCTAGTATGGGCTGTAAATCAAAGGTTCGAATGACTTCGCCAGAGGCTGTCAATCCTCTGGACGAAAGTGAAGAGAAGATGTTCAATCCAAGGTTTTATCCTCTTCATAATTAAGGATAATGAGGAAGCAGGGGTGTGCGATCTCCCACGCTCCCTCTGAGCAAAACCGCCACCAACAGGCGAGCAAGCGGAACGCAGGGTCGTAACAATAGTTATATGGTTTTATATAGTTATGTTTTTTTTTTTTTTTTTTTGCCAAATTGGTTTGGAACAGTTAAATAAATAATTGAACTGACAAATTATGTATGCCTATATGTTTGATTGACAATTTTATTGATCACTGAGATAGCATTGACTTGGAATTAAGTTGGTTCAATATAAAAATTCAATTTGAAAAAGTAGCTTAGATGTAGTAAACTACTTTTGCCATATTGCTGTGAAGCTACATTTAATATAGAGTAACTGCTAGCTTAGCTCACTACATTTTCTAAGTAGCTTGCCCAACACTGTGAAATCCTGCAGGTGTCACTGCTTTCTCCGTCCATGCAATAAATGCACATCCTTGAATGAGCACAGATTTATAGCGCATTAACTTCTGAGGTAATATTATTGGTTTGACCCATTTGAGAGGCGGACAAATTCTGAATTAAAAATGGACTGAATAAAGCTCTCTACGAACTTGACGTGCTATCTCACTTTTAGCTATGTCTTTTAACTATTATATTTCGAAGGGCAAAAACATTAACTTTAACTATTGGCTTTACATCATCAAGTCAGCTGTCACAGCCCTTGCAATGGTACTGTGCCAGTAGCATATAGCATTATTAGCTCGTTAGCCTGAGCAATTGTGGCGCTGCCAAGATGGAGACGGATGCCAAGTGAGGCGCTGCCAAGATGGAGACGGATGGATCCGCCCACTTTTAGCTTCAAAAATGCTCTTTAGAAACCTACAGGTGACGTCATGGACGCTACGTCCATATTTTTTGCAGTCTATGTATTGGACACAGATATAGGACAGCAGTTTCGCAGAATCTTTTATTTCCTGACACAACAAACAAATAAGCAGCATCTTAGAGAGTGAATCGCCCTTGTTTTCTCTCCCATTCAGTTACAATACAAAAGGGCCAAAAAGGAGCATGAAACACAAATTGAGTAAAGAAAAATTACATTAAACAAGAAAATACTACAACTGAGAAAACGTCTCAGGTTACGACAGTAACCTGAGACAGCATGTGGGAGCTCACACTCAGGAAGGCCTAAGATGCCTAAAACCTGGTGACCACAGTATGTGGGAACCCACATTCAGGAAGGCTGGATGAGGCCTGTAACCTGACCTGTAGAAGCTCATAACCAGGAAGGCCTGGCGACCACGGTGTGTGGGAGCTCATACTCGGGAAAGCCGGGTGAGGCCTGTAACCTGGCGACCACAGTATGTGAGAGCTCACATTCAGGGAGGCCAGGTGAGGCCTGCAACCTGACATGTAGAAGCCCATCACCAGGAAGGCCGGTGAGGCCTGTAACCTGGCGACCACAGTATGTGGGAGCTCATAACCAGGAAGGCCGGCTGGGGCCTGTCACCTGGCGACCACAGTGTGTGGGAGCTCATAACCAGGAAGGCCGGATGAGGCCTGTAACCTGGCGACCATAGCATGTGGAAGCTCATACTCAGGAAGGCCCATGAGGCCTGTAACCTGGTGACCACAGTATGTGGGAGCTCACATTCAGGAAGGCCGGGTGAGGCCTGTAACCTGGCGACCACAGTAGGTGGGAGCTCATATCAGGAAGGCCAGAGAGGCCTGTATCCTGGCGACCACAAGGTGGGAGCTCACATTCAGGAAGGCCGGGTGAGGCCTGTAACCTGGCGACCACAGTATGTGGGAGCTCACATTCAGGGAGGCCGGGTGAGGCCTGCAACTTGGCGACCACAGTATGTGGGAGCTCACATTCAGGAAGGCCGGTGAGGCCTGTAACCTGGCGACCACAGTATGTGGGAGCTCATAACCAGGAAGGCCGTCTGAGGCCTGTCACCTGGCGACCACAGTGTGTGGGAGCTCATAACCAGGAAGGCCGGATGAGGCCTGTAACCTGACAACCACAGTAGGTGGGAGCTCACATTCAGGAAGGCCGGGTAAGGCCTGTGACCTGACATGTGGAAGCTCATAACCCGGAAGGCCTGGTGAGGCCTGTAACCTGGCGACCACAGTATGTGGGAGCTCGGCTCACATCACAATACATCATCCTTGCTTACCAAACATGTCCCCGGCTCTGTACAGGAGACGAGTTCTGAAAAAGAAGAGAAAAATGTTATTTGCGCAAAAGAACATTTTCACTCAACATAAAAACCTGCAGCGTGCGGAATGAAGCACACCAGGACTCAGAAACTCAGTAACCCTTTTTACTGTTTCACAAGCCAAGGGAAGGCGCTCCTATCAACCAAGCTGAAGCGGGCCATCAGAGAATTCTTGAACTCATCATGGGCCCCGCCCCAGGCCTGATGTAGGAGGAGCGATGGTGGTTAGGAGACAAGATCCAGGGAGGTGATGTTTAACGTTCGGTCTGAGAACGTTTGCTCTGGATCACCTCCCTGAGATCGTGCCTCTCACGGGAGTTACGCCTCCTGCGCGCCCTGCTCCCTCTGCTAGGAGGAGGGGGTGCACAGGAAGCGACACTGGCCTTCTGGGTCTGTCTGTGATCCTCAGACCACGACGGACCAGGCCCTCGGAAGGTTTTTTCTTTCTCCCCGATGTCAGCCTGGTTGAGCCACAGATGCCTCTTCGTGGCCACCATAGACGCCATCGCACGAGATGGAAGCAGCGGACTGTTTGGTGGCCCGGAGAGCCAGATCCGTGGTGCGGCGCAGCTCTGCGACCGCGTCAGGGGACAGGCGGGCCCCCTGATCGAGGTCCCGCAGCAGGTCGGCCTGGTAGGCCTGAAGGACCGCGAGGGTGTGCAGAACCGCACCTGCCTGACCTGCTGCTGTGTATGCTCTGCCATTTTTGTAGTCTTAAGCGGCTTGGATGGCAGGGACGGAGCTCCTAGTGACGAATACCGACCAGAGGCGAGATAGTTGGCCAGCGTCTCGTCCACTGGCGGCATTGACACATACCCGTGCTCCGCGGCCCCATCCACAGCAGCGAAATTATTCCGCTGATGCAGATGAAGACGCGCAGAAAACGGGTTCTTCCATGCCTTCTCGATCTCAGAGTGGAGATCGGGAAGGAATGGAAGGCTCGTCCGGGCTAGTGGCTTATGGGTAGGGAGGAACCGATCGTCCAAAATACTACGAGCAGGTTCCTCCCGGACGCGCCTCCACTGCAGCTGCAATCTGTTGGTGGCGCGCCCCATAACGTCCACCAACTCAGCGTACACTGTGCAGGAGGGCTGAGATGGTTCAGTCTCAACCAGACTGACATCATCGGCAGCCAACTCCTGCCCAACCCGAAGAGAACCAGTTACAGACCCCTCAGAAAGAGAAAGAACCTCTTCAACATCGACCTGTAACTCACCCTCGTCAGCTGGCAGATCATCCGTGAGGTTAACGCCCCTCTCCAGACGATCTGCCAGCTCCATCTGAGAGCCCCACGAGCTCACGCGCCGCTGAGCCTCAGCCCGAGCGGGACCAGCACCGCGGGGTTCAGATGCTGCGCCCACTTCCCTCGAGAAGTGGGACAAACGAGAGCGGAGAGTTCTTACAGAAAAACTCACAGTTTGCGCAGGAAGCTCCCTCGAGAGCTTCACGCGCGTGCTCCTCTCCCAGGCAGAAAACGCACAGATCGTGTGAGTCCTCCGGTGTCAGATATCTAGGACACGGGTCGGCACACTTGCGGAAGGAATTTCTCCTCTTCTCTGTACGCTTCATTTTTTGTTAAACTTTTCAAACAGACAAACAGTCCCTGAAGACGAAAAGGATGTTGTCATGGTCTCAAGGCACCCTTTTTATATATCCAGGTTGCGTGCTCATCATTCGAGCTGATGATGCACGGGCTGTCGCCGGTCAACATGATTGCTGTGAGGTGATACTTGATTTCAGACACCTGTCACGCCTGAGGTGTTCCCCATAGCGTCGATGACGTATTGTTGAGTTCACTTTGAAAGGGAACATACCTGATACAACACAAAAAAAGCAGCCTCTCAGAGATTGAATCGCTCTTGTTTTCTAAAATAAATATGATGTACACTTTGGGAACTGCATATTTAGCAGAAGTCAAAAATATAACTCAAAAAGGGTAAAATAACAAAAATAATCACACAGTTAAGTAACATTTTACACATAAATTGGGGTGAAGATATAGGTACAAAATACAAAAATTACAATAAAGATTAAATAAGATTATCAGAAACCATATTAAACCTAACTCTCCCATTCAGTTACAGTACAAAACAGAAGAGAAGGAAACAGAACAGGAAATTACGTTGGCTCATGACATCACAAAAATTAAAGGGGAAAACACTCATTTAGATCAGGAAGCTATGTAAAGCTTTGTTTCCACCGAAACTACCTGGAACAATTTGTCCCACTCCCAACCCCCCCCAAAAAAAATCCCACCCATCCACCCCCCCCACACCTGATGCTGTCTGCGTTTCCATCGTGGTCTAAAGTACCGTGATGATTAGGTAAATTAGACCGGTGACACTAGGACTGCGCACAACTTTCCATTATTCCTTATGCATGCAGGCGAGTATTTTAATAAAACACTATATAGTGTATGGGAGCCTTCCGCAGATATGAGTGATCTCCATTCAGATAGGAGGCATCCTCTGGGCCCCCGCAGATTTCCATTAAATTTTGCCAGCTCACAACTCAGACCAAGGTTGAAATGCTATTTTTGTGTTCATTACGTTTTTTGGGAACATGACTGAATCAATTTTTTCCTTTTTCTTTTTTTTTTTTTTTTTTTTGAGGAGAGAAGGAACAGTAGACTCTGCTATTATGTTTATCTGTTCAGCAATGGGAGTTTTTAAAAGGTTTATAGAATTGAAATTTCTTGGCATCTCTTCTCCATTTTTCTTGCCATTGTTGTCAGGTGTAACTGAAAATGTGCCTTTGAGAAAATCTATTAGGAGCTGCTTTCTTCTGCACTGATGTTGGGGGCTGTGTACTTTAGACTGAGACCACACTCAGGAGTTACACTCTTTGATGGCCAGATTTTGGATTTGATTGGCGGATGGACGGACGAGTGGATGGATTATGGAGGATGGATGGATGGACGGACAGGATGGGACGGGAAACAAGTAGCAAAAAAATGTTTTAAGGTGGGTTTTGAAATCGCAGTTTCTATTTTCACTTCAAGTGCACTGTTGTGATCTACATTGTATCGGTTTCTCAATCGAATGGTTGCAGTTATACCATTTTTTAGTTGCTGTGCCTATGTGTCCACAAAATCTCCTTATTTATATGTCTACCAAGTTTTGATTTCATGGAAACCAGACCAACGGTCTAGGAGTTCAAAAATGTTTTAGTGAGTTTGGTGAGTTTACATCAAAAACACAGAAGAAGAAGAAGAAATGCTTGGACCTCCAACTGAAATTATTTTAATTAAACGTAAACCAAAGTGTCTAAAAGTAATTAGACACTTTGTTGCTTAAATGGTTTATTTTTAGAGAAAAATCTGCACCAGTAAGCATAACATTGCCAGATGGATCGGTTGCGCTTCATTGCAATGCAAATCAAATAAATAGCTTGCATCCACGTTTACATATGCATTGCAGTCTGATGAAACTTCCACAGACACATGTAAAGAAAATCAGTGTGACTGAATCAGCAGTCAGCTTTCTCTGGTCTACATGTACCATGGTACATACTAATGACAATCTCTCGGTACACCCCTCCAGCTTCTGTGGGACTGCAAATGAAACTCATTGATCTGAATCTAAAATAGAGGGCAACCTGCAAATGCTCTCCAGAAATCTGTATCACTCCCTGAAAAAACGTAGAGGTAGAGCACTTTGAAAAAAACCCCAATAAAACCTCTGATGTCTTTGACGTTTAATAGGGGGTTCTTTCGCATTACTGTGTGCTGCAGTCTTTAATATGTGACCATAAAGCAGTACATCAAAACTCAGGGTAAATTGGGCTCGGGAGAGAAATTAAGCATAATTTGTTGAGCGTGAAGGAAACATGCCTGTCTCGACGGTGGCTGTTGATCCCTCGAGGAGGGGAATTCAGACCTCCCACTTGAAAAAAAGGCTCTAAAATGACAGCTGAAAAGGGGTAATGGCTACTGAGCTGTGCACACACCTTCTGAAATTGAGTTGAACTCACAATTTTTTTTTTTTTTTTGTCTGCATTGTACAGGATACAATATACTATTTTAAAGTTAGTTATATTTTTTTTACTTTAAATTGTAATAAAGATAATCAGGTGTTTTTAAACTGCCATATTCCTCATGGGTAAATATAACAATATAATAATAAATAAATAAATAAATAATTCCCCATACTTTTGAAACATTTGGGTATATATATATATATATATATATATATATATATATATATATATATATATATATATATATATACATACATATATATATATATATATATATATATATATATATATATATATATATATATATATATATATATTATGCATATATATGCAATAATATATATATATTATTTGAATAAAATGTAATTTATTTCTGTGATCAAAGCTGAATTGTCAGCCTCATTACTCCAGTCTTCAGTGTCACATGGTCCTTCAGAAATCATTAGAATATGATGATTTGATGCTCAGGTAATATTACCAATTATCAATGTGCTGTCACGATTCATGAATTTCGCTGTTTTCTTCATGTCTCGAGATTCTTGTGATTGTCTTTTTGTCTTCTGACCTTATTAAATAGAGTTTAACTTGCACTTGCTTCCGCCTGATCTTGTGACAGAACGATCTGACCAAACATGGAAGCAGCAGGCGAAACTTCAACCTCATGGGAGGATTTCGTCAAAGTCAGCATCTCACGGATGGATACCCAGGAGAGAAACATAAATGACTCGGGCCGGGCTATTCAAGCTCTCGTGGCGCAGGTGTCCCAGCTCACCCAGCAAGTCCAACTTTTGCGGGTTCCCACTGCGCCACCCACGCCGGCCGCTCCCCCTATACCACCAGAGAGCGCCTTCCAGTCAGAGCCCAGACTGCCGGTTCCTGAAGCCTATAATGGTGAGCCAAACTTTTGCAGGGCATTTCTAACACGCTGCTCTATGCATTTCTCCTTGCAACCCAGGACCTTTTCCACCGAACGAAGCAAAGTGCCGTTCGTGCTCACACTCTTGACTGGAAGGAAAGCTCTGTGGGGAACGGCGGTGTGGGAAAACCAGGATCCATGCTGTGCCTCGTTCCAGACACTCGCCGCCGCCATGAAAGGAGTTTTTGACCGCTCGGTCGCTGGGAAGGAGGCAGCAAGGATGCTAGCGGATGTCAAGCAAAACGAGAGATCAGTATCTGACTACTCTATAGAGTTTCGGACTTTGGCGGCGGAGTGTCAGTGGAACGAGGAGGCGCAGTGGGACATGTTCCTGCATGGGCTGGCTGACCGCGTCCAAAGGGAGATTTATGCACTGGACTTACCCCCCACCCTCAACGAGTTGATCGATCTGGCACTTCGTGTTGACTCTCGACTCTCCCGAGTCGAGGGTCTGAAGGGACCTGCTCGGAGTTTCGGAGCTGTGGACGCGGTCAGCCCGTCTACGATCACGAGCCCATGCAGGTCGGCCGAGCTCGGCTTTCCCGGGAGGAGAAGGAGAGGCGGAGGTCCCAGGGCCTTTGCCTTTACTGTGGTTCGGCAGGACATTTCGCTTTCAACTGCCCGGTAAAAGGGCAAGCCCGGCAGTAAAACTGAGGCTACTGTCGGGTGGGATCTCCGCTGAGAAGACCTCATCAACATCAACGCTCCTTCCGGTAAGGCTCAGGTGGTCAGCTCACACTCACGACTGTCAAGAACTACGGGGCTGAAGGTAACTTCATGGACTACACTTTTGCACTCAGGATTCAGGTTCCCCTTCTACCCCTCAGTCACACCATCGCAGTGCACGTGCTCAACGGACAAACACTCCCCACTATCTCTTATACCTCTGGACCCCTCACACTCAGCGTATCCGGCAACCATTCTGAAACCATCTCTTTTTATATCCTGGACTCCCCCCTGGCACCCATTGTCTTAGGTCATCCCTGGCTCATCAAACACAACCCCAAAATAGACTGGCAGCAGAGATCAGTGTCTGAATGGAGCAGTAAATGTCATGAGTCCTGTCTTGTGTCTGCTTGTCCGTCTGTTTCTGTTTGTACGTTTCAGGAGGAAGCAGCGGACTTGTCAAACGTGCCCACGGAGTACCTAGACCTGAAGGAGGTGTTCAGTAAGTCTCGTGCTGCTTCTCTCCCTCCGCATCGTCCCTATGACTGTGCTATAGAGTTATTGCCAGGTACGTCTCCGCCTAAGGGCAAGTTATATTCACTTTCTGTCCCAGAGAGGGAGGCTATGGAGAAATATATTTCTGATTCTCTACCAGCGGGGTTCATCCGTCCTTCCTCTTCTCCAGCAGGGGCGGGGTTCTTTTTTGTGGGGAAGAAGAATGGGTCTTTGCGACCTTGTATTGACTACCGGGCGCTGAACAACATCACGGTAAAGAATACCTATCCTTTGCCATTGATGTCTTCAGCCTTCGAGAGGTTGCAAGGAGCATCTATCTTCACAAAATTGGATTTACGTAATGCTTATCATTTGGTCCGCATCAGGAGGGGGGATGAATGGAAGACTGCCTTTAATACCCCCAGGGGGCACTTTGAATACTTGGTCATGCCTTTCGGCTTGTCCAACTCCCCAGCTGTCTTCCAGGCACTCGTCAATGACGTGCTGCGAGATATGGTCGATCAATTCATATATGTCTACCTGGATGATATATTGATTTTTTTCTTCTTCTCTCCAGGAACACGTGCAGCACGTTCGACGAGTGCTTCAGAGACTGCTAGAGAATGGGCTTTTTGTCAAGGCGGAGAAATGCGCTTTTCATGCACAGTCTGTTCCTTTCCTTGGGTACATTGTGTCGTCTGAGGGAATGCGTATGGATCCTGAGAAGGTTAAGTCTGTGGTGGATTGGCCAAGTCCAGATTCCCGTAAGGCCCTACAGAGGTTTCTGGGGTTCGCCAATTTTTACCGGTGGTTTATTCGCAATTTCAGCCAACTAGCCTCACCTCTGACCGCCTTGACCTCCCCCAGAACGGCGTTCAGGTGGTCAGACGCAGCGGAAGCTGCGTTTGCCAAACTAAAGGGCCGCTTTGTTTCAGCCCCCATCCTGGTTACCCCTGATCCATCACGTCAGTTCGTGGTGGAGGTCGATGCGTCAGAGGTGGGGGTAGGTCCAGTGCTATCCCAACGCTCTCTCACAGACGACAAGATGCACCCATGCGCGTTTTTGTCTCATCGATTATCCCCTGCCGAACGTAACTATGATATTGGTAATAGAGAGTTGTTGGCTGTCAAGTTGGCATTGGAGGAATGGCACCACTGGTTAGAAGGGTCGGGGGTACCTTTTGTCGTCTGGACAGACCATAAGAATTTGGAATATATCAGAACTGCTAAAAGATTGAACTCTAGGCAGGCTCGGTGGGCACCTTTTTTCGGACGTTTTGACTTTTCTCTCTCGTACCGCCCGGGCTCCAGAAACATCAAGCCCGATTCTTTATCACGCATTTTTGACCGTTCCGATCGCCCGTCTACTCCCGAGTGCATTTTTCCAGAGACTCTAATTATCTCTACACTCGTATGGGAGGTCGAATCGAAGGTCAAGACGGCCTTACAAGGGGTAACGCCTCCGGTCGGGTGCCCACCGAACCGCTTATTCGTGCCAGAGGAATTACGGTCCGACGTTGTTCAGTGGGGGCATTGTTCCAAGGTGGCTTGTCATCCAGTAGTTAGTCACACTACATCTTTAGTCAAGCAACGATTTTGGTGGCCACATATGGCTCGCGACGTTCACAGTTTTGTTTTGGCTTGCTCAGTTTGTGCCACTGGTAAGACTTCCAATCGACCCCCAGATGGGCTCCTTCAACCGCTGCCGGTCCCTTCGAGACCCTGGTCCCACATCGCTCTAGATTTTGTCACCGCCCTCCCACCCTCTCAGGGTAACACGGTAGTTTTAACCTTGGTGGACCGGTTCTCGAAGGCGGCCCACTTTATTCCCTTGCCCAAATTGCCCTCAGCCAAGGAGACAGCGGTAACAGTCGTTAACCACGTCTTTCGGTTACATGGCCTCCCGACAGACGTGGTTTCCGACAGAGGTCCCCAATTTGTGTCCAAATTTTGGCAAGAGTTTTGTAGATTACTGGGTGCGACTGTTAGCCTGTCCTCAGGGTTTCATCCTCAGAGCAATGGCCAAACTGAGAGAGCCAACCAGGATTTGGAGAGAACGTTGCGATGTATGGTTTCCAAGAATCCTTCCTCATGGAGTCAACAACTGTCAATGGTGGAGTACGCCCACAATTCATTACCAGTATCATCTACGGGCCTATCTCCGTTTGAGTGTAGCATAGGGTACCAGCCACCAATTTTTCCTAGTCTGGAACCCGAAGTCGCGGTTCCCTCCGCTCACGCCTTTGTCCAGAGGTGTCATCGCACTTGGACTAGAGCCCGTGCGACTCTACTCCAAGTGGGAGCGCGCACCAAGGCCAAAGCCGACCGCCACCGGCGGAGGCCGCCCATATACGTCGTCGGTTCCAAAGTGTGGCTTTCTACCAAGAACATTCCTCTCCGTTCCGTTTCGAATAAGCTTGCTCCCAAATTTATTGGCCTGTTTACTGTCACCAAGATTATTAGTCCGGTGGCAGTCCGCCTCAGTCTTCCTCCAGTGTACAGGAGAATTCATCCCGTGTTTCATGTATCCAAAATTAAGCCAGTTTTTCGTTCTCGTATTAATCCGCCTGTCCCGCTTCCCCCACCGCCGCGACTCGTAGACAGGGAGACCACATATTCGGTTCATCGTATTCTGGACTCAAGGCGGAGGGGACGCGGGTTCCAGTACTTGGTGGACTGGGAGGGTTACGGTCCGGAGGAGAGAAGTTGGGTGCCTGCTAGAGACATTCTGGATCACTCCCTTATTGATGATTACAATCGACAGGTAAGGGAGTCTGGGGACGCCAGGAGGCGTTCCTAGGAGAGGGGGTACTGTCACGATTCATGAATTCGCTGTTTTCTTCATGTCTCGTGTTATTGTTGTTTTGTGAGTATGAGCGCGTGTGAGTGGGCGTGACCACTCGTTCATCTGATCACCGGCCGATCTCATTATCAGCGCCAGCTGCTGCCAATTCACCTCACTATAAAGACTCATCACAATCTCCTCTCTTTGTCAGATAGTTGTTTGGTGTCCTCTGTGTCGTGCTTCGTGTTCCTGTTGCAGTCTGTTCCAGTTGAGTTCCTGTTCGGTGTCTTCGTGTCCTGTCTCGTCTGGATTTCTCCCTGCACTGGTTTCACCGTCACCTGCACTGGATTCTCCTTCACCTGCACGCTGACCACCGAGCCCCTGCACCACCATCTGCTGAGATTCTTGTGATTGTCTTTGTGTCTTCTGACCTTATTAAATAGAGTTTAACTTGCACTTGCTTCCGCCTGATCTTGTGACATGTGCTGCTTAATATTTGTTTTTATATTTTTTGTGGAAAATAGTAATAATGTTTTACAGTATTTGGCTAATAGAACATTCAAAAGAACAGCTTTTATTTGAAATACACATATTACAAAAAGATTTCTAAGTCGTTAGTGTGACTTTTGATCAATTCAATACTGAAGAAAAAGTATTATTTTGTTTTTAAAAAATCCTTCTGACTCCAATGTTTTGAACATTAGTGTGGATGGGTGGATGGATGGATGGATGGATACAAAAAGAGTCAATATTAAGAGAGTTTCATATTTAAAATATTTCCTAAAGCAAAACTAAGTATTTCAGCTTAAACTCATATAGCATAAGAGTGCCTTAAGAAATGCATGACCTTTAATTTTCCATGAATACATGAATAATAAAATGAGTTTGGAGATAAAATGTTTGAATATACTGTATATTTTATAAATGAAAATGAAGGTGCAAAGGGGTAAAAACTGTGACTTTACAGTCAATGACACAAAATAATCCAGATTTTCATTGTTTTTCGCCTTAACACTGTCATGATGGTGGTATGCCATGCCTGTGTGTGCCACATGTAAAAATAAGCTAACCACAGTTCCCATGACAGGCCTCACATATTAGGGGTCTTACTGGTGTAAAGAGGAAGACGGGCCACCCTGGAATCTTCAGATAAACCACACAACAGCTTCCTGAAATCTTTAGGTTAAAGGACCACAGCGTTCACAGACTAATTGCTTATAAGTAGGCAATGTGTTACACAGAACCACTGACTCTACAACCTCCTCTCGGGGTGACTGTGTTTAATTAGTGTACTTTGCTGAAACACCTATTGACTTTCTACACTATTTGATAGAGAGGATTTATTTTAAATTCAATAATAGTTTTGCAAGAAATTAGTCCCCCAATGAGCAAGGCTTTTGAGCTTGTTTCAATGTCTAATTTTTTTCCACCTTTCTGATGAAATATTACAATTAGCAGTATGTATTGTTTTCACAAGAGGGACATTTTTCTCTATCTGCTCAAGTAAGGTATTCATAAATGCATACATTTAAGATAAGACAAGCTGGGATAGAGAAATCAATTTTGAGCATCACAAAGACTGCATAAATACTATGCATGTTGAGCAAATAGTCAACAGTGATATTGTATATTCACTGACTGCTAATTCTCACCCACATGAAAAGAAGATGAAATGGATGAATTCAACATTTTAACAGTTAATTACAAAAGTTAGAGCACATTTTTGAGACACAGATATTGATGCCAAAGAACAAAAAAAAAACAAAAAAAAATTCAAAGTGCAGATAAAGTTATTGTGTCCCAAAAGAAAGAACTGGAGCTGAAATTCAGATATGGTAATGGGTGTTTGGTTTCTGACAGAGACTGGGCACAGACTGGACCAAATTAGAGCAGAGTAAACCAATCACAACAGACTGAGCCATCTGACCAATCAGAGCCATGTAAACCAATAACAACAGACTAAGCCATCTGACCAATCAGAGCCGAGTAAACCAATAACAACAGACTGGGCCATCTGACAAATCAGAGAAGAGTAGACCAATCAAAACAGACTGGGCCATCTGACCAATCAGAGCAGAGTAGACTCTCTTAAAAGAGGAGTTTATAGAGACTACAACCTTGATTGAACCGTTTCAGACACTGTGAGAAAAGAGGTGATGTGCAATGTGTATTATGAAAAAATTTAAGTGTTTTTTGAACTTGTGTGCATTTAAACCTTTTGTAGGTGTCATAACGAAAGACAGGAAGCAAATGCAAATACTCAGTTCTTTATTTGATGCACAACAAACAGTCCAGTAGAGAGGAAGAAGACAGGTGGCGCAGGGACTAGATGGTCAGATCCAGAAGACAGGTGCCGTGATGAAGTGAACCCAGTGAAACGTGACGAGTAATCCAACCAAAACGAAACGACATCCACGAAGAACACGAACACGGGAACACTGATGCACGAGACTGGAGACGCCGACACAGGATACATGAAACAACGATCTGACAAAGGGAATGAGAAAACGGTCAGTATATATAGAGATATGAGATAGACTGCAGCTGGTGATGAGATGATGATAATCAGCTGGAGCGGATCAAGTAATGACACTCAGACACGCCCACTACACACGAGCTTTCATACAACAACATAAACACAAGATGAGAAGGAAGCAATGAACTCTTTTACCGTGACAGTACCCCTCCTCCTAAGAACGCCCCCTGGCGTTCTCAGACTCCCTTACCTGTCGATTGTAATCATCGATAAGGGAGTGATCCAGGATGTCTCTAGCAGGTACCCAACTTCTCTCCTCCGGAACGTAACCTTCCCAGTCCACCAAGTACTGAAATCCACGCCCCCTCCGCCTAGAGTCCAGAATGCAATTGACCGAATAGGTGGTCTCCCCATCTATGAGTCACGGCGGGGGGGGGATGAACCGGGACTGGCGGATTAATGCGAGAATGAAACACGGGTTTAATTTTGGAGACATGAAAAACAGGGTGAACCCTCCTGTACGCCGGAGGTAAATTGAGGCGGACTGCCACCGGACTAATGATCTTGGTGACAGTGAATTGGCCAATGAATTTAGGAGCAAGTTTATTAGAAACGGAGCGGAGAGGAATGTTTCTTGTTGAAAGTCACACTTTTTGACCAACGACGTATACGGGAGGCTTAGACCAGTGGCGCACCCCCACCTGGAGTAGAGTCTCACGGGCTAGATAGGCCCGTGGCCGACACTGGTAACGCGTTGTGGGCGTACTCCACCATGGACAGTTGTTGGCTCCATGAGGAAGGATTCTTGGAAACCAAACATCGCAACACCCTCTCCAGATCCTGGTTGGCTCTCTCGGTTTGGCCATTGCTCTGGGGATGAAACCCTGAGGACAGACTAACCATCGCTCCCAGTAATCTACAAAACTCTCGCCAAAATTTGGACACAAACTGGGGTCCCCTGTCGGAGACCACATCCATCGGGAGGCCATGTAAGCGAAAGACGTGGTCTATGACTGTCAACGCTGTCTCCTTAGCTGAGGGTAATTTGGGTAAGGGGATAAAATGAGCCACCTTTGAGAACCGGTCCACCAAGGTCAAAACGACAGTGTTACCCTAGGAGGGCGGGAGGGCGGTAATAAAATCTAGAGCGATATGGGACCAGGGTCTCGAAGGGACCGGCAGCTGTTGGAGTAACCCATCTGGGGGTCGATTGGAAGTCTTACCAGTGGCACAAACCGAGCAAACCAAAACAAAACTGTGAATGTCACGAGCCATAAGTGGCCACCAGAATCATTGCTTGACTAAGAAAATAGTGCTATTAACTCCTGGATGACAAGCCACATTGGAGCAATGACCCCACTGGATGACGTCAGACCGTAATCCCTCCGGCACAAATAAGCGATTCGGTGGGCAACTGGGGGTTACCCCTTCTAAGGCCGTCTTGACCTTCGACTCGACCTCCCATGTGAGTGTGGAAACAAATAGGGTTTCGGGTAAAATGCACTCGGGAGTAGACGGGCGTTCGGAACGATCAAAAATACAAGATAAAGAGTCGGGTTTGATGTTTTTGGAACCCGGGTGGTACGAGAGAGAAAAGTCAAAACGACCGAAAAAAAGTGCCCACCGAGCCTGCCTGGAGTTCAATCTTTTGGCGGTTCTGATGTACTCTAGATTCTTGTGATCAGTCCAGAGGATAAAAGGTACCCCCGACCCCTCTAACCAGTGACGCCATTCCTCCAACGCTAACTTGACTGCCAACAACTCCCTGTTACCAATGTCGTAATTGCGTTCGGCTGGGGATAAACGATGAGACTAAAACGTGCAGGGATGCATCTTGTCGTCTGCAGAAGAGCGTTGAGACAGCACTGCGTCTACCCCCACCTCTGACGCGTCGACCTCCACCACGAACTGACGTGAAGGATCAGGGGCAATGAGGATGAGGGCTGAAACAAAGCGGCCCTTTAGTTTGGCAAACACAGCCTCAGCTGTGTCTGACCACCTGAACGTAGTTCTGGGGGAGGTCAAGGCAGTCAGAGGTGCAGCTAGTTGGCTGAAGTTGCGAATAAAACGCCGGTAGAAATTGGCGAATCCCAGAAACCTCTGTAGGGCCTTACGGGAATCTGGGCTTGGCCACTCTACCACAGCCTTAACCTTGTCAGGGTCCATGGGCACTCCTTCAGACGAAATGATGTACCCTAGAAAAGGAACAGACTGTGCATGAAAAGCGCATTTCTCCGCCTTGACAAAAAGC
This sequence comes from Gila orcuttii, assembly GCA_026230005.1. Taxonomy (NCBI): domain Eukaryota; kingdom Metazoa; phylum Chordata; class Actinopteri; order Cypriniformes; family Leuciscidae; genus Gila; species Gila orcuttii. The sequence goes on along the minus strand of JAPDVR010000024.1, from coordinate 19,610,081 downwards.
CCATTCTCTAGCAACCTCTGAAGCACTCGTCGGACGTGCTGCACATGTTTCTGGAGAGAAGAAAAAATGTATATGTCATCCAGGTAGACATGTATTAACTGATCTATCATATCTCGCAGCACGTCATTGACGAGGGCCTGGAAGACCGCTGGGGAGTTGGACAGCCCGAACGGCATGACTAAATATTCAAAATGCCCCCTGGGGGTGTTAAAAGCAGTCTTCCACTCATCCCCCTCCCTAATTCAAACCAAATGATAGGCATTACGTAAATCCAGTTTCGTGAAGATGGACGCTCCCTGCAACCTCTCGAAAGCTGAAGACATCAGCGGCAAAGGATAAGTGTTCTTTACCGTGATGTTGTTCAACCCTCGGTAATCAATACAAGGTCGCAGAGAACCGTCCTTCTTCCCCACAAAAAAGAACCCCGCTGGAGAAGAGGAAGGGCGGATGAACTTGGTTGCTAGACAATCAGAAATATATTTCTCCATAGCCTCCCTCTCTGGGACAGAAAGCGAATAAAGCTTGCCCTTAGCCGGAGACTTACCTGGCAGTAAATCTATGGCACAGTCATAGGGACGATGCGGAGGAAGAGAAGCAGCACGAGACTTACTGAACACCTCCTTCAGGTCGAGGTACTCCGCGGGCACATTAGACAAATCCACCGCTTCCTCCTGAAACACAGAAACAGGCACAGACAGACATACAGACACAAGACAAGACTTATGACATTCCTTGCTCCACTCCGTAATAGACTTCTGCAGCCAATCCACACAGGGGTTGTGACGGGTGAGCCAGGGGTGTCCGAGAACGATGGGTGCCAGGGGTGAATTCAGAATGTAAAAACAAATAGTCTCGGAATGGTTGCCTGATGTGATGAGGGTGATGTCTTCAGTGGTAAATGAAATGGTGGGGAGTCCCTGGCCGTTAAGAGCGTGTACAGCAATCTTGTGTGTGAGGGGTTTGAGAGGGATCTGAAGTTTGTGAGCGAATGTATGGTCCATAAAATTACCTTCAGCCCCGGAGTCCACAAGTGCTCTGCAGTCGTGGGTGTGGACTGACCATCTTAGTCTTACCGGGAGGAGTGTAGATGTGGATGAGGTCTTCTTGGCGGAGATCCCACCCGATAGTAGCCTCATACTTACTATCGGGCTTGGCCTTTTACCGGGCAGTTGTAGGTGTAGTGACCCGCCCCTCCACAGTAGAGGCAAAGGCCCTGGGATCTCCGGCTTTCCCTCTCCTCCCGGGAAAGCCGAGCTCGCCCTACCTGCATTGGTTCGTGATCGTAGACGGGGCTGACCACGTCCTTGCCGCTGAACCGTGGACCCTCGGCTCCTCCAAGTGTGCGGGTGGACATGACTCTTCGCTCGACACGTGATAGTCGAGCGTCCACCCGCAGAGCCAGCTCAATGAGTCCGTTGAGTGATGTTGGGAGGTCCAGGGCGTAGATCTCTCTCTGGACGCGGTCAGCCAACCCATGCAGGAACATGTCCCACTGCGCCTCCTCGTTCCATTGACACTCCGCCGCCAGGATCCAGAACTCGATCAAAAAGTCTGAAACCGATCTCTCTCCTTGGCGAAGATTGGCCAGTACTCTGGCTGCCTCTCTCCCGGCGACGGCCCGATCAAACACTTGTCTCATTTCGGCGCAGAGTGTCTGGAACGAGGCGCAGCATGGGTCTTGGTTCTCCCACACCGCCATCCCCCATAGCGCCGCTCTCCCAGTCAGTAGGGTCAGCACGAAAGCGACCTTGGCCCGCTCAGTGTTGAAAGTCGTGGGTTGAAGGGCAAAATGCATGGAGCATCTGGTGAGAAACGCTCTACAATAAGTAGGCTCACCTGAATAGGACTCTGGGACTGGTAGGCGGGGCTCCGACTGGGGAGGGTCCTCTGGTGGTGTGGGGGGAACGGCTGGTGTGGGCGGCGCAGTGGGAGCTCGCAGGAGTTGAATTTGCTGGGTAAGCTCGGACACCTGCGCCACCAGGGACTGGACCACGTGACCCGTCTCGTTCAAATTTCTCTCCTGAGAATCCATCCGAACGCTATGGTGAACGAATTCCTCTAGTGATGTTGATGAGCCACTCGCTGCTTCCATTGTAGGGTCAGATCGCTCTGTCATATTGAAAGACAGGATGCAAACGCAAATACTCAGTTCTTTATTTGATGCACAACAAACAGTCCAGTAGAGAGGAAGAAGACAGGTGGCGCAGGGACTAGATGGTCAGATCCAGAAGACAGGTGCCGTGATGAAGTGAACCCAGTGAAACGTGACGAGTAATCCAACCAAAACGAAACGACATCCACGAAGAACACGAACACGGGAACACTGATGCACGAGACTGGAGACGCCGACACAGGATACATGAAACAACGATCTGACAAAGGGAATGAGAAAACGGTGAGTATATATAGAGAGATGAGATAGACTGCAGCTGGTGATGAGATGATGATAATCAGCTGGAGCGGATCAAGTAATGACACTCAGACACGCCCACTACACACGCGCTTTCATACAACAACATAAACACAAGACGAGAAGGAAGCAATGAACTTGTATACCGTGACAGTAGGAGACTCCAAAACAAAATGAGGAACCTTTAAAAGGGTTTTATAAAGGAACTTGAATGTATGGTGTGAAGTTTATACTTATGACACACTTTCTATATACACTGAACAAAATTATAAACGCAACACTTTTGTTTTTGCCCCCATTTTTCATGAGCTGAACTCAAAGATCTAAGACTTTTTCTATGTACACAAAAGGCCTATTTCTCTCAAATATTGTTCACAAATCTGTCTAAATCTGTGTTAGTGAGCACTTCTCCTTTGCCGAGATAATCCATCCACCTCACAGGTGTGGCATATCAAGATGCTGATTAGACAGCATGATTATTGCACAGGTGTGTCTTAGGCTTGCCACAATAAAAGGCCACTCTAAAATGTGCAGTTTTATCACACAGCACAATGCCACAGATGTCGCAAGTTTTGAGGGGAGCAATTGGCATGCTGACTGCAGGAATGTCTACCAGAGCTGTTGCCCGTGAATTAAATGTTAATTTCTCTACCATAAGCCATCTCCAAAGGTGTTTCAGAG